>CAUPSL010001540.1:0-15000 GCA_963514005.1 Raja brachyura | reverse complement strand
GAACCCGGGTCTCCGGCGCTGCAAGCGCTGTAAGGCAGCGACTCTACCCTTGCGCCACCGTGGATTCTAACACTCAAGATCGACACAAAAAGCTGGAGTAGGCTTCGGGCTGAAGAAGGGTTCTCGACCCGAAAACATCACCCATTCCTTCTCTCCAGAGATTCCGCCCGTCCCGCTGAGTTACTCCAGCATTTTGTATCTATCTTCAGTTTAAACCGACATCTGCAGTTCCTTCCGGCACATTCCAAAACCCAAGGATCTACATCAGTGAATTGGCGTGAAGGACATAGAAACACAGGAACATAGAAATTAGGTGCAGGAGTAGGCCATTCGGCCCTTCGAGCCTGCACCACCATTCAATATGATCATGGCTGATCATCCAACTCAGTATCCCGTACCTGCCTTCTCTCCATACCCCCTGATCCCCTTAGCCACAAGTGCCACATCTAACTCCCTCTTAAATGTAGCCAATGAACTGGCCTCAACCACCCTGGCCTCAAGGACAGATCAGGGCGGCACGGTGGTGCAGCGGTAGAGTTGCTGCCTCACAGCGCCAGCGGCCTGGGTTCGATCCTGGCCACGGGTGCTGTCTGTACGGAGTTTGTAGGTTCTCCCCGTGACCTGCGTGGGTTTTCTCCAGGCGCTCCGGTTTCCTCCCACACTCCAAAGAAGTGCAGGTCCAGTTTATAATTTTACCGAAGTCAATTAACCTACAAACCTGCACGTCTTTGGAGTGTGGGAGGAAACCGGAGCACCCGGAGAAAACCCACGTAGGTAACGGGGACAACGTACAAACGCCGTTCAGACAATGCCCGTAGTCGGGTTCGAACCCGGGTCTCTGGCGCTGTGAGGCAGCAACTCTACCGCTGCGTCACCCTGCCGATATCATTGTGTACAAGATCATGAGGGGCATGGATAAAGTCAACGCTCACTGTCTTTTTCCCAGGCGAGAGGATTCTAAAACGAGAGGGCACAGGCTTAAGGTGAGAAAGGAGAGATTTAAGAGGGACCTCAGAGGCAACTTTTTCACTCAGTGGTGAGTTCATATTTGGAATGAACTATAAAAGTAGATCCAATGAAGTTTTTCAAAGGCATTTATCACAATTACTAACACAATGTTTTTAAAAAACGTTGGACGGGTACATGGATAGGGCAGGTTTGGAGGGATATGGGCCAAATGCAGACTGGTGGGACTAGTGTAGATGGGACATGTGTTGGCCGATGTGGGCAAGTTGGGCCGAAGGGCCTGTTTCCACGCTGTATCACTGTGAGACCCCCTCCATGAGATGGATTGTTCTCCCAAGGGAGGGAGTGCTAGCCTTTATAAATCAGAGCATTGAGTATAGAAGTTGGGACTTATTGTTAAAATTGTACAAGGCATTGGTGAGACCAATTCTGGAGTATGGTGTACAATTTTGGTCGCCAAATTATAGGAAGGATGTCAACAAAATAGAGAGAGTACAGAGGAGATTTACTAGCATGTTGTCTGGGTTCCAACAACTAAGTTACAGAGAAAGGTTGAACAAGTTAGGTCTTTATTCTTTGGAGCACAGAAGGTTAAGGGGGGACTTGATAGAGGTCTTTAAAATGATGAAAGGGATAGACAGAGTTGACGTGGATAAGCTTTTCCCATTGAGGGTAGGGAAGATTCAAACAAGAGGACATATAACCATATAACCATATAACAATTACAGCACGGAAACAGGCCTTCTCGGCCCTTCCAGTCCGTGCTGACCATTTATTTTCCTCTAGTCCCATCTACCTGCACTCAGACCATACTCCTCCATTCCCTTCCCGTCCATATGCCTATCCACTGACATGATTTGAGAATTAAGGGACAGAAGTTTAGGGGTAACATGAGGGTGAACTTCTTTACTCAGAGAGTGGTGGCTGTGTGGAATGAGCTTCCAGTGGAAGTGGTGGAGGCAGGTTGGATTTTATCATTTAAAAATAAATTGGACAGGTGTATGGACGGGAAAGGGATGGAGGGGTATGGTCTGAGTGGAGGTAGATGGGACTAGGTTAGAGTAAGTGTTCGGCACGGACTAGAAGGGCCGAGAAGGCCTGTTTCCGTGCTGTAATTGTTATATGGTTATAAGGGTTTAGAGGGCTATGGGCCAAGTGCTAACATATGGGACTAGTCCAGTATGCCAACGGTAGACATGGACAAGGTGGGCTGAATGGTATGCTGACTCATTATCATCTGGTTTGAGCTACTGAGAGGTCCTCACTCTCCCCCTATATGTCTTTATTTCAGGTTTTCGCCTGTTCCAGGTTTTCGCCGGTCCCCGACCTTCGGGGTACTCAAACCCAAGGGTGTGAGCTACGGGGAGAGGTTGAGCAGGCTGGGACTCTATTCCTTGGAGAGCAGGAGGATGAGGGGTGAACTCGTAGAGGCGCGGCCTGAGGGGAGGAAGCGGCCGTTCCAGACATCTCCCAATCCACCAAGGAGTGTTCCCCCGACGCCGGAGTTTCCAGCTTCACGGCAAAGAGGGCCGGAAAACATCGGACTGGCTGCGGAGGCCCCAAGTAGGCCCCGACCTTGAGTGTTTCACAGAGGAAGAGAACTGGACTTTCTGATGCCTTTCCCCACAGTGGAGAATGTTTGATTCTGTTGTGGGGGGACTTTCATGTTGAATTCTATAATGTGTTGTGTCATTTTTCTTATTTTTAATTTTTCTACGGATGTACGGAAACTTAATTATTTATTTTATTATTTATTTTATGTAAAGCACTTTGGTTTCAACGCAAGTTGATTTAAACATGCTATATAAATTAAATTAAGGGGTTGGACAGGCTAGATGCAGGAAGATTGTTCCCGATGTTGGGGAGGTCCAGGACAAGGGGTCACAGCTTAAGGATAAGGGGGAAATCCTTCAGGACCGAGATGAGAAGGACTTTTTTCAAACAGAGAGTGGTGGGTCTCTGGAACTCTCTGCCACAGAGGGTAGTTGAGGCCAGTTCATTGGCTATATTTAAGAGGGAGTTAGATGTGGCCCTTGTGGCTAAGGGGATCAGAGGGTATGGAGAGAAGGCAGGTACGGGATACTGAGTTGGATGATCAGCTATGATCATATTGAATGGCGGTGCAGGCTCGAAGGGCCGAATGGCCTACTCCTGCACCTAATTTCTATGTTTCTATGTTTCTAAATTAAAAATTAAAAAATAGATGGGTTCATAATCATGAGAGGAATAGATCAGGTAGTTGGAGGGTCTCTTGCCCAGGATTGGAGATCCAAGGACTTTGAGGACACAGCTTTAAGGTGATCGGAGGGGGGAAAGATTTAATAGGTACCTGAGTGGTGACGTTTTTACACAAAGGGTGGCGGGTGTATTGAACAAGCTGCCGGAGGAGGTCATTGAGGCTGGGACTATCCCCGGAGAGTGGACGAGGAGCCGCTGGTCAGGCCGAATTTGGAATATTGGGAGCAGTTTTGGGTCCCCATATCTGAGGAAGGATGTACCGGCTCTGGAGAGGGTCCAGAGGAGGTTTACAAGAATGATCCTGGGAATAACTAGGGAAAATGATGAGGGTAAAGCAGTGGATGTTGTCTACATGGATTTCAGTAAGGCCTTTGACAAGGTTCCCCATGGAAGATTGGTTAAGAAGATTCAATCTTTGGGTGTTAATGGCGGAGTAGCAAGATGGATTCAACAGTGGCTGAATGGGAGATGCCAGAGAGTAATGGTGGATGGCTGTTTGTCAGGTTGGAAGCCGGTGACCAGTGGGGTGCCTCAGGGATCTATGTTGGGTCCTTTGTTGTTTGTCATGTACATCAATGATCTAGATGATGAGGTGGAAAATTGGATAAGTAAGTATGCAGATGATACTAAGATAGGGGGTGCTGTGGATAATGAAGTAGATTTTCAAAGTCTACAGAGAGATTTGGGCCATTTGGAAGAGTGGGCTGAAAGATGGCAGATGGAGTTTAATGCTGATAAGTGTGAGGTGCTACATCTTGGCAGGACAAATGGGAAAGATAGATTGAATGGCAGAATAGACTTGATGGGCCAAATGGCCTAATTCTGCTCCTATCACTTAAGACCTTACGACCTATCGAAAGCTACGACCCTCGTCCCCGGTTACTCCACGCGGCCGGTGGGACTCACGGTCTCGGCGAAGACGGACAGCTTGCCCTCTGTGAACTGGCTGAATTCCTTGCTGTCCGTGGCCATTCCGAACCAGATCCTCACTCGAACCTGGGCGGGGATCTTGCCGATCTTGGAGTCGCCTCGTGGGTGCTGGGGATTGAAACGGAGCAGGGCTGTAGACACTTTGCAAAGCACAGTGCAGTACAGACTCCCCAAGAGGAGTATGTCCATTGCGGGTGGAGAACGTGACAATGATGAGGTCGTTCCATTGAGGGAGGTACAAGCTCAGTCACATTGTGTTCAGTACGACACAACACGGCCTGTTCCACTTGCCAATTTGTCCGGCATCATTGACTGATGTATCGGGTCACCGAAAAATTCACAGAGTGACGCGGCGTGCTGACGTATTGACGTGCGGTGTTTTTTTCAAGTGTCGCAACATTTTTATTGTCACCGCTGGATTTTGAAAATTTTCAAAATCTTCAGGCGACACGGATTCGACGCCGGCAGTTGCCGAAAAAATCGCCAAGTGGGACAGGCCCCTTATGTCAATAGACAATAGACAATGGACAACAGGTGCAGGAGTAGTCCATTCGGCCCTTCGAGCCAGCACCGCCATTCAATATGATCATGGCTGATCATCCACAATCAGTACCCCGTTCCTGCCTTCTCCCCATAACCCCTGACTCCGCTATCTTCAAGAGCCCTATCTAGCTCTCTCTTGAAAGTATCCAGAGAACCGGCCTCCACCGCCCTCTGAGGCAGTGACTCACAACTCTCTGTGTGAAAAAGTGTTTCATAGTCTCTGTTCTAAATGGCTTACCCCTTATTCTTAAAACTGTGGCCCCTGGTTCTGGACTCCCCCAACATCGGGAACATGTTTCCTGCCTCTAGCGTGTCCAAACACTTAATAATCTGATATGTTTCAATAAGATCCCCTCTCATCCTAATTTCCAAAGTATACAAGCCCAGCTGCTCCATTCGCTCAGCATATGACAGTCCCGCCAACCCTCTCTGTTCCCTGCTCCCTCTCCTCCCTCAAGACCACTTTCTCCCAGTCTTCCTCCACAGCCCCTGCCTGACCTACCGAACATTACCGGAAACATGACTTTCTCCCAAAGTCAGATTTGCAGCAACTGCTTTGCTGTTTTGCTTTTGATACCCAGAGCTGCTGGTCACTGAGTGGCTACCCACTCCGCAATGGCCCAGCGAGACCACCCTGTGACAGGTCGTCAGCATTCCAGCGGGAAGAACAAGGGGATGCATCTCCCACAACGGGAACACCTGCTGATGGACACAGCGCTCAATGGCAACGCTCCACAATGGCCACATTTGAGCCCCACACTCCTGATATTTGGGCAGCTGGCAAAGAGGGGGGAAGGGAGGGAGGGAGGGAGGGGGGGATCTCCCTGTCCGTCTGCTCCTGGGCCTGGCCAAGATGGCCGTTGGCGGGTCCAGGCAGTGGGCAGTCGAAGGCCGCACGGGGTTTCATCCGCCTGCCCCTTTACCGGGCCTACGCCCGTGCTTGCGCGTCCTTGGAGAGCGAACGCACACGCGGTGTCCACGGGGACTTTGGAGGCCTTCCGTCAACGCTGGTCACCGCGGGAGGTGGAGTGCATTGTTGATAAAGTTGTTGTTATATTAATTTGATGATCGTTTCTTTGTAAAACTGGCAACATGGGCAGTCTTTGATTGTGCTAATTTGTATTTTTTTATTTTTTTGAATAAAACTACTTGTATAATTTTTAAAAAATGGACACTCTCCCCAATGGACACACTCCCCAATGGACACATTCCCAATGGACACATTCCCCAATGGACACACCCCCAATGGACACATTCCCCAATGGACACATTCCCCAATGGACACATTCCCAATGGACACACTCCCCAATGGACACATTCCCCAATGGACACATTCCCCAATGGACACTCTCCCCAATGGACACACTCCCCAATGGACACATTCCCAATGGACACATTCCCCAATGGACACATTCCCCAATGGACACATTCCCCAATGGACACACCCCCAATGGACACATTCCCAATGGACACATTCCCCAATGGACACATTCCCCAATGGACACATTCCCAATGGACACACTCCCCAATGGACACACTCCCCCACACTCCCCAATGGACACACTCCCCAATGGACACATTCCCCAATGGACACCCTCCCCAATGGACACATTCCCAATGGACACACTCTCCAATGGACACATTCCGCAATGGACACATTCCCCAATGGACACACTCCCCCACACTCCCCAATGGACACATTCCCCAATGGACACCCTCCCCAATGGACACATTCCCAATGGACACATTCCCCAATGGACACATTCCCAATAGACACATTCCCAATGGACACATTCCCCAATGGACACACTCCCAATGGACACATTCCCAATGGTCAAATTCCCAATGGATACTCTCCCCAATGGACACATTCCCAATGGACACACTCCCCAATAGACACACTCCCAATGGACACATTCCCAATGGACACATTCCCAATGGTCAAATTCCCAATGGACACACTCCCAATGGACACACTCCCAATGATCAAATTCCCAAGGGATACTCTCCCCAATGGACACATTCCCAATGGACACACTCCCCAATGGACACATTCCCCAATGGACACATTCCCCAATGGACACACTCCCAATGGACACATTCCCCAATGGACACACTCCCCAATGGACACACTCCCAATGGACACATTCCCCAATGGACACACTACCCAATGGACACATTCCCCAATGGACACATTCCCAATGGACACATTCCCCAATGGACACATTCCCAATGGACACATTCCCAATGGACACATTCCCCAATGGACACATTCCCCAATTGACACATTCCCAATTGACACATTCCCCAATGGACACATTCCCAATGGACACATTCCCAATGGACACACTCCCCAATTGACACATTCCCAATGGACACATTCCCCAATGGACACACTCCCAATGGACACATTCCCAATGGACACATTCCCAATGGTCAAATTCCCAAAGGACACACTCCCCTATGGACTCACTTTCTAATGGTCAAATTCCCAATGGATACTCTCCCCAATGGACACATTCCCAATGGACACATTCCCAATGGTCAAATTCCCAATGGACACATTCCCCAATGGACACATTCCCAATAGACACATTCCCAATGGACACATTCCCCAATGGACACACTCCCAATGGACACATTCCCAATGGTCAAATTCCCAATGGATACTCTCCCCAATGGACACATTCCCAATGGACACACTCCCCAATAGACACACTCCCAATGGACACATTCCCAATGGACACATTCCCAATGGTCAAATTCCCAATGGACACACTCCCAATGGACACACTCCCAATGGTCAAATTCCCAAGGGATACTCTCCCCAATGGACACATTCCCAATGGACACACTCCCCAATGGACACATTCCCCAATGGACACATTCCCCAATGGACACACTCCCAATGGACACATTCCCCAATGGACACATTCCCCAATGGACACACTCCCAATGGACACATTCCCCAATGGACACACTACCCAATGGACACATTCCCCAATGGACACATTCCCAATGGACACATTCCCAATGGACACATTCCCAATGGACACATTCCCCAATGGACACATTCCCCAATTGACACATTCCCAATTGACACATTCCCCAATGGACACATTCCCAATGGACACATTCCCAATGGACACACTCCCCAATTGACACATTCCCAATGGACACATTCCCCAATGGACACACTCCCAATGGACACATTCCCAATGGACAAATTCCCAATGGTCAAATTCCCAAAGGACACACTCCCCTATGGACTCACTTTCTAATGGTCAAATTCCCAATGGATACTCTCCCCAATGGACACATTCCCAATGGACACATTCCCAATGGTAAAATTCCCAATTGACACTCTCCCCAATGGACACATTCCCAATGGACACATTCCCAATGGACACCATTCAATTGACACACCACCATCCCTACCGAGCCCCACCAGCCTCTCACCTTGAGGTAAATGGTCTGCAAGGCACCACAGTGTTTACCGTGACAGTTGGGACTTCTCCTGGAGTAGAGGACCTCGTGGGCAGGGATCCGATGGTAGGCAATCCTTCGGTCTCCTTGGAGCATCCAGATCACAATGTCTGGCAGACTGTTCTGGGGCTACGAGAGAGAAACAGATCAGTCCCCTCACCCCCACACAGTACCTCAGAAACACCCTCTTCCCATCTGATATCCTCAGGGCAGCGCCAATTCAACAGTTTCAGGGTTCCCTCCTCATTTCCTTTCTGAAAGTACGTCCTTTTATTCCTCTAAGTTCACAGCAACCAACCTGATCTCCCGGTGGGTCAGCACTTCAACTCCCCCTCCCATTCCGAATCCTACCTTTCAGTCCTGGGCCTCCTCCATGGCCAGAGTGAGTCCCACCGCAAATTGGAGGAGCAGCACCTCATATTTCAATAGACAATAGACAATAGGTGCAGGAGTAGGCCATTTGGCCCTTTGAGCCAGCACCGCCATTCAATGTGATCATGGCTGATCATCCCCAATCAGTACCCCGTTCCTGCCTTCTCCCCATATCCCCTGACTCCGCTATTTTTAAGAGCCCTATCTGGCTCTCTCTTGGAAGCATCCAAGCTTGGAAGCTTGGAAGCATCTAAGCTTCCACCGCCCTAGTGTGTCCAAACCCTTAACAATCTTATAAGTTCCAATGAGATCCTCCTCATCCTTCTAAACTCCAGAGTGTACAAACCCATTCTCTCAGCATATGACAGTCCTGCCATCCCGGGAATTAACCTTGTAAACCTACGCTGTACTCCCTCAATAGCAAGGATGTCCTTCCTCAAAGTAGGGGACCAAAACTGCACACAATACTCCAGGTGTGGTCTCACTAGGCCTCTGTACAACTGCAGAAGGACTCTTTGCTCCTATATTCGATTCCTCTTGTTATAAAGGCCAACATGCCATTCGCTTTCTTCACTGCCTGCTGTACCTGCATGCTTACTTTCAGAGACTGATGTACAAGGGCCCCCAGATCCCCTTGTACTTCCCCTTTTCCCAACTTGACGCCATTTAGATAGTAATCTGCCTTCCTGTTTTTGCTACCAAAGTGGATAACCTCACATTTATCCGCATTTATTTCCGCTACCTTTATTTCCGCTATCTTTCAGAGCCCTATCTAGCTCTCTCTTGAAAGCAACCAGAGAACTGGCCTCCACCGCCCTCTAAGGCAGAGAATTCCACAGACTCACAACTCTCTGTGAGAAAAAGTGTTTCCTCGTCTCCGTTCTAAATGGCTCACGCCTTATTCTTAAACTGTGGCCCCTGGTTCTGGACTCCCCCAGCACTGGGAACAACTTTGGAGATTGAGCAGAGCAACTACTCGTGGATAAAAACTGTTTTTATGTCTGGCTGTGGCAGCTTCGACAGTACGGAGTCGCCTTCCAGAGGGAAGTGATTCAAAGAGTTTGTGGCCAGGGTGAGAGGGGTCAGAGATGATCTTGCCTGCTCGCTTCCTGGCCATTTAGAACGGAGACGAGGAAGCACTTTTTCACACAGAGAGTTGTGAGTCTGTGGAATTCTCTGCCTCAGAGGGCGGTGGAGGCCGGTTCTCTGGATACTTTCAAGAGAGAGCTAGATAGGGCTCTGAAAGATAGCGGAGTCAGGGGATATGGGGAGAAGGCAGGAACGGGGTACTAATTGGCGATGATCAGCCGTTGAATGGCGGTGCTGGCTCGAAGGGCCCAATGGCCTACTCCTGCACCTGTTGTCTAGTGTCTATTGAGTGTGTGTGTGTGTGTGGCTCCAGCCCAGACGTCCTGCCCCACCGGCCATGGTCCACGAGTTCAGGACACACTCACCTCCTCTGCCATGGACCTCAGCCTCTCCAGCCAGTCCTCAGCCAGGTCCAGGGTGGCTTGCAGCTCCCTCCGCTCCCCGTGCTTCAGGACTTCGGCCGCCTGGCGGATCTGCACCAGGTTGGTGACACGGAAGCGGTGGATGTGACCGTCCAGGCAGGTGGCTGTTGGGATCGCCATGACATCGGGCAGGGGCTGGCTGCGACGGGGAGACGAGAGAGAGAGAGAGAGAGCCATGGGTCACAACTTCCAGTACAACGTTCAAATGGGGCGAGAGAGGCGTGGGGAGGCACAGAGGCGCAGAGGTAACATTGACATAGAAACGTAGAAAATAGGTGCAGGAGGAGGCCATTCGGCCCTTCATAGAAACATAGAAACATAGAAATTAGGTGCAGGAGGAGGCCATTCGGCCCTTCATAGAAACATAGAAACATAGAAATTAGGTGCAGGAGTAGGCCATTCGGCCCTTCGAGCCTGCACCGCCATTCAATATGATCATGGCTAATCATCCAACTCAGTATCCCGTACCTGCCTTCTCTCCATACCCTCTGATCCCCTTTAGCCACAAGGGCCACATCTAACTGCCGCTTAAATATAGCCAATGAACTGGCCTCAACTACCCTCTGTGGCAGAGAGTTCCATAGACCCACCACTCTCTGTGTGAGACCCACCACTCTCTTCGATCCAGCACCACCATTCATTGTGATCATGGCTGATCGTCCCCAATCAGTACCTCGTGCCTGCCTTCTCCCCATATCCCTTGACTCCACCAGCCCCTAGAGCACTATCTAACTCTCTCTTAAATCCATCCAGGTAGAGTCGCTGCCTCACAGCTCCAGAGAACCGGGTTCCATCCAGACCACGGGCGCTGTCTGTACGGGGTTTGTACGTTCTCGCTGTGACCTGCGTGGGTTTTCTCCGAGTGCTCCGGTTTCCTCCCACACTCCAAAGACGTGCAGGTTTGTAGGTTAACTGGCTTGGTGTAAATTTAAATTGTCCCCAGTGTGTGTAGGATAGTGTTAGTGTGCGGGGATCGCTGGTACAGCGCAGTATCACTAAAGTAAACGAAACTCCTCTGGCACCACTCACTCCTCATCCCACCACCCTTTGTGTGAAGACGTACCCCTGCAGGTTATAGACAAAAGACAATAGGTGCAGGAGTAGTGCCAATCGGTTGCAAAACAAGATATAGAAGCAGAAACTGGGACCATAGATTGTTGTTGTGTTGATCTTATAGACAACAGACACCCCTTCGAGCCAGCACCGGCATTCAATGTGATCATGGCTGTTCATCCCCAATCTGTGCCCCGTTCCTGCCTTCTCCCCATATCCCCTGACTCCGCTATCTTTAAGAGCCCTGTCTAGCTCTCTCTTGAAAGCATCCAGAGAACTGGCCTCCACCACCCCCTGAGGCAGAGAATTCCACAGACTCACCACTCTCTGTGAGAAAAATATTATCTGAGTGGTGGCAGATTAGGAAAAGGGGAGATGCAACGAGACCTGGGTGTCATGGTACACCAGCCATTGAAAGTAGGCATGCAGGTGCAGCAGGCAGTGAAGAAAGCAAATGGTATGTTAGCATTCATAGCGAAAGGATTTGAGTATAGGAGCAGGGAGGTTCTACTGCAGTTGTACAGCAGCTGCAGTTGTACAGGGTTTTGGCGAGGCCACACCTGGAGTATTGCGTACAGTTTTGGTCTCCAATTCTGAGGAAAGACATCCTTGCCATAGAGTGGGTACAGAGAAGATTCACCAGACTGATTCCTGGGATGTCAGGACTTTCATATGAGGAAAGACTGGATAGACTCAACTTGTACTCGCTGGAATTTAGAAGATTGAGGGGGGATCTTATAGAAACTTACAAAATTCTTAAGGGGTTGGACAAGCTAGATGCTGGAAGATTGTTCCCGATGTTGGGCGAGTCCAGAACAAGGGGTCACAGTCTAAGGATAAGGGGGAATTCCTTTAGGACCGAGATGAGGAAAACATTCTTTACACAGAGAGTGGTGAGTCTCTGGAATTCTCAGCCACAGAAGGTAGTTGAGGCCAGTTCATTGGCTATATTTAAGAGGGCGTTAGATGTGGCCCTTGTGGCTAAAGGGATCAGGGGGTATGGAGAGAAGGCAGGTACGGGATACTGAGTTGGATGATCAGCCATGATCACATTGAATGGCGGTGCAGGCTCGAAGGGCCGAATGGCCTACCCCTGCACCTATTTTTCTATGTTTCTATGTTTCTAAAAAGTGTTTCCTCTCCTCTGTTCTCAATGGCTCACTCCTTATTCTTAAACTGTGTGGCCCCTGGTTCTGGACTCCCCCAACTATTAAATCATTTCTATTAAACTATAACTATTAAAACATTACTGTTAAATCATTCTTCCCTCACCTGGTCCTCGATTACCCGACCCTGGGCAAGTGACTCTGTGCATCTACCCGATCTATTCCTCTCATGATATTGGACACCTTTATAAGATCACCCCTCATCCTCCTGAGCTCCTAGGAATAGAGTCCCAGCCTGCTCAACCTCCCCCTGTAGCTCAGGCCCTCGTGTCCAGGCAACATCCTCGTAAATCTTCGCTGCTCCCTCGTGAGGGTGGGACAGTGCAGTGCGTGGGATTGCGTGTGGACTACCTGCAGTCAGCGATGACCTGGTCGATCATCTCCTCCACCTTGGCCTCCACCTCACTCTCAGGACTCTTGGCTTTGATGGCGAGGTGGACCTGCTCGAGGATGGATTCCTACGAGACAGGAAGGAGCAAGTTGTGTCAGCTGAACAGAACGAGCGCAAGCTGGGCACAATGTACTGCCGTAACTCGACGGATTGGGCAGCATCTCTGGAGAACGTCACAGAGTCACAGAGTGATACAGCGTGGAAGCTTGCCAACTTACCCACACTGGCTAACAATGTCCCAGCCACACCAGTCCCACCTGCCTGCATTTCGTCGGTGCTGGCTCGAAGGGCCGAATGGCCTACTCCTGCACCTATTGTCTATTGTCTATTGTCAAATGATGATGGGTGTATGGAACGAGCTGCCAGAGGAGGTAGATGAAGCAGGGTCTATCTCAAAGTTTAAGAAACATTTGGACAGGTACATGGACAGGACAGGTTCGGAGGGATATGGGCCAAACGCAGGCAGGTGGGACTAGTGTAGATGGGACATGTTGGTCAGTGCGGGCAAGTTGGGCTGAAGGGCCTGTTTCCACACTGTATCCCTCTATGATTCTAACAGTACCGCACTGCAATGGGCCCTTTGGTCCTAATGTTTGTGCTGAAAATGATAGAAAATAGACAATAGGTGCAGGAGTAGGCCATTCGGCCTTTCGAGCCAACACCGCCACTCAATGTGATCATGGCTGATCATCCCCAATCAGTACCCCGTTCGTCCCTTCTCCGCACATCTCATTTCTCTGCTATCTTTAAGAGCCCTGTCTAGCTCTCTCTTGAAAGTATCCAGAAAACAGTCCTCCACCGCCTTCTAAGGCAGAGAATTCCACAGACTCACAACTCTCTGTGAGAAAAAGTGTTTCCTCGTCTCTGTTCTAAATGGCTTCCCCCTTATTCTTAAACTGTGGCCCCTGGTTCTGGACTCCCCCAACATTGGGAACATGTTTCCTGCCTCTAGCGTGTCCAAACCCTTAATAATCTTATATCCGTTGCCATGCGGTGGAGGTCGGTTCTCTGGATACTTTCAAGAGAGAGCTGGATAGGGCTCTTAAAGATAGTGGAGTCAGGGAAATGGGGAGAAGGCAGGAACGGGGTACTGATTGGGGATGATCAGCCATGATCACATTGAATGGCGGTGCTGGCTCGAAGGGCTGAATGGCCTACTCCTGCACCTGTTGTCTATTGTCTATTGCCTATCCATGTTCTCCACAGATGCCGGGCCAGATTTTGGTCGGAGAGGAGGATAACAGGAGGAATCACAGAGGGGGAGTCCATTGACTCCATCTACACCTCACGCTGCCTCGGCAAGGCCAGCAGCATCATCAAGGACCAGTCTCACCCCGGTCACTCCCTCTTCTCCCCTCTCCCTTCGGGCAAAAGGTACAGAAGTGTGTCCTGGGACAAATAAAGTTGTATGGTATGGTCTAGTATGGCCTGATACCTTCTCTGGGCATCTATCTATCCAGGGCGGGAGGAGTGTGCCACACTCACCAGTCTCTCCACGGCGAGGAGCAGTGTATTCAATGCGTCGATCCTGTAGCTAATGTCCTCCCAGTAGGATGACAACACCACCACTGGCTTGACGTTAGCCCACGGCAGGAAGTAGTAGTGGCAGCCTGGGAAGGTTCCAGAACAATCAGTGAGGGTCCCCGCTGCACAAACACCATGCTCTCCCTCCTTCCCTCTCCCCCTCCCTCTCCCCCTCCCTCTCCCCCTCCCTCTCCCTTCCTCCCTCTCCCCCTCCCTCTCCCCCTCCCTCTCCCTTCCTCCCTCTCCCCCTCCCTCTCCCCCTCCCTCTCCCTCTCCTTCTCCTCCTCCCCCTCCCGCTCCCTCTCCCCCTCCCTCTCCCCCTCCATCCCTCCCCTCCCTCTCCCCTCCCTCTCCCCCTCCCCTTCCCCCTCCCCTTCCCCCTCCCACTCCCTCTCCCCCTCCCTCCCCCTCCCTCTCCCCCTGCCTCTCCCCCTCCCTCTCCCACTCCCTCTCCCACTCCCTCCCCCCCTCGCCCCTCCCTCTCCCCCTCCCTCTCCCCCTCCCTCTCCCCCTCACTCCCTCCTTCCCCCCCCCCCCTTCCTCCCCCCCTCTCCCCCTCCCTCTCCCCTTCCCTCCCCCCTCCCTCTCCCCCTCCCTCTCCCCCTCCCTCTCCCCCTCCCTCTCCCCCTCCCTCTCCCCTTCCCTCTCCCCCTCCCTCCCCCCCTCCCTCCCTCCCTCGTACTCCCGCCAGCTCCCCCGAGAAGGTTCCAGAACAATCAGTGATCCCTCCTCCCTCCCACTCCCGCCAGCTCCCCCTGAGAAGGTTCCAGAACAATCCCGCTGCACAAACGTGATCCTCTCCCTCCCTTCCCTCCATCCC
>CAUPSL010001538.1:0-22096 GCA_963514005.1 Raja brachyura | reverse complement strand
AAGCCAGGAACGGGGGGTACTGATTGGGGATGATCACATTGAATGGCGGGTGCTGGCTCGAAGGGCCGAGTGGGCCTCTACTCCTGCACCTATTGCCTCTAACTGAGATCAAACTGAAACACAGAGTGGTACAGCATGGAAACGGCCCCTTCTGCCCAACCTGAGCCTCTGAGTTCCTGCAGCTCCAGGCTCCAGCATCTGACGTCTCTTGTCTACTCCTGAGAAACTCAGTCCCGCAAGATCCCCGCGTTCCTTCCGACCAAAACCACATCCAAACTACCGGAGGCTCGACCTCGGAAAGCACACAGTTCCGGAATTCTCCCTCAGACTTTCTCCGACCCTCTAAGGTTCCTCCGGCTGTTTGTTTTATTGCGGAGAGTATGTGGAAAGAATGTCGATGTATAAAATCACCAGGGGAATAGAAGAGGTGGATGCACTTTTGCATTTTGGATGCTCTCTCCATTCACTTAGGCAGGGTCTCTTGCCCAGAGCAGGGGGGATCGAGGACAGGAGGACATAGGTTTAAGGTGAAGGGGAAAAGATTTCACAGGGATCTGAGATGGACAAAAATGCTGGAGAAACTCAGCGGGTGAGGCAGCATCTATGGAGCGAAGGAAATGGGCGACGTTTCGAGTCGAGACCCTTCTTCAGACTGATGCGGGGAGGGAGACGAAAAGGCGGAGACAGTGGGCTGTGGGGGAGCCGGGAAGGGGAGGGGAAGGAGGGAGAAAGCAGGGACTACCTGAAATTGGAGAAGTCAATGTTCGTACCGCTGGGGTGTAAACTGCCCAAGCGAAATACGAGGTGCTGTTCCTCCAACTTGCGGTGTTGCTCACTCTGGCCGTGCAGGAGGCCCAGGACCGAGAGGTCGGATACGGAATGGGAGGGGGGGGTTGAAGTGCTGAGCCACCGGGAGGTCGGGTCACAGTTTAAGGATAAGGGGGAAGTCTTTTAGGACCGAGATGAGAAAAACATTTTTTCACACAGAGAGTGGTGAATCTGTGGAATTCTCTGCCACAGAAGACTCGGCTTGTACTCACTGGAATTTAGACGATTGAGGGGGGACCTTATAGAAACTTACAAAATTCTTAAGGGGTTGGACAGGCTAGATGCTGGAAGATTGTTCCCGATGTTGGGGAAGTCCAGAACAAGGGGTCACAGTCTAAGGATAAGGGGGAATTCCTTTAGGACCGAGATGAGGAAAACATTCTTTACACAGAGAGTGGTGAGTCTGTGGAATTCTCTGCCACAGAAGGTGGTTGAGGCCAGTTCGTTGGCTATATTTAAGAGGGAGTTAGATGTGGCCCTTGTGGCTAAAGGGATCAGGGGGCATGGAGAGAAGGCAGGTACGGGATACTGAGTTGGATGATCAGCCATGGTCGTAATGAATGGCGGTGCAGGCTCGAAGGGCCGAATGGCCTCTACTCCTGCACCTATTGTCTATGTTTCTGTGTTATTGCGAACTGGGAGAAGGAATCTGAGGGGGTAACGTTTGCACGCAGAGGGTGGCGGGTGTATGGAAGGAGCTGCCGGAGGAGGTAGTTGAGGCTGGGACTATCCCAACATCCTCGTTCCGTACACCCACCACCCTTTGTGGGGGTGGGGGAGATTGCAACCTTCACGTGGCCCGCCCCGTTTCGACTAATGCAATCAACCCGACACAGTGCACAAACAAAAGGATCCGTTGACCCACAACTTTAGGCTGTGCACGACTTTAAGAAGACCACCACCCTTAGTGTGAGCAAATCACCCCTCAGATTCCTATTCAACTTTTCCCCCCCTTCACCTTAAACCCACGTCCTCTGGTCCTGGATTCCCCTACTCTGGGCAAGAGACTCTGTGCGTCTACCCGATCTATTCCTCTCGTGATTTTATACACGATTTTACGCTCCCAGTAATTTTGCCAGGATTAAAGGAGGCTCCGGACCACCCAGTTGCCGGGAAAGATCGGCAGCGGACCTGTAATCCCGACAAGTTTCCTCTCAGCCCCCAACTCACCGGAGAAAACAATAGACAATAGGTGCAGGAGTAGAGGCCATTCGGCCCTTCGAGCCAGCACCGCCATTCACTGTGATCATGGCTGATCATCCACAATCAGTAGTACACAAAAGGCTGGAGAAACTCAGCGGGTGCAGCAGCATCTAAGGAGCGAAGGAGATAGGCGACGTTTCGGGTCGAGACCCTTCTTCAGACTGGTCAGGGATCAGGGAAACGAGAGATATAGACGGTGATGTGGAGAGATAACGAACAATGAATGAAAGATATGCAAAAAAGTATCGATGATAAAGGAAACAGGCCGTTGTAAGCTGTTTGTGGTGTGAAAATGAGACTTGGGTGGAGGGGGGAGAGATAGAGAGAGGGAATGCCAGGGCCCGAGGGCTGAGGGAGAGGTGGGAAGGGGAGGAGGCAGCCAGGGTTAACAGAATTGAGAAAATTCAATGTTTAAGCCCAGAGGATGCAGACTCCCCAAGCGGAATATGAGGTGCTGTTCCTCCAACTTGCGGTGTTGCTCACTCTGGCCGTGGAGGAGGCCCAGGACCGAGAGGTCGGATACGGATACGGAATGGGAGGGGGAGTTGAAGTGCTGAGCCACCGGGAGGTCGGGTTGGTTATTGCGGACCGAGCGGAGGTGTTCGGCGAAACGATCGCCCAGCCTCCGCTTGGTCTCACCGATGTAGATCAGCCGGCATCTGGAGCAACGGATGCAGTAGATGAGGTTGGAGGAGGTGCAGGTGAACCTCTGTCGGACCTGGAAGGACTGCTTGGGGTGGATGGGGGAGGTGAAGGGACAAGTGTACCAGTCTGAAGAAGGGTCAAGACACGAAACGTCGCCTATCTCCTTCGATCCTTAGATGCTGCTGCACCCGCTGAGTTTCTCCAGCCTTTTGTGTAACCTCGATTCTCCAGCATCTGCAGTTCCTTCTTTAACACATCCCCAATCAGTACCCCATTCCTGCCTTCTCCCCGTATCCCCTGACTCCGCTATCTTTAAGAGCCCTCTCTGGCTCTCTCTTGAAAACAATCCAAATATGTCCAACCCCCCCTCCCCTTATAGCTGATACCCTCTCCAAAGCCCCCACGCCCATCCTGTAACTTTGGGGGGGGGGGGGGGGGGGGGGGCGGACGGATCGGATCGGAACTGCGTGCGATATTCCAAGTGCGATCTGCACAGGCACAAAATGCCGGAGCTACTCAGCGAGACGGGCAGCATCTCTGGAGAGAAGGGACAGGGGGAGGGGGGGGGAGAGGAGGGTCGAAGCCCTTCCTCAGACCAGCTCCAGCTCCTGCGAGGCTGCAACGTGACCCGCATACCCTGTTACTCACTGCCCCGACGGATTAAGTCAAGCTGACCGCACGTGTCGGTCGCGCCCCCCCCCCCCCCCCCGCCGCCGCTGACCGCAGCGTTTTACCGCTCCCAAACGAGGGCGTCATGAAGGGGATGGGAGATTGCAACCTCCACGTGGTTCGACTAATGCAATCGATTCGACACCGTGCACAGTGATCAAATAGAACACGCGGTCCAACAACTTTAGGCCGCGCACGAAAGGAGAGGAAGAAGAAGTCTCCGAACCTCTTAGGCAGGTGAGCGAAGGGGTCCTGGGTTTTGGGCTCCGAGGAGAGGACCTCGTCGGTGGCGTCCTGCTCCTCCTCCGGGGCAGCCACTGCCGCTGCGGGCTTCTTCTCCTCCTTCTTCTTCTTCTCCTGGGGCTTGGGTTCCCTGGCTTCCTTGGGAGCCTTCTCCTTCCTGGGCTGCATGTCAGCAAACTTCTTGGCTGCCCGGAGACAAGGAGGACATCAGTCAAAACAAACTTTACTGCCATTTAGAAACACATCGATATATGCAGTTCCAAACGGAATTACGTTGCATTTGGCTCCACGTGCAACACGATAATTAACGGAAGGATAAACATGGATAAAAAGGATAAATAGACGATGGTGGCAGCCCATTACATGGCATTCAGGAGTCTGATGGCTCGTGGGAAGAAGCTGTTGCACAACCTTGATGTTCTGCTCCTTATAGAAACATAGAACATAGAAATTAACACAATAAAAAACGACACAGAGTGCTGGAGTAACACGGTAGGTTAGGGAGCATCTTAGCAGAACATGGATAGGTGATAATCAAGGTCTAGTCTCACCTCGGTCATTCATAGAAACATAGAAAATAGGTGCAGGAGTAGGCCATTCGGCCCTTCGAGCCTGCACCGCCATTCAATATGATCATGGCTGATCATCCAACTCAGTATCCCGTACCTGCCTTCTCTCCATACCCTCTGATCCCTTTAGCCACACGGGCCACATCTAACTCCCTCTTAAATATAGCCAATGAACTAGCCTCAACTACCCTCTGTGGCAGAGAGTTCCAGAGACCCACCACTTATGCTGCGATATCTTTTGCCCGAGGGCAGCAGAGTGAACAGTCCGTGATGGAGATGTGTGGGGTCTTTTATAATACTGCTGGCCTTAGACAAGCAACGTTTGGTCGCAATATCCCCGATTGAGGGGAGAGAGGTCCCGATGATTTTTTCCGCTGTCCTCACCACTCTCTGCACGGACTTCCAGTCGGAGGCTTTACAGTCCCCAAACCAGACGGAGATACAGCTGGTCAGAATACTCTCTATGGTGCCCCTGTAGAAAGTGGTGAGGATGGGATGGGGGAGGTGAGCTCTTCTCATCCGGCGCAGAAACTGCAACCGCTCTTAACTGTTGATGAGATGTTATTCAACCAGGTCAGACTGTTAGTGATCTGCACCCCCAGGAACTTAGTGCCACTGACCACCTCCACATCGCTGTCATTGATGTGAAGTGGTGTGGGACTGTGCCGGTTTTTCCTGAAGTCGACGATGACCTCCTTTGTTTTTCCGACATTCAGGATCAGGTTGTTCGTGTTGCACCAGTCCGCCAGTTGTTTCACCTCCTCCCTGTAAGCCAGCTCATTGTCGTCCCGGATGAGGCCCCACCACTGTTGTGTCATCTGCGTACTTCATGATGTGGTTTGTACTAAACCTGGCACAACAGTCGTGGGTCATCAGGGTGAACAGCAGTGGACTCAGGACACAGCCCTGAGGGGAGCCGCTGCTCAGAGAGATGGTGTTGGAGGTGTTATTTCCAACCCTCACAGACTGGGGTCTGTCAGTGAGGAAGTCCAGTAGCCAGTTACACATGGGGGTGCCGAGGCCCAATGGAACCAGTTTGCTTATCAGGTGCTGGGGGATAATGGTGTTGGATGCTGAACTGAAATCCACGAACAGCATTCGCACATAGGTGTTCTTCTCCTCTAAATGTTCCAGGCTCAGATGGAGTACGGAGGATATAGCGTCCTCTGTGGAGCGGTTTGGCCTGTAAGCAAACTGGTATGGGTCAAGTGTGGAGGGGAGTCTGGAGGTGATGTGGTCCCTGACCAGCCTCTCGAAGCACTTCATCATTACGGGGGTGAGTGCTACAGGGCGGTAGTCGTTGAGACATTGTATGTTGGATTTTTTTTTTGTTGGACATCCCCCCCCCGAAGAGTTAATCCCACCTCAACCAAGCACGGACCCCACAGCATCCCTGCCCCCATGCACCCACCCCTTGGGACGGGGCACAAACAGCTCGTAGTGAGAGCAAAAGGATTTGAGTATCGGAGCAGGGAGGTTCTAGTGCTGATCATCCAACTCAGTATCCCGTACCTGCCTTCTCTCCATACCCCCTGATCCCTTTAGCCACAAGGGCCACATCTAACTCCCTCTTAAATATAGCCAATGAACTGGCCTCAACTACCTTCTGTGGAAGAGAATTCCACAGATTCACCACTCTCGCCTGTGTGAAAAATGTTTTTCTCATCTCGGTCCTAAAAGACTTCCCCCTTATCCTTAAACTGTGTGACCCCTTGTTCTGGACATCCCCAATATCGGGAACAATCTTCCTGCATCTAGCCTGTCCAACCCCTTAAGAATTTTGTAAGTTTCTATAAGATCCCCCCTCAATCTTCTAAATTCCAGTGAGTACAAGCCGTCTATCCAATCTTTCCTCATATGGAAGTCCTGCCATCCCAGGAGTCAGTCTGGTGAACCTTCTCTGTACTCCCTCTATGGCAAGAATGTCTTTTCTCAGATTTGGAGACCAGAACTGTACGCAATACTCCAGGTGTGGTCTCACCAAAACCCTGTACAACTGCAGTAGAACCTCCCTGCTCCTATACTCAAATCCTTTCGCTATGAATGCTAACATACCATTCACTTTCTTCACTGCCTGCTGCACCTGCATGCCTACTTTCAATAACTGGTGTACCATGACACCCAGGTCTTGTTGCATCTCCCCTTTTCCTAATCGGCCACCATTCAGATAATAGTCTACCCTCATGTTTTTGCCGCCAAAGTGGATAACCTCACATTTATCCACATTATACTGCATCTGCCCATTCACTCAGCCTATCCAAATCACCCTGCAGCCTCCAAGCATCCTCCTCACACCTAACTATACCCCCCCAGCTTGGTGTCATCTGCAAACTTGGAGATGTTGCATTCAATTCCCTCATCCAAATCATTAATGTATATTGTAAATAGTTGGGGTCCCAGCACTGAGCCTTGCGGCACCCCACTAGTCACTGCCTGCCATTGTGAAAAGGACCCGTTTACTCCTACCCTTTGCTTCCTGTCTGCCAGCCCTAGATTTAGTCAGAGGGTGACCATTGGGGAAAACATTGCCACAGATTGCACGTCAATGGATAAGTTTAAGGTGAAGACTGACGGATTTTGTCATTATTACGGGCGCCAGGGGTTTTTGGGGAGAGGGCAGGAGAATGGGGTTGAGAGGGGAGAGATAGATCAGCTGTAATTTGAAAATCTCGCCCCCTCTCCTGGCCAAATGCTATTCCTACAACGAATGAAGTTTAATTTTAGGTTCCAACACGTTCATAGTTTTAGTTTCGTTTCAGCTGAAAGACGGCGTGGAAACAGGCCCTTCGGCCCACTGGGACCATGCCGACCAGCCATCCCCGCACACTAACAATATCTTAAACTAGACTTTAGAGGTACAGCGCGGAAACAGGCCCTTCGGCCCACCGATCCCGTGCCGACCAGCCATCCCCGCACACTAACACTATCCTAGGGGTGGGAGATTTCAACCTTCACGTGGTCCGCCCTGTTTCGACGAATGCAATCGACTAGACACAGTGCACAAACAGAAGATCAAATAGAACAAGTTGTCCGACGACGTTAGGCCGTGCACGCCACACGAAAGAACAACACTATCCTACACTAGATTTTAGAGGTACAGTGCGGAAACAGGCCCTTCGGCCCACCAGGTCCGTGCCGACCAGCGATCCCCGCACACTAACACTATCCTACACACACTAGGGACAATTTTTACATTTACACCGAGCCAATTAACCTGCAACCCCGCACGTCTTTGGAGTGTGGGAGGAAACCGAAGATCCCGGAGAAAATTCACACAGGTCACGGGGAGAGCGTGCAAACTCCGTACAGACAGCACCCGTCGTCGGGATCAAACCCGGGTCTCCGGCGCTGTAAGGCGGCAACTCTACCGCTGCGCCACCGTGACCACCAGTTAGCTAGTTCTGTTATTCTACTTTCTCATCAACTCCCTACACACTCGGGGTCATTTACAGAGGGCCAATTAACCTACGTCTTTGGGATGTGGGTCGCAGGGAGAACGTGCCTGCGTCTCTGGCGCTGTGGGGCAGCAACTCTGCCCCAGTGCCAATGTACTGCCCCAGTGCCAATGTACTGCCCCAGTGCCAATGTACTGCCCCAGTGCCAATGTACTGCCCCAGTGCCAATGTACTGCCCCAGTGCCAATGTACTGCCCCAGTGCCAATGCACTGCCCCAGTGCCAATGCACTGCCCCAGTGCCAATGCACTGCCCCAGTGCCAATGTACTGCCCCAGTGCCAATGTACTGCCCCAGTGCCAATGTACTGCCCCTGTGCCAATGTACTGCCCCTTGGACTCTGTCTATCTTAAGGGGTTGGACACGCTAGATGCAGGAAGATTGTTCCCGATGTTGGGGAAGTCCAGGACACGGGATAAGGGCCACACCTGGAGTATTGTGTACAGTTCTGGTCTCCTAATCTGAGGAAAGACATTCTTGCCATAGAGGGAGTACAGAGAAGGTTCACCAGACTGATTCCTGGGATGGCAGGACTTTCATATGAAGAAAGACTGGATAGACTCGGCTTGTACGCGCTGGAATTTAGAAGATTGAGGGGGGATCTTATAGAAACGCACAAAATTCTTAAGGGGTTGGACAAGCTAGATGCAGGAAGATTGTTCCCGATGTTGGGGAAGTCCAGAACAAGGGGTCACACAGTTTAAGGATAAGGGGGAAGTCTTTTAGGACCGAGATGAGAAAATCATTTTTCACACAGAGAGTGGTGAATCTGTGGAATTCTCTGCCACAGAAGGTAGTTGAGGCCAGTTCATTGGCTATATTTAAGAGGGAGTTAGATGTGGCTAAAGGGATCAGGGGGTATGGAGAGAAGGCAGGTACAGGATACTGAGTTGGATGATCAGCCATGATCATATTGAATGGCGGTGCTGGCTCGAAGGGCCGAATGGCCTACTCCTGCACCTATTGCTATTTTCTATGTTTCTATCAATTAAGGGTCTGTCATTAACGCTATACCTTCCCGTTACATTCGACCTCCTAACGTGCGACACCTTGCGATGGAACGGTCCCATTAAACGCTGCGTCCTCATGCCCAGAGTCCCTTGCCCAGAGTCGAGGACCAGAGGACATAGGTTCAAGGCGAAGGGGTTAAAAAAAAAGATTTAACAGGAATCTGAAGGGGTAACTTTTTCCACACAAAGGGTGGTGGTGGGTGTACGGAAGGAACTGCCAGAGGAGGTGGTTGAGGCTGGGACTATTGCAACATGCATGGATAGGACAGGTTTGGAGGGGTGTGGACCAAACGCAGGCAGGTGGCACTAGTGAGGCTGGGACATGTTGGCCGGTGTGGGCAAGTTGGGCCTGTTTCCACAATGCATCCACCCCCCCACTCCCGCAATGCACCCAGATCCTCCAGAATAGTGAGCGCCCGGGATAGAGCGGGTGTGGAGAGGATAGTGGAAGTCGAGCACAGCCTCAGAATAAAAGGACGTACCGTTAGGAAGGAGATGGGGGGGGGGGGGGGGGGGGGGAGGAGGGATTTCTTTGGTCGGACAGTCGCAGCGGTTATTTAACTCACCGTCAAACTGCGCCATCTTGTCGCACAGGTTCACCTGGCCCAGGACGGCCTTGAACTGGGGCTGGTTGATGCAGGTGACGAACCAGCGGTTGGTGTTGGTGAAGGACTGGCGGAAGGAGGGCTCCAGAACCTGCGGACGGAGAGAGGGAGAGAGATCGCGGTCAGTTGGGGACGGGCAGAACAACACCAAGTCTTTTTTTTAATTTATTTTTTAATATATTATTATTAGAGGTCATACGTATTACAAATAATATAATTTTTCAGATCTGCATGTTACATATTTCCAAAATTATATGAGTATTACACAGCAATATATATAAGCCTCAATTTTTTTAATAGTGAAGACAAAAAAGAGTAAAGAAAGAATAGATGTTTAATTTAAAAAGTGTGATTATAATTTTGATTAAATGTGAGAAGAGAAAGAAAAAAATTAAAAAAATAAACATAGAAATTAGGTGCAGGAGTAGAGGCCATTCGGCCCTTCGAGCCTGCACCGCCATTCAATATGATCACGGCTGATCATCCAACTCAGTACCCCGTACCTGCCTTCTCTCCATACCCCCTGATCCCCTTTAGCCACAAGGGCCACATCTAGCTCCCTCTTAAATATATCCAATGAACCGGCCTCAACTACCCTCTGTGGCAGAGAGTTCCAGAGACCCACCACTCTCTGTGTGGAAAAAGTCCTTCTCATCTCGGTCCTAAAGGATTTCCCCCTTATCCTTAAGCTGTGGATTTCCCCCTAATCCTTAATCCAAAGGAATTCCTCCTTATCCTTAAACTGTGACCCCTTGTCCTGGACCTCCCCAACATCGGGAACAATCTTCCTGCCATCGGGAACAATCTAGCCTGTCCAACCCCTTAAGAATTTTGTAAGTTTCTATAAGATCCCCTCTCAATCTCCTAAATTCTAGAGAGTATAAACCGAGTCTATGCAGTCTTTGTTCAAAAGACAGTCATTGCCATCCCAGGAATCAGTCTGGTGAACCTTCTCTGCACTCCCTCTATGGCAAGAATGTCCTTCCTCAGATTTGGTAAAAAAAACCATATTACTAACAAACAATTATTATACTTAAAGATGGAAAAAAACGTATACATCTTAACCATGAATGGAACAATTTCTAATAACAATATATATAGAGACGAGTATACAAATCTCAGATTAAATCTTTTCATCTGATCTTACCACCGGGTACTTGTTGAGTTTCCATGCTGAGCCCAGCTACCCCTTCATATAATCAGTGAATGGAGACCATATTTGTTCAAAAAGCTCGTGTTTATCCATTAAGATAAACCTAATTCTCTCCAATTGCAACGTCTCCAACATTTCCACTGTCACATATTGATTGTAGGGGATAGAACACCAAGTCTAATCTGAGATTTGTATACTCGTCTCTATATATATATATATATATTGTTATTGTTATTTGAAATTGTTCCGTTCATTGTTAAGATGTATACTTCAATTGTGATTTCGGCCAGTTGGAACAATGGGCTGAAAGATGGCAGATGGAGTTTAATGCTGATAAGTGTGAGGTGCTACACCTTGGCAGGACAAATCAAAATAGGACGTACATGGTAAACGGTAGGGAATTGAAGAATACAGTTGAACAGAGGGATCTGGGAATAACCGTGCATAGTTCCTTGAAGGTGGAATCTCATATAGATAGGGTGGTAAAGAAAGCTTTTGGTGTGCTAGCCTTTATAAATCAGAGCATTGAGTATAGAAGCTGGGATGTAATGTTAAAATTGTACAAGGCGTTGGTGAGACCAAATCTGGAGTATGGTGTACAATTTTGGTCGCCCAATTATAGGAAGGATGTCAATAAAATAGAGAGGGTACTGAGGAGATTTACTAGAATGTTGACTGGGTTTCAACAGCTAAGTTACAGAGATAGGTTGAATAAGTTAGGTCTTTATTCTCTGGAGCGCAGAAGGTTAAGGGGGGACTTGATAGAGGTCTTTAAAATGATGAGAGGGATAGACAGAGTTGACGTGGATAAGCTTTTCCCTTTGAGAATAGGGAAGATTCAAACAAGAGGACATGACTTTAGAATTAAGGGACAGAAGTTTAGGGGTAACATGAGGGGGAACTTCTTTACTCAGAGAGTGGTAGCGGTGTGGAATGAGCTTCCAGTGGAAGCGGCAGGTTCGTTGGTATCATTTAAAAATAAATTGGATAGGCATATGGATGAGAAGGGTATGGAGGGTTATGGTATGAGTGCAGGCAGGTGGGACTAAGGGAAAAAAGTTGTTCGGCACGGACTTGAAGGGCCGAGAAGGCCTGTTTCCGTGCTGTAATTGTTATATGGTTATATGGTTACTCCTCTCTATATATATTGTTATTCGAACTTGTTCCATTCATTGTTAAGATGTATACTTCAATTTAAAAATATATATTTTTAGTATAATAACCATATAATATAACCATATAACAATTCCAGCACGGAAACAGGCCTTCTCGGCCCTTCCAGTCCGTGCCGACCATTCATTTTCCCCTAGTCCCATCTACCTGCACTCAGACCATACCCCTCCGTTCCCTTCCCGTCCATATACCTATCCACTTTACTTTTAAATGTTAAAATCGATCCTGCCTCCACCACTTCTGCTGGAAGATCATTCCACACAGCCACCACTCTCTGAGTAAAGAAGTTCCCCCTCATGTTACCCCTAAACATCTGTCCCTTAATTCTCATGTCATGCCCTCTTGTTCGAATCTTCCCTACCCTCAATGGGAAAAGCTTATCCACGTCAACTCTGTCTATCCCTTTCATCATTTTAAAGACCTCTATCAAACATAGAAACATAGAAATTAGGTGCAGGAGTAGGCCATTCGGCCCTTTGAGCCAGCACCGCCATTCAATATGATCATGGCTGATCATCCAATTCAGTATCCCGTACCTGCCTTCTCTCCATACCCTCTGATCCCCTTAGCCACAAGGGCCACATCTAACTCCCTCTTAAATATAGCCAATGAACTGGCCTCAACTACCCTCTGTGGCAGAGAGTTCCAGAGACCCACCACTCTCTGTGTGAAAAAATTCCTTCTCATCTCGGTCCTAAAGGATTTCCCCCTTATCCTTAAGCTGTGACCCCTTGTCCTGGACCTCCCCAACATCGGGAACAATCTTCCTGCATCTAGCCTGTCCAACCCCTTAAGAATCTTGTAAGTTTCTGTAAGATCCCCCCTCAATCTCCTAAATTCTGGAGAGTATAAACCGAGTCTATGCAGTCTTTGTTCATAAGACAGTCCTGACATCCCAGGAATCAGTCTGGTGAACCTTCGCTGCACTCCCTCCCTCTAAGTCCCCCCTTAACCTTCTGCGCTCCAAAGAATAAAGACCCAACTTGTTCAACCTTTCTCTGTAACTTAGCTGCTGGAACCCAGGCAACATTCTAGTAAATCTCCTCTGTACTCTCTCTATTTTGTTGACAATAATTGTTTGCCAGTATTTTTATTTTTTTTGATTTTTTTTCCTCTCACATATAACCAATATCATAATCAATATTATTTAATCACTCTTTTGATTAAACATCAATTATTTCTTTACTCTTTTCACCCTAAAAAAAAAAATGAGGCTCATATATATATTGCTTTGTAATACTTACATAACTCTGGAAATATGTAAAATGTATATCTGAAAAAACTGTTATCTTATTAGTAATATATATGGCTTTTAATATAAAACTATTATATATATAAAAAAGAACGACACCAAGTCAGGTGCCAGACCCACTCCTCGCCAACCAGCCCCCGACCAAACGGACTGCGAACTGCTTTGCCTGAAACCGCGAGAAACTGCAGCCCAGCCCATCGCACAAACCAACCTCCCTTCCGTTGACTCCATTATAACCTCACGCTGCCCCGGCAAGGCCGGCAGCAATATCAAAGAGAAGGGTTTCAGCCCGAAACGCCGCCTATCTCCTTCGCTCCACATAGATAGAAATAGAAACATAGAAAAATAGGTGCAGGAGTAGGCCATTCGGCCCTGCACCGCCATTCAATGTGATCATGGCCGATCATCCAACTCAGTATCCTGTACCTGCCTTCTCTCCATACCCCCTGATCCCTTTAGCCACAAGGGCCACATCTAACTCCCTCTTAAATATAGCCAATGAACTGGCCTCAACTACCTTCTGTGGCAGAGAATTCCAGAGACTCACCACTCTCTGTGTAAAGAATGTTTTCCTCATCTCGGTCCTAAAGGAATTCCCCCTTATCCTTAGACTGTGACCCCTTGTTCTGGACTTCCCCAACATCGGGAACAATCTTCCAGCATCTAGCTTGTCCAACCCCTTAAGAATTTTGTAAGTTTCTATAAGATCCCCCCTCAATCTTCTAAATTCCAGCGAGTACAAGATGCTGCTGCACCCGCTGAGTTTCTCCAGCATTTTGTGTAACCATATAACCACATAACAATTACAGCACGGAAACAGGCCCTCTCGGCCCTTCCAGTCCGTGCCGACCATTTATTTTCCCCTAGTCCCATCTACCTGCACTCAGATCATACCCCTCCATTCACTTCCCGTCCATATACCTATCCACTTTACTTTTAAATGTTAAAATCGATCCTGCCTCCACCACTTCTGCAGGAAGATCATTCCACACAGCCACCACTCTCTGACTCTCTCTTAAATCCATCCAGTGATTTGGCCTCCACTGCCCTCTGTGGCAGAGAATTCCACGAATTCACAACTCTCTGGGTGAACATTTGTTTCTCATCTCAGTCTTAAATGACCTCCCCTTTATTCTAAATGACCTCCCCTATATTCAATGCGATCACGGCTGATCATCCCCAATCAGTACCCCGTTCCTGCCTTCTCCCCATATCCCCTGACTCCGCTATCTTTAAGAGCCCTATCTAGCTCTCTGTTGAAAATATACAGAGAACCGGCCTCCTGTGTACCCACGGGTCAATAGACAATAGGTGCAGGAGGAGGCCATTCGGCCCTTCGAGCCAGCACCGCCATTCAATGTGATCATGGGTGATCATCCCCAATCAGTACCCCGTTCCTGCCTTCTCCCCATATCCGTCAGCCATAAGAACTAAATCTAACTCTCTCTTGAAAACATCCAGTGAATCGGCCTCCACTGCCTTCTGCGGCAGAGAATCCCACAGATTCACAACTCTCGGGCAAGAGGTACAGAAGTGTGAAAACGCACACCTCCGAATTCAAGGACAGTTTCCTCCCGGCTGTTACCAGGCAACGGAATCATCCCACCACAACTAGAGAGCGGTCCTGACCTCCCATCCACCTCATTGGAGACCTGTGGACTAGCTTTGATCGGACTTTACCTTGCACTAAAACATTATTTGCCTTATCGTGTAATCTATAACACACACTGTAAATGGCTCGATTGCTATCGCGTTTAAGAAGGAACTGCAGATGCTGGAAAAATCGAAGGTGGACAAAAATGCTGGGGAAACTCAGCGGGCGAGGCAGCGTCTGTGGAGCGAAGGAAATGGCGACGTTTCGGGTCTTCAGACTGATGTGGGGGTGGGGAGGGCGGGAAGAAGAAAGGAAGAGGCGGAGACTGTGGGCGAGCTGGGAAGGGGAGGGGAAAGAGGGAGAGAGCAGGGACTACCTGAAATTGTAATCAAGTACGGTCTTTCCAGCATCTGCAGTTCTTTCTTAAAATGTGTCTTGTACATTCCGTTGCTTTTGATTTGTACGACTGACTTGGCAGATAAAATTCCCCGTCTTGGCTAATGAGAGTATGATTGTGATTGTGACCAACATGTCCCACCTACACGAGCCCACCTGCCTGCATCAATGCACCCGTGCACACCAGTACCTGCTTGTACAGCCAGAGGAGAGAGCAGACGAGAGTGATGTCGGCCAGGGTGACCCGCTCTCCCACCAGGAAGGTTCTTGTCTTCAGATGCTCGTCCAGAACGGCCAGGACCTTCTTCACCTCCTCCTTCGCGTGTTCAGTGGCCTGTGGGGAGGGGGGGGGGAAGAGAACAGCGATCAAAGGTGAATGGCACGCACGTTGGCCTTCATAACAAGAGGAGTTGAGTATCGGAGCAAAGAGGACCTTCTGCAGTTGTACAGGGCCCTGGCGAGACCACAGCTGGAGTATTGTGTGTAACTTTTTGGTCTCCAAATTTGAGGAAGGACATTCTTGCTGTTGAGGAAAGACTTTTTTTACCCAGAGAGTTGCGAATCTGTGGAATTCTCTGCCTCAGAGGGCGGTGGAGGCCAATTCTCTGGATACTTTCAAGAGAGTGTTAGATAGGGCTCTGAAAGATAGCGGAGTCAAGGGATATGGGGAGAAGGCAGGAACGGGGTAGTGATTTTTGTGAGTTTCGTGTGCAGTTTTGGTCTCCAGGAAGGGACATTCTTGCTATTGAGGGCGTGCAGCGTAGGTTCACCAGGTTAATTCCCGGGATGGCGGGACTGTCATATGCTGAGAGAATGGAGCGGCTGGGCTTGTACACTCTGGTGTTTAGATGAGAGGGGGGATCTTATTGAAACATATAAAATTGTTAAGGTGTTTGGACAGGCTAGAGGCAGGAAACATGTTCCCGATGTTGGGGGAGTTCAGAACCATGGGCCACACACGCAGTTTAAGAATAAGGGGTAAGCCATTTAGAACGGAGACGAGGAAACACTTTTTCTCACAGAGAGTTGTGAGTCTGAGGAATTCCCTGCGTCGGAGGGCGGTTGTCCGGATACTTTCAAGGGAGAGCTAGAGATGAGGAAACACTTTTTCCACACAGAGCTGTGAGCCTGTGGATGGCGGGACTGACGTACGAGGAAAGAATGGACCGACTGCTCCAGAGCCCCCGGCCTCTGGGAGGGGTAAATCCGACGCGCTGACCGGGGGGGATTTCAAGCGAGCTTGCGTGCTTTTGCCCGGGAGTTATCCCGTTCCCGGAGCGCCGCGGCTGACCCACCTGCTTGTTGTACTGCATGATCCCCAGGGTGGGGAAGACCCAGGTGCTGGCGGGGGGGATGACGTGGCTGTCGGCGAAGCAGACCCACTGGAGGACCTGGGCCTCCGCCTCCCGCGTGGTCCCCCGGAGGTCGACGTTGGCCACTGGCGGGGGAGAGAAGGAAGACACGCGTTCAGCGGCCACGCTCAAAACCAGGCGGCGGATGCGCGGGACGGCGGAGGGGAGGAGGGGAGGAGGGACGGGAAACGTAGAAAATAGGCGCAAGGTGGCGCGGCGATAGAGCTGCCGCCTTACAGCGAAAATGCAGCGGCGGGTTCGATCCCCACTACGGGTGCCGTCTGTACGTTCTCCCCGTGAGCTTTCTCCGAGATCTTCACTCCGGCATTTTTCACACAGAGAGTGGTGGGTCTCTGGAACTCTCTGCCACAGAGGGTAGTTGAGGCCAGTTCATTGGCTATATTTAAGAGGGAGTTAGATGTGGCCCTTGTGGCTAAAGGGATCAGAGGGAATGGAGAGAAGGCAGGTACGGGATACTGAGTTGGATGATCAGCCATGATCATATTGAATGGCGGTGCAGGCTCGAAGGGCCGAATGGCCTCCTCCTGCACCTAATTTCTATGTTTCTATCTTCGGTTTCCTCCCACTCGCCAAAGACGTGCAGGTTTGTAGGTTAATTGGCTGGGTGTAAATGTAAAAATTGTCCCGAGTAGGTGTGGGATAGTGTTAGTGTGCGGGGATCGCTGGTCGGCGCGGACCCGGTGGGCCGAAGGGCCTGTTTCCGCGCTGTGCCTCTAAACTAAACCAGGCCATTCTAGCCAGTGCAATATGATCATGGCTGATCAAAAATCAGCTTTCCCCCCACATATCCCTTGATTCCTTTGGTCCCAAGAGCCAAATCGAACTCCCTCTTCAAAACAGGATAAGCGCAAGGGGGGAGGGGACACTCCCCGGATTCAATGGTCCTTCATTGTCACGCATTAGACTGTGTAGAGAAACAGCGCGGTAACAGGCCCTTCGGCCCACAGAGTCCGTGCCCACCAGCGATCGCCCCTTACACTGGCACCATTTTACACACACACACTAGGGACGATATACAGAAGCCAATTCACCTACAAAGTGACACATCTTTGGAATGTGGGAGGAAGGCACTAAATCCCAGAGCTAAAATCTGATTTTAAATCTTCTTTTGGGGGGGGGGGGCAGGAGTAGAGTTGCTGCCTCACAGCGCCAGAGACCCGGGTTCGATCCTGACCACGGGGCTCATCATCTCCCCTGATCCATTCATCTTATTTTGCCCTGGAACTGGCAGAGAACGTGCAGACTCCACGCGCGGGTCGGGATGGAACCGGGATCACTGGAGCAGGAGGGTGGGAGGGTGGGAGAGAGGGAGGGAGGGATGGAGGGGGGGGGGGGGGGGAGGAAGGTAGAGCAAGCCTCCTGCTCCTGCGGCCCACGGCGGCCCTGCCCCGGGGAGATTTTGTGACCCCCCCGTACAGATGGAGAAGCGAGGAATCCTTACCGTAATGTGCAATGGCGTTGCTCTCAAACACACAGAAGCCATCGTCGCCTTTGAACGCCGGGACCTGGGACAGAAGCAGAGGCGTCGTGAGCGGGGGGTGGGGTGGACATGAGACGCTCGCCCTCTCTGTGCATCGTCACATCTTCGCCTCCTTGCAGGGCGGCACCGGCTAGTTCTTGCTTTACACGCACGACAGTCCCGCCATCCCGGGAATTAACCTACGCTGCACTCCCTCAATAATCTTATATGTTTCAATGAGATCCCCTCTCATCCTTCTAAACTCCAGAGTGTACAAGCCCAGCCGCTCCATTCTCTCAGCATATGGCAGTCCCGCCATCCCGGGAATTAACCTGATAAACCTACGCTGCACTCCCCCAATAATCTTACATGTTTCAATGAGATCCCCTCCCATCCTTCTAAACAAAATTGTACAAGCCCAGCCGCTCCATTCTCTCAGCATATGACAGTCCCGCCATCCCAGGAATTAACCTACGCTGCACTCCCTCAATAGCAAGAACGTCCTTCCTCAAATTAGGGGACCAAAACTGCGCACAATACTCCAGGCGTGGTCTCACCAGGGCCCTGTACAACTGCAGAAGGACCTCTTGGCTCCTATACTCGACTCCTCTTGTTCTGAAGGCCATGGAAAGCCCTGCCAGGGGCGGTGGTGGACAGATACCACCACCACGCCCTCCATAATGTTTGGGACAAAGACCCAGCATTTATTTATTTGCCTCGGTTCTGGAAAATAAGGTCTTGTGGACAGATGAGAGGAAGATTAATGCTCATATATAAACACAGCTGTAATTTCTACATGGTGAAACCAAAATGTATAAAAATACCCTTTAATAAAATCTGACAATGTGCACTTTAACCCCGTGTGATTTTGTTTTCTATTACAAATCTCAAATTGTGGGGCACAGAAGCAAATAAAGAAATGACGGGTCTGTGTCCCGAACATTATGGAGGGGACACTAGATAGGCACATGGATAGGCATAGAGTCTCGAATCGAAACATCACCCAATTCTTTTCTCCAGAGACGCTGTCTGACCCGCTGAGTTACTCCAGCTTTTTGTGTCCACCTTCGACTTAAACCAGCATCTGCAGTTCTTTCCTACGCAAGGGGTAGTTACGTTCATTGCTGCCACATGTGCTGAGGTACAGTGAAAGGTCTCTTCAGTTGCATGCTATACACAAGTCAGCAAAACGGCTTTAGCTGCTGCCTTGTAACACCAGAGGCCCAGGTTCGATGCTGCCTGTGCGGAGTTTGCAAGTTCTCCCCGTGATCGCGTGGGGTTTTTCTCCGGGTGCTTTGGTTTCCTCCCACATTCCAAAGACGTGCAGGTTTGTCGGTTAATTGAATTCTGTAAATTGTCCCCAGTCTGTGGACTCAGTGGGCCAAAGGCCTGTTTCCCCGCCATAGCTCTAAAATGAAAAACTAACGGTTTAGAACTAACCCGGAAACAGGCCCTTCGGCCCAGAGAGTCCACACTGACCCAGCAACCACCCCATACATTACACTGTGCTGTACATAGAAACATAGGTGCAGGAGGAGGCCATTCGGCCCTTTGAACCAGCATCGCCATTCATTGTGATCATGGCTGATCGTCCCCTATCAATAACCCGTGCCTGCCTTCTCCCCATATCCCTTGAATCCACTAGCCCCTAGAGCTCTATCTGACTCTCTCTTAAATCCATCCAGTGACTTGGCCTCCACTGCCCTCTGTGCAGGGAATTCCATAAATTCACAAAAGTTTTTTCTCGGCTCAGTCTTAAATGACCTCCGCTTTATTCTAAGACTGTGGCCCCTGGTTCTGGACTCGCCCAACATTGGAACATTTTTCCTGCATCTAGCTTGTCCAGTCCTTTTATAATTTTATATGTTTCTATACGATTCCCCCCCCCCTCATCCTTCTAAACTCCAGTGAATACAAGCCTAGTCTTTTCAATCTTTCCTCATATGACAGTCCCGCCATCCGGGGATCAATCTGGTGAACCCACGCTGCACTGCCTCAAATTAGGAGACCAAAACTGTACACAATACCCAGCAACCGCCCCATACATTACACTGAACATAGTGTACATAGAACATAGGTGCAGGAGGAGGCCATTCGGCCCTTTGAGCCAGCACCGCCATTCATTGCGGTCACGGCTGATCATCCCCTATCAATAGGGGATGATCAGAGCCCTATACAACTATAGGGTCCCACCAGAGCCCTGTACAACTGCAGAACTACACTGGGGAGCAAGTTTCCAATTAACCTGCAGACCTGTATGTCTTTGGAGTGTGGGAGGAAGCCAGAGCACCCGGAGAAAGACAACACGGTCATAGGGAGAACGGACTAACTCCGCGCAGACAGCACCCGTTAGACAGGATCGAACCCGGGTCTCTGGCGCTGCGAGGCAGCAACTCTACCGCTGCGCCACCGTGTCCAACTCTCTCTTAAATCCATCCAGTGACTTGGCCTCCACTGCCCTCTGTGGCAGGGAATTCCACAAATTCACAACTCTCTGGGTGAAAAAGTTTTTCCTCACCTCAGTCTTAAATGGCCTCCCCTTTATTCTAAGACTGTGTGGCCCCTGGTTCTGGACTCGCCCAACATTGGGGACATTTTTCCTGCATCTACCTTGTCCAGTCCTTTTATAATTTCATTATAAGGAGTCACAACGGGAAGGGTAATTGCACCTTTCTTGGGGTCTGATACAAATTAACACACGCACACATCCAGAGAAAAACAAGAGCGTTTGACGGCACTGGGCCTGTACTCGCTGGAGTTTAGAAGGTCGAGGGGGGGACATTGAAACCTACGGAATAATGAATGGCATTGAGTGGATGTGGAGAGGATGTTTCCACTAGTGGAGAGTCTAGGACTCGAGGCCATAAGCCTCAGAATTAAAGGGCGCTCTTTTAGAAAGGAGGTGAGGAGGAACTTCTTTAGTCAAGGGGAGTTTAGTTAATCTGAAGAACACATTGCCACAGTGGGCTGTGGAGGCCGAGACAGGGGGTATCTTTACTGCAGAGATAGACAAATTCTTGATTGGAACGGGTGTCGAGGGTTACTCTGGTCTCCAAATCTGAGGAAGGACATTATTGCCATAGAGGGAGTGCAGAGAAGGTTCACCAGACTGATTCCTGGGATGTCAGGACTGTCTTATGAACAAAGGCTGCATAGACTCGGTTTATACTCTCTAGAATTTAGGAGATTGAGAGGGGATCTTATAGAAACTTACAAGATTCTTAAGGGGTTGGACAGGCTAGATGCAGGAAGATTGTTCCCGATGTTGGGGAGGTCCAGGACAAGGGGTCACAGCTTAAGGATAAGGGGGAAATCCTTTAGGACCGAGATGAGGAAGGACTTTTTTCACACAGAGAGTGGTGGGTCTCTGGAACTCTCTGCCACAGAGGGTAGTTGAGGCCAGTTCATTGGCTATATTTAAGAGGGAGTTAGATGTGGCCCTTGTGGCAAAGGGGATCAGAGGGTATGGAGAGAAGGCAGGTACGGGATACTGAGTTGGATGATCAGACCATGATCATATTGAATGGCGGTGCAGGTTTCGAAGGTTCGAAGGGCCGAATGGCCTACTCCTGCACCTAATTTCTATGTTTCTATGTTACAGGGGAGAAGGCAGGAAAATGGAATTAGGAGGCAGAGATCAGCCACGGAGTGCACTCAATGGGCCGAATGCCTAATTCTACTCCAATAAAAAACTTGTGAAAACACAAAGCACGGAGGGACTCAGCGGGTCAGGCAGCATCTGTGGAGAACATGGTTAGGTGACGTTACTGGGGTCAGGACCCTACCGCAGTATCTGTTAACAGCCTCTTGTGGCTAAAGGGATCAGGGGGTATGGAGAGAAGGCAGGTACGGGGATACTGAGTTGGATGATCAGCCATGATCATATTGAATGGCGGTGCAGGCTCGAAGGGCCGAATGCCTCTACTCCTGCACCTATTGTCTATGTTTCTTGAATGAACCTCTCAGAAGCTAAATGTATTCCCAATCTTCCAACCTACCTGATCTCCCGTTTGCCAAACACTTTACCTCCCATTCCCACACTGACCTCTCTGTCCTGGGCCTCCTCCACTGTCAGAGTGAGGCCCAGCGCAAATTGAGGGAACAGCGCCTCATATTTCCCTTGGCAGCTCACACCCCAGCGGTGTGAACGCTGACGTCTCCAACTTCAAGTAACGCTTGCTCTCTCTCCATCCCTCCCCAGTTCTCCCACCAATCTTACTGTCTCCGACTACATTTTATCTCTGTCCCGCCCACTCCCCTGACATCAGTCTCTACCCGAAAGGATCAGTCTCCAGAGATGCAGCCCGTCCCGCTGAGTTACTCCAGCATTTTGTGTCTACCTTCCAATCTACCTTGTTGCAGCTCTCACACTTTTCTTTGTTGGAAATATGCACTTTCTTGAGTTTAGTTTCAAGATACAGTGCGGAAACAGGCCATTCGGTCCAGAGTCCTCGCCGACCAGCTACACCCG
>CAUPSL010001537.1:0-55017 GCA_963514005.1 Raja brachyura | reverse complement strand
TCTCCCTCCCTCCCTCCCTCGCTCTTTCTATTTATCTCCCTTCCTATCTCGCTTTATTTCTTTCTCTATCTCTCCCTCACTCTCTTTCTTTCTCTTGCTTTATCTCTCCCCCTTTCTTTCTATTAATCTCTCCCTCTCTTTCTCTTTATCTCTCTCTCCCTCCCTCTTTATTTCTATTCATTTTTCCTCACTCTCCCTCTCTCATTCTTTCTATTTATCCCCCTCCCTCTCTCTCTTTCTCTCTAGCTTTCTCTATCTCTCTTTCTATTTATCTCCCCCTCATTCTCTTTCTCCCTCTCTCTTGCTCTATCTCTATCTCTCTCTCTCTCTCCCTCTCGCTCGTTCTTTCTCTCCCTCCCTATCTCTCTATCTTTCTCTCTATTTACCTCTACCCCTCTTTATCTCTCCTTCCCTCTCTCTTTCTTTATCTACCTCTCTTTCTATTCATCTCCCACTTTTGCGTTCTCTCTCTCCCTCTCTCTTTCTATTTATCTCCCTATCTTTCTCTCCCTCTCTATTTCGTTCACTCTCTCTCTCTCTCTCTCTCTGTATTTATATACATATATGTATCTTACTCTCTATCTCCCTTTCTCTATCTATCTATCTCTCTCCACAGATGTTGCCCGTCCCGCTGAGTTACTCCAGCTTTCTGTGTGTCTACGGTTTAAACCAGCAGCTGCAGTTAGTCACAGAATGATACAGCGCAGAAACAGGCCCTTCGGCCCTACTCGCTCATACTGGCCAACATGTCCCAGCTACACCAGTCCCACCTGCCTGTGCCTGGTCCATATCCTTGGACCCTTTGGGTTTCGACCCAAAATGTCGCCTATTCCTTCACTCCATAGATGCTGCCTCCTCCCCCCCCCCCCCCCCCCCACCCCGAGTTTCTCCAATTTTGATTTTTCCAGCATCTGCAGTTTTTAATTAAACATTTATTTGGAACGCCTCTTCCGTCTGAAGGTTAATAAACCCAGGCTCCCTGTGCCCCCGAGTCCTCAGTGAACCTGCCCTGTAGGAGTCCTCCGTCTCAACCCTGGAAAGTCACAGAGGGCAGTGGAGGCCAAGTCACCTGCTTTACGCCGCTGTTTGTCATTTGTTGCAGATCGAGGGTGTAGAGGATCGAGGCCATGGGCGACAGCGACGATGAATACGATCGGCGACGCAGGGACAAGTTCCGGCGGGAACGGAGCGACTACGACCGGTCGCGGGAGCGGGACGACAGGCGGAGAGATGACTGGAACGACAGGTGAGGCAGGGGCTCCGACACTCGTTTGAATGAATACGTTTATTGGCCAAGTATTAGAAACATAGAAAATAGGAGGCCATTCAGCCCTTTGAGCCAGCACCGCCATTCATTATGATCATAGCTGATCGTCCCCAATCAATAACCCGTGCCTGCCTTCTCCCCATATCCCTTGACTCCACTAGCCCCTAGAGCTCTATCTAACTCTCTCTTAAATCCATCCAGTGACTTGGCCTCCACTGCCCTCTGTGGCAGGGAATTCCACAAATTCACAACTCTCTGGGTGGAAAGGTTTTTTCTCACCTCAGTCTTAAATGACCTCCCCTTTATTCTAAGACTGTGTGGCCCCTGGTTCTGGACTCGCCCAACATTGGGAACATTTTTCCTGCATCTAGCTTGTCCAGTCCTTTTATAATTTTATATGTTTCTATAAGATCCCCACCCCTCATCCTTCTAAACTCCAGTGAATACAAGCCTAGTCTTTTCAATCTTTCCTCATATGACAGTCCCGCCATCCCAGGGAACAATCTGGTGAACCTACGCTGCACTGCCTCAATCACAAGGATGTCCTTCCTCAAATACAAGGAATTTGCCTGGGTGCTCAGCCCGCAAGTGACAACTACGTACAGTGACAGTTAGGAATTACACATAAATCATTAAACATTAATAATGAAACATTATTAGACAATAGGTGCAGGAGTAGAGGCCATTCGGCCCTTCAAGCCAGCACCGCCATTCAATGTGATTATGGCTGATCATCCCCAATCAGTACCCCGTTCCTGCCTTCTCCCCATATCCCCTGACTCCGCTATCCTCAAGAGCCCTATCTAGCTCTCTATTGAAAGCATCCAGAGAACCGGCCTCCACCGCCCTCTGAGGCAGAGAATTCCACAGACTCACCACTCTCTGTGAGAAAAAGTGTTTCCTCGTCTCCGTTCTAAATGGCTTACTCCTTATTCTTAAACTGTGTGTGTGTGTGGCCCCTGGTCTGGACTCCCCCAACATCGGGAACATGTTTCCTGCCTCTAGTGCGGCCAAGCCCTTAACAATCTTATATGTTTCAATGAAATCCCCTCTCATCCTTTTAAACTCCAGAGTGTACAAGCCCAGCCGCTCCATTCTCTCAGCATATGACAGTCCCGCCATCCCGGGAATTAACCTGGTGAATTAAATAAAATATCAGAGCAATAGGAGGCCACAGATGTTTGGTTATTGAGTCGAGCTACTACTCGTGGAAAAGGCAGTCCCTCAGGATCAAGCATGAGTTTAGTTTAGTTAACCGTATAACCATATAACAATTACAGCACGGAAACAGGCCTTCTCGGCCCTTCCAGTCCGTGCCGACCATTTATTTTCCCCTAGTCCCATCTACCTGCACACAGACCATACCCCTCCATTCCCTACCCGTCCATAGACCTATCCACTTTACTTTTAAATGTTAAAATCGATCCTGCCTCCACCACTTCTGCTGGAAGATCATTCCACACAGCCACCACTCTCTGAGTAAAGAAGATCCCCCTCATGTTACCCCTAAACTTCTGTCCCTTAATTCCATGTCATGCCCTCTTGTTTGAATCTTCCCTACCCTCAATGGGAAAAGCTTATCCACGTCAACTCTGTCTATCCCTTTCATCATTTTGAAGACCTCAATCAAGTCCCCCCTTAACCTTCTGCGCTCCAAAGAATAAAGACCTAACTTGTTCAACCTTTCTCTGTAACTTAGTTGCTGGAACCCAGGCAATATTCTAGTAAATCTCTCTAGTTGAGAGATACAGCGCGCAAACGGGCCAATTAGCCTCCAGAAGATGGACACAAAATGCTGGAGTAACTCAGCGGGACAGGCAGCATCTCTGGAGAGAAGGAATGGGTGACGGGGATTTAAGAAGGGTCTCGACCCGAAACGTCAAGCATTCCTTCTCTCCACAGATGCTACCTGTCCACGCTGAGTTACTCCAGCATTTTGTGTTTATCTTTGTTTTCTGCAGGTCCTTCCTCCACAATTAGCCTACAAATCTGTAGGTCTTTGGCCTGTGGGAGGAAACTGGAGATCTCGGAGAAAACCCCAAGTAGGTCAGGGGGTGAATGTACAAACTCTGTACAGACGGCACCCGTAGTCAGGATCGGGTCTGGGTCTCTGACGCTGTGAGGCAGCAGCTCTACCATCTGTGCCATTCAAGTACTGAGGTACCAGCCCAGACCAATGAGAGGGCTGCGAACATTGTAGACTTTAGAGATACAGCGCGGAAAGGGGCCCTTCGGCCCATCGAGTCCATGCCGACCAGTGATCACACTGTTCACTAACACTATCCCACACACTGGGGACAATTTTACCAAAGCCAATTAACCTACAAACTGGTGCATCTTTGGAGTGTGGGGGGGATCCGGAGCACCCGGAGAACACTCCCACTGTCACGGGGAGAACATGCAAACTCCATACAGACAGCACCGGTAGTCAGGGTTGAAGCCGGGTTTCCGGCGCTGTGAGGCAGCAACTCTACCGGTCTGATATCCCCGGCCGTTGGGGTAATGGACGCTGCTTGTTCCGTGCGAGCTTCATAAGGACGCACCTCTTCCGTTGGGTCCGAGCCGTGCTGTTGTGAGCCGTACCCGGTTTGCTGAGACCAAGCCCTTGCCTTGCAGAGAGTGGGACAGGGGGCGCGAGCGACGGAGCCGTGAGTACCGCGACTACGACCGAGGGAGGAGGGAGCGTTTCTCCCCGCCGCGACACGACCTCAGCCCACCGCAGAAGCGAGTGCGACGGGACTGGTGAGTGCCGCAGCCGCAGCCCGGGCATTTCATGCTGCCGCAGCCGCAGCCCGGGCATTTCATGCTGGCGCCTGTAAAGGCCCTGTCCCACTTTCACCACCTAATTCACAACCTTTTTTACTCGTGGACATTTTGTCATCAGGCATGAAAAACGCCCCGACCTACCTGATGCCACAACTAGTACCTACAACTAGCATCACGACCTCGTGACGACCATGCTGCGAGTATGAGTCAATGGCTAACTCAGCAGAGGTGGTGAAAGTGGGACAGGCCCTTAAGCTGCCACTGCTTCCATCTCTGTTTCAGCAAAGAATATCCTTTACCCAGGTCATAAAATAATGACATGGGCACAGATAGGGTAGACATTCGCAACCTTTTTACCAGGATGGACCAATCAAATACTAGAGGGCACAGCTTTAAGGTGACGGGGACAAAGTGTAAAGGATATGTGTGGGGCAAGTTCTTTTACACAGAGGGGAGCGGGTTGCGGGAACAAGCTGTTTAAGAAGGGACTGCAGATGCTGGAAAATCAAAGGTACACAAAAGGCTGGAGAAACTCAGCGGGTGCAGCAGCAGCGTCTATGGAGCGAAGGAGATAGGCGACGTTTCGGGCCGAACCCCATCTTCAGTCTGAAACGTTGCCTATCTCCTTCACTCCTTAGATGCTGCTACCCCCTCTGAGTTTCTCCAGCCTTCTGTGAAACCCTGCTGGAACAAGCAGCTGGGTGTGGAGGCTGAAGCGGATGTTACCGGAATTAAAATAACTTGGATGGGCACATGGATATGGAGGGATGTGCAGGTAGATGGTCTTCGTACAATGGTGCTGAAGAAGGGTGTCTCCCATTCCTTGCGAGTGACCTTGCTACCGGCTCCCCTCCTGTGAGTCGGGGCAGTTGTGCTTGTGTGCAGGGTTTGTTGACTGATGCGCTGTTTCTCCACTCAGGGAGGACCACGTTGCCGACCCCTACCACACCGGCTACGAGATGCCGTACGCCGGTGGGGGTGGTCCCAGCTACGGACCCCCGCAACCCTGGGGTCACCCGGACATTCACATGATGCAGCAGCACCACGGCATTCCCATCCAGGCCAGGTGAGGTCAAACACGGGGCAGCTCCCCCCCCCCACGCGAGCAGAGGGTCCCTGAAGCCCGGGGGAGATGGGGGGGGGGTCTCCACCTCTCACCTCTCACGGCGTGAGGTAGCCTCTGGCGGGTGGAGTTGTATCGGCACCTTTAGTTTTTTATTTTCCTTAACCTGGAGCGTTTATTACAATATCACAGCTACTCAGTCTGAAGAAAGGTCTCGACCCGAAATGTCACCCGTTCCTTCTCTCCAGAGACGCTGCCTGTCCCGCTGAGTTACTCTAGCGTCTTGCGACTCTTCACAAAGTATATGCAATGATCAAACCTGCCCTGCCGTTTGCAAATATTATTGGTCAAATGACAATATTATCCATATCCGCATACCCAGCTGCGACCAGCGGTCACGGAAGTCCCTCAGAGTTCCCGTGGTCGCTGCATGCCCTCTCTCCAGGGGCACGGGCTTGGACCAGGAAGAGGGGCAGGACCCTCCACTGTCCACTGCCTGGTGTCATGAACGTCCATCTTGGCCAGGCCCCAGAGGGAAACCCGATAGGGAGATCATTGCTACCTCCTCCCTCTTGGTCGACCTCTCCACCCTACCCCCCGGCGCGGGAGTAGGCCCCTCGGCCCTTCGAGCCAGCACCGTCCCATTCAATGTGGGATCACCCCCAATCAGTACCCCGTTCCTGCCTTTTCCCCATATCCCCCTGACTCCACTATCTTTAAGAGCCCTATCTAGCTCTCTCTTGAAAGCATCCAGAGAACCGGCCTCCACCGCCCTCTGAGGCAGAGAATTCCACAGACTCACCACTCTCTGTGAGAAAAAGTGTTTCCTCGTCTCCGTTCTAAATGGCTTGCCCCTTATTCATAAACTGTGTGTGGCCCCTGGTTCTGGACTCCCCCAACATTGGGAACATGTGTCCTGCTTCTAGCGTGTCCAAGCCCTTAATAATCTTCTATGTTTCATTAAGATCCCCTCTCATCCTTCTGAACTCCAGAGTGTACAAGCCCAGCCGCTCCATTCTCTCAGCATATGACAGTCCCGCCATCCCGGGAATTAACCTGGTGAACCTACGCTGGGCTCCCTCAATAGTGTTGAGTCGAGGGGTGCAGCCTATGGCCATGGTGTACCCCGTGACTCCCCTCCCTCCCGCCCACCTGTTGCTGGGTCTAATGTGCGGTAGGTTTGGGTGCAGGGGTGATTCGCGGGCAGGATCCCGGTGCCGTTTTCCGGCGCAGCCTATGGCCAAGCTGTGTCCCGTGACTCCCCTCCCTCCAGCCCACCCGTTGCTGGGTCTAATGTGCGGTGGGTTAGGGTGAGGGTACAGGGGCGATTCGAGGGCAGGGTCCCGGTGCCGTTTTCCGGCGCAGCATATGGCCAAGCTGTACCGACGCTGTTAGTCTCCTCCTCACCCCCAGGCTGGGAAACCTGCACGAGCTGGAGGTGGGGCCCCCGCCGCCCGTCATGAAGACCTTCAAGGAGTTCCTGCTGTCCCTGGACGACTCTGTGGACGAGACGGAATCGGTCAAGCGCTACAACGACTACAAGATCGAGTTCCGCCGGCAGCAGATGCAGGACTTCTTCCTGGCGCACAAGGACGAAGAATGGTGAGGCAGACGCTGGCGGGCCCCGTGCCCGTGTGTTGTTGGCAGTGTATCGTGTACCCGCTCTGTTTACCAGTGCAGACAGTCGTGCTGCAGATGTGACCTGTGATGTTTCTCACCCTTCACCCCCTCCCTCTCGTGCTCAAAGTGGCGCAGCGGTTAGTGTCGCTGCCTCACGGCATCTGGAACCCGGGTTCCATCCTGACTGCGGGTGTTGTCTGTGCGGAGTTTGCACGTTCTCCCTGTTACTGCGTGGGTTTTCTCCTGGTGCTCCGGTCTCCTCCCACTAACGTACTCCAAAGACGTGCGGGTTTGTAGGTTAATTGGCTTTGGCAAAAATTGTAAAATGTCCCTGTTGTGTGTGGGATAGCGTCAGTGTACGGGGGTGATCGCTGGTCAGTGCGGACTCGGTGGGCCGAAGTGTGTACCTCTGCAGTGAAGTGGTCCCCAAAGCCAGCATTGTGACTTTGCTCTACAGGTGGCAGGAGAGCAGGCTGAGGCGACCTCACGTTACCCTGTGTGGAAGAACGGAGTGGTTATGATGAGCCTTCCCTGCTCCTCCACTCCCCGCCAATCTGCCGCCCCTCATTCCAGACCCTGGCCTAAGTTACATCGAGAGGGGTAGCTGGAGATCGCCCTTCCATGCGCCATCTCTGGCTTTCATACCAGGCAGCAAACCCTGCCGGTGACAATCTCACTCCTCGTGACAGTCCAGCCGGGTCATGCGTTCAGATCTGCGTCACCGTGGCTGCTGGCCGAGGATTCGATCCCGGCTACGGGTGCTGTCTGTGCGGAGTTTGCACGTTCTCCCTGTGACCGCGCGGGTTTTCTCCGGGTGCTAAACTCCCGTTTCCCAAAGATGTGCGGGTTTGTGGGTTAATTGGCTTCTGTAACTTGTCCCTAGTGTGCAGGATGGAACTGATATATGGGGCGATCGGTAGATAGCATGGACTTAGTGGGCCGAAGGGCCTGTATCTCTATCTAAACTGTCATTTAAATTGCTTTCCATTGGGAGATAATAATGTCCAGCGTTCCCTTGGTCTCCGTAACCACTGACGTTGTTAGATGACTGGATTTCAGAACTCGTTGAGCCAGTGCACCGTCCTGGTCTCCAAGTCTCTGAGCCGTTGCCTGGTAGCAAGGTGAAGCTCTGCACCCCTTCATGCCCTCGCACCTTCTCACCTGAGCTCCAGGTTGAGTATTTGAAGTGCCCTTAACCTTGCAAACAACTCCCCTACCCCTCCCCCCCCCCCCCCCCCCCCATCCTTGCAATGCAGCAGTCTATGTTTACGAGCAGGCCTCTCTCCTGACTGCATGTAGCTGTCCCTGATCAGCCTCTGTGTATAAAACCATGAGAGGAATAGATCAGGTAGATGCACAGAGTCTCTTGCCCAGAGTAGGGGAATCGGGGACAAGAGGGAGTAGGTTTAAGGTGAAGGGGAAAAGATTTAATAGGAATCTGAGGGGTAACTTTCTCACACAAAGGGTGGAGGGGTTGTGGAAGGAGCTGCCGTTTAAGGAACAGTTGGACGGGTACATGGATTGGAGGGATACGGGCCAAACGCGGGCAGATGGGACTAGTGTGGCTGGGACATGTTGGGCCGAAGGGCCTGTTTCCACGCTGTATCACCCTGTGATTCTGACCTCTGCACTGCACCCATCCCACTGGATCAGGGCTGCAGACCTGGTCCAGGTGCGATTCACCTGCCCCTTGCAGAGTCAAAGCTCTCGTGTGTCAGATGTTTGAAACCTCTGCCCCAAACACTGGGCGTTGTTGGTCAGGCATCAGGTGTGTCTCCTTGATGCAGGCGGAGCTGTGGCTAACGGATGGGGAAGAGTAAAGGAAGGAACTGCAGGTGCCAGTTTAAACCGAAGGTAGACACAAAATGCTGGAGTAACTCAGCGGGACAGGCAGCATCTCTGGAGCGAAGGAATGGGCGACGTTTCAGGTCGAGACCCTTCTTCAGACTCGAGTCTCTTCCTCTCTCTGTGTTGTATTTTGAGGACTTCCCTTGCATTTGCCAATTTGACCCAGGAACTGCGTCGGTTTGTTACAGGTGGGCGGCAGCAGTTGTAGCACGCGGTGCTTCTCCACCGAAATGAGGGTGGGGTGGGGATGTGGGGGCGGGGGGGGAGGTGGGCGGATAATAATCGCTTTTTTAAAAAACTAACTTCTTAATTTTTTTGTCCTTTTGTAGTCTTTTTTGTTTGTATGAATGTTAATTCTGACACCTTTCTTCCCCCCCCCCCCCACCCTCCCGCCCTTCGAAGACAAGGTGCAAATTGTGAAGCAAATCCTGGCACGCTGCACTGGAGACCCTTGTATGAGAACCTACTAGTTAGTCACACGCTGCGCACAATGCAGTGATTAGTTATTCCAAAGTGTTAGCGTTCAGTTAGTGAGGGTTTCACAAAAAAATCACTGCTAATGAAAAGAAACGTCAAAAACGCTCGCTCGCACTCTTGAGATTCTGCAAGATGACTTCGACACCTAAGTATTATTATTTTATCCGTACGTAAGCTGCCAAAACAATAATTCTTGAAGTAAAAGGTTTTATATAAAAAAAACAACAAAATTAATATTGGTGATTTGTTCATGTTCATTTTGCTAGGGATGTTTCTTTGTTTTTTTGTCTTTCATAACTGTTTGGGTTTTCTCCAGAGGTGATGAATAAAGGCAAGGCAGGAGTGACACACACACCGAGAGCAAGTCCAGATCTGGCCCACCTTGCACTGACCGCTTCCTCAGTCCCTCTGGGACAGAGAGGAGAGGTGGCCACACTGGACACTGGAAGGATGCAGGCTGGTACAGCAGGCAGTGAAGAGAGCCAATGGCCTGTTGGCCTTCACGACGAGTTTTGGAGCAAAGAGGCCCTCCTACAGTTGTACAGGGCACTGGTGAGACCACACCTGGAGTATTGTGGGCAGTTTTGGCCTGTTGGCCTTCATAACAAGAGGAGTTGAGTATAGGAGCAGTGAGGTCCTTCTGCAGTTGTACAGGGCCCTGGTGAGACCACACCCGGAGTATTGTGTGCAGTTTTGGCATGTTGGCCTTCATAACAAGAGGAGTTGAGTATAGGAGCAGTGAGGTCCTTCTGCAGTTGTACAGGGCCCTGGTGAGACCACACCTGGAATATTGTGTGCAGTTTTGGTCTCCAAATTGGAGAGAGAACATTCTTGCTATTGAGGGAGTGCAGCGTAGGTTCACGAGGTTAATTCCCAGGATGGCGGGACTGTCATATGTTGAAAGAATGGAGCGACGGGGCATATATATACACTGGAATTTACAAGGATGAGAGGGGATCTTATTGAAACATATAAAATTATTAAGGGTTTGGACACGCTAGAGGCAGGAAACATGTTCCCGATGTTGGGGGAGTCCAGAACCAGGGGCCACAGTTTAAGAATAAGGGGTAGGCCATTTAGAACGAGATGAAATACTTTTTCACTCAGAGAGTTGTGAGTCTGTGGAATTCTCTGCCTCACGGCGGTGGAGGCCGGTTCTCTGGATGCTTTTAAGAGAGAGCTAGATAGGGCTCTTAAAGATAGCGGAGTCAGGGGATATGGGGAGAAGACTGGAACTGATTGGGGATGATCAGCCATGATCACATTGAATGGTGGTGCTGGCTCGAAGGGCCGAAGGGCCTCTATTCCTGCACCTGTTGTCTATTGGTCTATACAAAGTTACCGTAGAGGATCACATAACTGCGGGCATTCAGCCCATCAAGGCGGTGCTGGCTCGTAGCAGAGCTACCCCCTGCCCTTTCCCCTTGTGTCCTTGTTTACCCTCTCACTCTCCTGCCCTTTGGGAGATACACATTCTATTTCCATCTCCCTGCCGGCTTTGCATAAATGATGAAAGCTTTTCCTTGTACATTTTTGCTGACATGTTAAAACCAGCGCTCGTGAGCCCTCTGCTGATGGTAGCAGCTTCCCACTGAGGCCAAGGCTTGGTAATTCCTTTCACGTATGTAGCCCCATTGATTAGATCACACCTTAGTCTTCTGCGGAAAGTCCCTGTGGTTTACGGGTAAAGGCTGTGTTCCTGCTGAGTATCGTGATTGAAGAGCTGACGTTGGCATGATGTGCTCAAAGTGATAGTCCGTACAGCAAGTGGAGAGTTGGAAGCCACTAGCAGCAGTGGCTGTTTTGACCCATTTATCCTGCCTTGTTTCACCTCTTCTCCTCCTCTGGTGAACCCCCGGCTTGTTGCATGATTGATTGACTGACCTGCTGCATTTGCCGTTGCTCCACGCTCCCGACTCGTACCAGCGATCGACTTGTCTTTGCACTTTTGAAGGTTCCGCTCCAAGTACCACCCGGACGAGGCCGGCAAGCGCAAGCAAGAGGCAGACTTTGGCCTCCGCACGCGGCTCAGCGTTTACTGCTACCTGATGGAACACGGCTGGTTCGACGGGCTCTCGCTAGACATTGACAAGGCCAACATCATCATGAAGGCCTTGGATGCAGGTAATTGTTACTCTTTGCCTCGCGGCCACTGAGAGGTACGCCGTGGAAACGGGGCCCTTCCGCCCACAGAGGCAAAGGATCCAATTGAGGTCCCGTGAAATTCGATTTACCATAGAACCATACTTCAAAACAAAAGCAACCAGACACACAACTATAAAGACAGACAATAAAGGTAATTCAATTCCATTCAACTACATAAAAGTGAACATAAGCATCCACCACAGCAGATTCCCCACGTTCCTCACTGTGATGGAAGGCAATAAAGTCCAATCTTCTTCCTCTTATTTCTCCCGTGGTCGGGGCACCCGAACCGGGCGGTCGAAGCTCCCACGTCGGGGCGATGGAAACTCCTGCGGCTTGGAGCTCCCAGAGTCTGTCTCTAACCAGGGACCGCCAGCTCCACGATGGAGCTCCCAGAGTCTGTCTCTAACCAGGGATTGCCAGCTCCACGATGGAGCTCCCGCAATCGGTCTCCAGCAAAGGCCGCCAGCTCCACGATGGAGCTCCCAGAGTCTGTCTCTAACCAGGGATCGCCAGCTCCACGATGGAGCTCCCAAGTCTGTCTCTAACCAGGGATCGCCAGCTCCACGATGGAGCTCCGCAATGCAGACGGAGATATGATACGATAAAAAGTCGCGTCTCCGTTGAAGTAAGAGATTAGAAGAAGCTTCCCCAGCCCATTACTCGTGGAAACAGGCCCTTCGGCCCAACTTGTCCACACCGGCCACCGTGCCCCAGCTACACTAGTCCCACCTGCCTGCGTTTGGTCCATATCCCTCCAAACCTGTCCTATCCATGTACCTAGAGTCCGCGCCGGCCAGCGATCGCCCCATACACTTGCACTATCCTACACACTAGGGAGAATTTACAGCAGCCAATTAACCTACAAACCTGAGTGTGGGTGGTCACAGGGAGAACGTGCAAACTCCACACAGACCGCACCCGTAGTCTGGATCGAACTATAAGGTAGCAACTGAGTCAGGATGCGCTATAAGGTAGCAACTGAGCCGTCCTTGCCCTCCCTCTTTCCTGCTCCCGCTCGCCTTTTCCCACCTGTACTAGAAACATTGAAAACAGGTGCAGGAGGAGGCCATTCAGCCCTTCCAGCCAGCACCAGCCATTCAATATGATCATGGCTGGTCATCCAAAATCAGTCCCCCGTTCCTGCTTTCTCCCCGTATCCCTTGATTCCGTTATCCCTGAAAGATATCTCATTCTATCCTGTATACATCACATTGACCGACTCGTCCAGCTTGCCTGCATTTGGCCCATATCCCTCTAAACCTGTCCTGTCCATGTACCTGTCTAATTGCTTCTTAAACTGCGATGGTCCCAGCCTCAACTACCTCCTCCGGCGGCTCGTTCCACACACCCACCCTGCCTTCAGTTTGTTAAGTTATAGTGGTCACCTCTACAATAGACATCTTTTCATTCTCTCCCTCCACCAGCCGTGATAAAGATGGAGGGCGGAACGCAGATTGACGTGAAAATTCTCGATCTCGAGGAAGAAGAGGAAAAGGCGGACAAAACAGAGCCGGCAAAGAAGGAAGAGGGGCGTGTGGTGGAGAACGACAAGAAGGTGGCGGAGAAGGAGAAGGAAGAAGATGTCAAAAAGGTAATTGTGCCGATCCCATCCGTCCGTGCATGCAAGGTGCGACCTGGAAACAACTAGGGTGAGGTTGCAGTTGCTGCAATCTGTAACAGAGTGCTGGAGTAACTCAGCGGGTCAGGCAGCATCTGTGGAGAACATGGATAGGTGACGTTTCACAGAGTGCTGCAGTAACTCAGCGGGTCAGGCAGCATCTGTGGAGAACGTGGATAGGTGACGTTTCACAGAGTGCTGGAGTAACTCAGCGGGTCAGGCAGCATCTGTGGAGGGGAATGAACAGTGGGCATGTTGGGTGGTGGCCCTTTGTCTAGAGGGGGAGGAGCTGGCATTAAAGGATGGGAGGGTAGCGTCGGAGCCAGCTCGCGATGGACACACGTGAGGAGGTTGGTTCGTGGACACTGTTGACTGGGGCTGGAAGGAGATCAGTGTAGAACAAGAGTCTACAGATGCTGGAGGGAGGAACTGCAGATGCTGCTTTACACTGAAGATGGACCAACTGCAGGAGGAACTGCAAGACAGGTGGATAGGAGGAATGGGTGACGGTTCAGGTCGAGGCCCTTCTGCCTGTCCCACTGAGTTATTCCAGCATTTAGTGTGTAGCCAGTTCATTGGCTATATTTAAGAGGGAGTTAGATGTGGCCCTTGTGGCTAAAGGGATCAGGGGGTATGGAGAGAAGGCAGGTACAGGATACTGAGTTGGATGATCAGCCATGATCATATTGAATGGCGGTGCAGGCTCGAAGGGCCGAATGGCCTACTCCTGCACCTAATTTCTATGTTTCTATGTATGTACAGATGGTGGAATCTGATGGGGGGGGGGGGGTGAAGCGTGGAACTGAACCGGGCTGGGGGTTTGATCGTAGAACTGTCTATCCTTGCACATGCGGGCTGATGGTGTGCCGGCTGAGTCTCAATGCGATGCTGTGGTCTGCAGTGTGTGTGTCCTGATTCCCTCTCTTCCTCCCCAGCCGGAAGGCGGGGAGCAGACCGTGGAGGTGAAGACGCCGCAGGATAAAGATGAGAGCAAAGCCAAGGAGTCACTGGACGAGGACAAGGGCGAGGGCGAGGACGGGGAGGAGAAGGATGAAGCTGAACCGTGCCAGCCAGCCAAGGAGAGCCCCGTGCCGCCAAAGGTAGGCAGACAAAATGCCGGAGAAACTCAGCGGGTCAGGCAGCATCTATGCAGCGAAGGGAATAGGTGACGCTTCGGGTCGACTGAGTCAAGGGAGAGGGAGACTAGAGATGTGGATTCAAGTGAGTTTCTTGTCGTGTGTCCCAGACAGGACAATGACATTCTTGCTTTGCTTCAGCAGAACAGAACATAGACGGCATGACTACAGAACAGATCAGTGTGTCCATATACCATTATATAAATATACACACACATGAATAAATAAAACGGGTAATGGGCTATTAATGTTCAGAGTTTTGTCCGAGCCGAGTTTAATAGCCTGATGGCTGTGGGGAAGTAGCTATTCCTGAACCTGGACGTTGCAGTCTTCAGGCTCCTGTACCTTCTACCTGAAGGTAGCGGGGAGATGAGTGTGTGGCCAGGGTGGTGTGGGTCCTTGATGATGCTGCCGGTCTTTTTGAGGCAGCGACTGTGATAAATCCCCTCGATGGAAGGAAGGTCAGAGCCGATGATGGACTGGGCAGTGTTTACTACTTTTTGTAGTCTTTTCCGCTCCTGGGCGCTCAAGTTGCCGAACCAAGCCACGATGCAACCGGTCAGCAAGCTCTCTACTGTGCACCTGTAGAAGTTAGAGAGAGTCCTCCTTGACAGGCCGACTCTCTGTAATCTTGTGGAAACGTCGGATCAAAGCAGTTGGTGTTGAAGGAAATGTAGAACGGTTCATTGTTAGCTGAGGGGAAGGTGACTAGGAGGCAGCGATCAGTAATCAGGACAGTGAAACTGGTCAGAGAAGTCGGGTGGGGGAGGGATGGAGAGAGAGGGAAAGCAAGGTTACTTCAAGTTAGAGACGTCAATTGTGTTGTAAGCTGCTCAAGTGAAATATGAGGCGCTGTTCCTCCAATTTGCACTTGGCCACGCTGACAGTGGAGGAGGCCCAGGACAGAAAGGTCAGTATGGGAATGGGCGTTAAAGTGCTGAGCAACCGGGAGATGGTGTAGGCCGAGGCGGGAAGAGCAGAGGTATTCGGGGTCCAGCTGTTGCCTGAGTGTAGCTGCTATCGGTAGTTGTGCTGCACTGTGCTTGCATTGAGACGTCGGTGTGAATCGTGCTTGCTGTGTGACGCCATGCCCCCCCCCCCCCTGTATAAACACTCAGGCCGTGAAGAAACGGAAGAGGAAACACAGTGGGGAGGACAGCTACGACGAGGATGATGTCACCGCCTCCGACTCGGAGTCTGAGCCTGAAGTTGTGCCGCCCGGCGTCGAAATAAAACAGGACGAGGACCCAGGTACTGTGGTTTAGTTTAGAGAAACAGCGCGGCAACAGGCCCTTCGGCCCACTGGGTCCGGACCGACCAGCGATCCCCGCACATTCACACTACCCTACACACACTGGGGGCGGGCACAATTTTACATTTGTACCAAAGCCAATTAACCGACAAGCCTGTACCTCTTTGGAGCGTGGGAGGAAACGGAAGATCTCGGAGAAAACCCACGCAGGTCACGGGGAGAACGTGCAAACTCCGCACAGACAGCGCCCGTAGTTGGGATGGAACCCGGGTCTCCGGTGCTGTAACGCAGCAACTCTCACTGTGCCATCGTGATGCCTGTAATGTTTTAATGGCAGCAACAGCTCAATCGATAAGACTAGGCTTGTATTCACTGGAGTCTAGAAGGATGAGGGGGGGGATCTTATAGAGATATAAAATTATAAAAGGTTGCTTTGTCTAGACATCTGTCTCCCGCTGTCTCCTGTCTGGGGTGAAACTGGAGTTTAGAAGGATGAGGGGGGGGATCTTATAGAAACATGAAATTATAAAAGGACTGGACAAGCTAGATGCAGGAAAAATGTTCCCAATGTTGGGCGAGTCCAGAACCAGGGGCCACAGTCTTAGAATTAAGACTGAGGTGAGAAAAAACTTTTTCACCCAAAGAGTTGTGAATTTGTGGAATTCCCTGCCACAGAGGGCAGTGGAGGCCAAGTCACTGGATGGATTTAAGAGAGAGTTAGATAGAGCTCTAGGGGCTAGTGGAGTCAAGGGATATGGGGAGAAGGCAGGCACGGGTTATTGATAGGGGGACGATCAGCCATAATCACAATGAATGGCGGTGCTGGCTCAAAGGGCCGAATGGCCTCCTCCTGCACCTCTTTTCTATGTTTCTATGTTAATCTGCAGCTTTGATGAGGGATGAAGCAGCACAATGTTCCCCAAGCAATAGACCCTGCGTGTCCCACGCCTCTCCCTCGCTGCCTCCGCCAGCATCCGGTTCCTCTCGATGTTCTGAACGCTGGTTGTTGCAACGCATGTTTCATGTGGGCTTTATCTTCACACAGGGAAGCACAATGAAGATGATGACAAGACACCAAAAGAAGGTACGTACCACCTTACTCAGCCCGATCCAGAGTAGGCCCACTTAATCCAGCCCCTCCAGAGTAGGCCCACTCTTTAATCTAGCCCCTCCAGAGTAGACCCACTTAATCCAGCCCCTCCAGAGTAGACCCACTTAATCCAGCCCCTCCAGAGTAGGCCCACTCTCTAATCCAGCCCCTCCAGAGTAGACCCACTTAATCCAGCCCCTCCAGAGTAGGCCCACTGTTTAATCTAGCCCCTCCAGAGTAGGCCCACTCTCTAATCCAGCCCCTCCAGAGTAGACCCACTTAATCCAGCCCCTCCAGAGTAGGCCCACTGTTTAATCTAGCCCCTCCAGAGTAGGCCCACTTAATCCAGCCCCTCCAGAGTAGACCCACTTAATCCAGCCCCTCCAGAGTAGACCCACTTAATCCAGCCCCTCCAGAGTAGACCCACTTAATCCAGCCCCTCCAGAGTAGGCCCACTGTTTAATCTAGCCCCTCCAGAGTAGGCCCACTTAATCCAGCCCCTCCAGAGTAGGCCCACTTAATCCAGCCCCTCCAGAGTAGGCCCACTGTTTAATCTAGCCCCTCCAGAGTAGGCCCACTTAATCCAGCCCCTCCAGAGTAGGCCCACTCTCTAATCCAGCCCCTCCAGAGTAGGCCCACTTAATCCAGCCCCTCCAGAGTAGGCCCACTCTCTAATCCAGCCCCTCCAGAGTAGACCCACTTAATCCAGCCCCTCCAGAGTAGACCCACTTAATCCAGCCCCTCCAGAGTAGGCCCACTCTCTAATCTAGCCCCTCCAGAGTAGGCCCACTCTCTAATCCAGCCCCTCCAGAGTAGACCCACTTAATCCAGCCCCTCCAGAGTAGACCCACTTAATCCAGCCCCTCCAGAGTAGACCCACTGTTTAATCTAGCCCCTCCAGAGTAGGCCCACTTAATCCAGCCCCTCCAGAGTAGGCCCACTTAATCCAGCCCCTCCAGAGTAGGCCCACTCTCTAATCTAGCCCCTCCAGAGTAGGCCCACTCTCTAATCCAGCCCCTCCAGAGTAGACCCACTTAATCCAGCCCCTCCAGAGTAGACCCACTCTTTAATCCAGCCCCTCTCCAGAGTAGGCCCACTGTTTAATCCAGCCCCTCCAGAGTAGACCCACTTAATCCAGCCCCTCCAGAGTAGGCCCACTCTCTAATCCAGCCCCTCCTGAGTAGACCCACTTAATCCAGCCCCTCCAGAGTAGACCCACTTAATCCAGCCCCTCCAGAGTAGGCCCACTCTTTAATCCAGCCCCTCCAGAGTAGGCCCACTTAATCCAGCCCCTCCAGAGTAGGCCCACTTAATCCAGCCCCTCCAGAGTAGGCCCACTGTTTAATCTAGCCCCTCCAGAGTAGACCCACTTAATCCAGCCCCTCCAGAGTAGGCCCACTTAATCCAGCCCCTCCAGAGTAGGCCCACTGTTTAATCCAGCCCCTCCAGAGTAGGCCCACTTAATCCAGCCCCTCCAGAGTAGGCCCACTCTTTAATCCAGCCCCTCTCCAGAGTAGGCCCACTGTTTAATCTAGCCCCTCCAGAGTAGGCCCACTGTTTAATCCAGCCCCTCCAGAGTAGGCCCACTCTCTAATCCAGCCCCTCCAGAGTAGACCCACTTAATCCAGCCCCTCCAGAGTAGACCCACTCTCTAATCTAGCCCCTCCAGAGTAGGCCCACTCTCTAATCTAGCCCCTCCAGAGTAGACCCACTCTCTAATCCAGCCCCTCCAGAGTAGACCCACTGTTTAATCTACCCCCTCCAGAGTAGGCCCACTGTTTAATCTACCCCCTCCAGAGTAGGCCCACTGTTTAATCTACCCCCTCCAGAGTAGGCCCACTCTCTAATCTAGCCCCTCCAGAGTAGGCCCACTGTTTAATATAGCCCCACTCTCTAATCTAGCCCCTCCAGAGTAGGCCCACTGTTTAATCCAGCCCCTCCAGAGTAGGCCCACTCTCTAATCTAGCTCCTCCAGAGTAGGCCCACTCTCTAATCTAGCCCCTCCAGAGTAGGCCCACTCTCTAATCTAGCCCTCCAGAGTAGGCCCACTCTCTAATCGAGCCCCTCCAGAGTAGGCCCACTGTTTAATCTAGCCCCTCCAGAGTAGGCCCACTCTCTAATCTAGCCCCTCCAGAGTAGGCCCACTCTCTAATCTAGTCCCTCTCCAGAGTAGGCTCACTTATTCTAGCCCCTCCAGAGTAGGCCCACTCTCTAATCTAGCCCCTCCAGAGTAGGCCCACTGTTTAATATAGCCCCACTCTCTAATCTAGCCCCTCCAGAGTAGGCCCACTGTTTAATCCAGCCCCTCCAGAGTAGGCCCACTCTCTAATCTAGCCCCTCCAGAGTAGGCCCACTGTTTAATCTAGCCCCTCCAGAGTAGGCCCACTGTTTAATCTAGCCCCTCCAGAGTAGGCCCACTCTCTAATCTAGCTCCTCCAGAGTAGGCCCACTCTCTAATCTAGCCCCTCCAGAGTAGGCCCACTGTTTAATCTAGCCCCTCCAGAGTAGGCCCACTCTCTAATCTAGCCCCTCCAGAGTAGGCCCACTCTCTAATCTAGTCCCTCTCCAGAGTAGGCTCACTTATTCTAGCCCCTCCAGAGTAGGCCCACTCTCTAATCTAGTCCCTCTCCAGAGTAGGCTCACTTATTCTAGCTCCTCCAGAGTAGGCCCACTCTCTAATCTAGCCCCTCCAGAGTAGGCCCACTCTCTAATCTAGTCCCTCTCCAGAGTAGGCTCACTTATTCTAGCCCCTCCAGAGTAGGCCCACTCTTTAATCTAGTCCCTCTCCAGAATAGGCTCACTTATTCTAGCTCCTCCAGAGTAGGCCCACTCTCTAATCGAGCCCCTCCAGAGTAGGCCCACTCTCTAATCTAGCCCCTCCAGAGTAGGCCCACTCTCTAATCTAGCCCCTCCAGAGTAGGCCCACTCTCTAATCTAGCCCCTCCAGAGTAGGCCCACTCTCTAATCTAGCCCCTCTCCAGAGTAGGCTCACTTATTCTAGCCCCTCCAGAGTAGGCCCACTCTCTAATCTAGCCCCTCTCCAGAATAGGCTCACTTATTCTAGCTCCTCCAGAGTAGGCCCACTCTCTAATCTAGCCCCTCTAGAGTAGGCCCCTATCGTACCATTTGAAACCCTGCCCTGGCATTTAGCCCGCAAATTGTCAAGCTTGAAAGGGTTCAGGGAAGATTTAAGGGGATGTTGCCGGGACTAGAGGGTGTGAGCTACAGGGAGAGGTTGAGCAGGCTGGCTCTCTATTCATTGGAGCGCAGGAGGATGAGGGGTGATCTTATAGAGGTGTACAAAATAATGAGAGGAATAGTTTGGGTAGATGCACAGAGACTCTTGACCAGAGTAGGGGAATCGAGGACCAGAGGACATGGGTTCAAGGTGAACGGGAAAAGATTTAATAGAAATCCGAGGGGTAACTTTTTCACACAGAAGGTAGTGGGTGTATGGAACGAGCTGTCAGAGGGGGTAGTTGAGGCTGGGACTATCCCAATGTTTAAGAAACAGTTAGACAGGTACATGGATAGGACAGGTTTGGAGAGATATGGACCAAATGCGGGCAGGTGGGACTAGTGTAGCTGGGGCATGTTGGTCAGCGTGGGCTAGTTGGGCCGAAGGGCCTGTTTCCGTGCTGTATCATTCTGTGACTGACCTCAGTTCTCTTTGGAGGTACAGTGTGGAAACGGGCCCTTCGGCCCACCGAGTCCCTGCTGGCCATCGATCGCCCGCTCCCTCTGGTGCGGTGAAAAGCTGTTGTCTGCGTAATTTTTCCACAGAGAGGGTGGTAGGTGTATGGAACGAGCTGCCAGAGGAGGTAGTTGAGGCTGGGACTATCCCACCAGTTAGACTGGTGCATGGATAGGACAGGTTGGAGGATTGTGGACCAAGCGCAGGCAAGTGGGACTAGGGTAGATGGGACATTGTTGGCCGGCGTGGGCAAGTTGGGCCGAAGGGCCTGTTTCCACACTGTATCACTCTAAGACTCTACACACTGGGGACAATTTACAACTTGCACAAGCCATTTTCCCTATAAACCTGTCTATCTTTAGAGTGTGGGGGGGAAACCAGAGCACTCGGAGAAAACCCACGTGGGTCACGGGGGAGAACGTGCAAACTCTGTACAGACAGCGCCCGTAGTCAGGATCGAACCGGGATCTCTGGCGCTGTGAGGCAGCATCTGTGCCGCCCCAAAGTCTCCGGGATAGTCAGGGTGGGCGAAGGAGGTCTGCCACAAACCATCCTTTTTTAACGTGTTGCAGAGGAGACGAAACAAGAGAGGAAGGAGGAAGAGAAACAGAAGGAAAAACCCAAGGAGGAGAAGAAGGAAAAGGAGACGGACGTGACTCCCAAACCACGACCGCTTCACAAAACCTGCTCGCTCTTCATGAGGAGCATCGCTCCCAATATCTCCAAGGCCGAGATCATATCGGTGAGTGGCTGTCTGGTGTGGAACCTGGCCCTGTCCCTGTCACTGTATCCAGCCGAGTAGGGCAGCGTGAGGGAGGGGGGGGGGGTGCATAGAAACATAGACAATAGGTGCAGGAGTAGGCCATTCGGCCCTTCCAGCCAGCACCGCCATTCACTGTGATCACGGCTGATCATCCACAATCAGTATCCCGTTCCTGCCTTCTCCCCATATCCCCTGACTCCGTTAACCTTAAGAGGTCTATCTAACTCTTAGAAACACAGAAACATAGACAATAGGTGCAGGAGTAGAGGCCATTTGGCCCTTCGAGCCTGCACCGCACCGCCATTCAATATGATCATGGCTGATCATCCAACTCAGTATCCCGTACCTGCCTTCTCTCCATACCCCCTGATCCCTTTAGCCACAAGGGCCACATCTAACTCCCTCTTAAATATGGCAAATGAACTGGCCTCAACTACCCTCTGTGGCAGAGAGTTCCAGAGATTCACCACTCTTTTTTTGAAAAATGTTTTTCTCATCTCGGTCCGAAAAGACTTCCCCCTTATCCTTAAACTGTGACCCCTTGTTCTGGACCTTCCCAACATCGGGAACAATCTTCCTGCATCTAGCCTGTCCAACCCCTTAAGAATGTTGTAAGTCTCTATAAGATCCCCCCTCGATCTTCTAAATTCCAGCAAGTACCAGCCGAGTCTATCCAGTCTTTCTTCAGATGGAAGTCCTGCCATCCCAGGAATCAGTCTGGTGAACCTTCTCTGTACTCCCTCTATGGCAAGGATGTCTTTCCTCAGATTAGGAGACCAAAACTGTACGCAATACTCCAGGTGTGGCCTCACCAAAACCCTGTACAACTGCATTAACCGCATTCTTCACTGTGGTGTAAGGCACAAAGTGCAGCCAGTCCTCCTGCATTGTTCCCCCGCTGTCTGGGCCATAAACCCCCGCAGTCTCCGCTTCGGACAGCCCGATGTGCAGGCGGGATGGTTGAAACTCCGACGTGGGGACGGCCGAGCACGCTCCGCGGCTTGGAGCTCCGGAACCGGCGCTCTTCCACATTGACGGCAACGCCCACAGCGCTGGCTGACGCTGAGGTCACCCACAGGTGAAACGGTGGAGGTCGTGACGCCGTAGCTCGGTGAGAACACAATTGCAGGCCCGAAAACCCGTCGGCTCTGTCACTCTCCTTCCATATAAATGCGGCAGCCACCACGCGCGATTGAAAGTGTAACACCTCTTTGTTTTCCACCCTTCCTGCAGCTTTGTAAACGTTTCCCGGGCTTCATGAGGGTGGCCTTGTCCGACCCACAGCCAGAGCGCAGGTGAGCGTAACCTTCTCTGTTAAGGGTGGTCTTCGGGGGGGGGGGGGTTTGCAGGCCGGTGGTGCAGCGGTAGAGTTGCTGCCTCGCTGCGCCAGAGACCAGGGTTCCATCCCGCTGTCTGTGAGGAGTTTGTACGTTCTCCCCATGACATGCGTGGGGTTTTCTCCAAGATCTTGGGTTACCTCCCACACTCCAAAGACGTGCATGTTTATAGGTTCATTGGCTTGCTGTATGTGTAAATTGTCCCTAGTGGTGTAGGATAGTGTTAGTGTGCGGGGATCGCTGGTCGGCACGGACCCGGTGGGCCGAAGGGCCTGTTTCCGCGCTGTATCTCAAAACTAAACTGTAACATACAGGTTTGTCGGTTAGTTGGAACAGAGGGATCCAGGAATAACTGAGCATAGTTCCCTGAAGGTGGAATCGCATGTAGATAGGGTGGTAAAGAAAGCTTTTGGTGTGCTGGCCTTTATAAATCAGAGCATTGAATATAGGAGTAGGGAAGTAATGTTAAAATTGTACAAGGCATTGGTGAGACCAATTCTGGAGTATGGTGTACAATTTTGGTTGCCTAATTATAGGAAGGATGTCAACAAAATAGAGAGAGTACAGAGGAGATTTACTAGAATGTTGCCTGGGTTCCAGCAACTAAGTTACAGAGAAAGGTTGAACAAGTTAGGTCTTTATTCTTTGGAGCGCAGAAGGTTAAGGGGGGACTTGATTGAGGTCTTTAAAATGATGAAAGGGATAGACAGAGTTGACGTGGATAAGCTTTTCCCATTGAGGGTCGGGAAGATTCAAACAAGAGGGCATGACATGAGAATTAAGGGACAGAAGTTTAGGGGTAACATGAGGGGGAACTTCTTTACTCAGAGAGTGGTGGCTGTGTGGAATGATCTTCCAGCAGAAGTGGTGGAGGCAGGATCGATTTTAACATTTAAAAGTAAAGTGGATAGGTATATGGACGGGAAGGGAATGGAGGGGTATGGTCTGAGTGCAGGTAGATGGGACTAGGGGAAGATAAATGGTCGGCACGGACTGGAATGGCCGAGAGGGCCTGTTTCCGTGCTGTAATTGTTATACGGTTAATTGGATTGGTAAATGTAGAAATTGTCCCTAGTGGGTGTAGGATAGTGTTAGCGCGCGGGGATCGCTGGTCAGCGCGGACCCGGTGGGCCGAAGGGCCTGTTTCCGAGCTAAATCAAAGTGATGCAGGCCCAGCTAGCACAAGGATTACAGTCTGCTGTGAAGTTGCACATCAGGCCTGTGGTGTAGTTGAGTTTATTGTCACGTGTATGCCATGTTGTTACTTGTGGGCGGAGCACCAAGGCAAATTCCTTGTATGTGAATACTTGCTTACTGACAGTGAACAGCTTTTTGCTCCTGCTCATCCTTCCATTGGGATGTGCCCTTGTCTGATTGCCAACTGGATCTATCTATCTGCCAGTGAGTGTAGAGTGGTCGCACTGCCGGTGTGCTCCACTGGGTGGAGTAGTCCACTGAAGACTTCACTCCAGAGGGTACTGCCTCACTCACTGAGTTACTCCAGCTTTATGTGTCTACATCACTGAAGGATGTGTAGGGAGGAGCTGCAGATTCACTGGAGTTTAGAAGGATGAGGGGGGATCTCATAGAATCATATCAAATGTTAAAAGGACTGGACAAGCTAGATGCAGGAAAAATGTTCCCAATGTTGGGCGAGTCCAGAACCAGGGGCCACAGTCTTCTGAGGCAGAGAATTCCACAGATTCACAACTCTCTGGGTGCAAAAGTGTTTCCTCGTCTCCGTTCTACATGGCTTACCCCTTATGTTCCCAATGTTGGGCGAGTCCAGAACCAGGGGCCACAGTCTTAGAATAAAGGGGAGGTCATTTAAGACTGAGGTGAGAAAAAACGTTTTCACCCAGAGAGTTCCCTGCCACAGAGGGCAGTGGAGGCCAAGTCACTGGATGGATTTAAGAGAGAGTTAGATAGAGCTCTAGGGGCTAGTGGAGTCAAGGGATATGGGGAGAAGGCAGGCACGGGTTATTGATTGGGGATGATCACAATGAATGGCGATGCTGGCTGGAAGGGCCGAATGGCCTCCTCCTGCACCTATTTTCTATGTTTCTATGCTGGTTTAAACCGAAGACAGACACCAAATGCTGGAGTGACCCAGCGGGACAGGCAGCACCTCTGGGGAGAAGGAGCGGGCCGTTGCTGGCGGATCAGTCTGAAGAAGGGTCTCGGCCCCAAACGTCACCCGTTCCTTCTCTCCAGAGGTGCTGCCCGTCCCGCTGAGTTACTCCAGCATTTGGTGTCTGTCTGTCTTCACTGACGCCTGTGCCAGGTGCTGGCTGAAAGATTTCAATGTCATTCTCTGTTAGGTTTTTCCGCAGAGCCTGGGTGACGTTTGATCGCGGCGTCAACATCAAGGAGATCTGTTGGAACCTCCAGAATATCCGAGTAAGTTCACGGGGCCTGAGAATTCTAAGTGGAAATGTTATAACGTTACGGGGCAGGCAGAGTGGTGCAGCGGTAGAGTTGCTGCCTTCCAGCGCCAGAGACCAGGGTTCCATCCTGACCGCCGTTACCCAGTTTGTACCTTCTCCCTGGGACCACGTGGGTTTTCTTCGGGTGCTCCGGATCCCTCCCGGAAGGGTCTCGACCCGAAACGTCACCTATTCCTTCACTCCATAGATGCTGCCTCACCCATATAACCATATAACAATTACAGCACGGAAACAGGCCCTCTCGGCCCTTCCGGTCCGTGCTGACCATTTATTTTCCCCTAGTCCCATCTACCTGCACTCAGACCATACCCCTCCATTCCCTTCCCGTCCATATACCTATCCACTTTACTTTTAAATGTTAAAATCGATCCTGCCTCCACCACTTCTGCTGGAAGATCATTCCACACAGCCACCACTCTCTGAGTAAAGAAGTTCCCCCTCATGTTCCCCTAAACTTCTGTCCCTTAATTCTCATGTCATGCCCTCTTGTTTGAATCTTCCCTACCCTCAATGGGAAAAGCTTATCCACGTCAACTCTGTCTATCCCTTAATTTAAATTTGGGATTTAAATCATTTTAAAGACCTCAATCAAGTCCCCCCTTAACCTTCTGCGCTCCAAAGAATAAAGACCTAACTTGTTCAACCTTTCTCTGTAACTTAGTTGCTGGAACCCAGGCAACATTCTAGTAAATCTCCTCTGTACTCTCTCTATTTTGTTGACATCCTTCCTATAATTAGGCGACCCGCTGAGATTTTCCAGCACACTCCATAGACCCTCTGAAGAAGGGTCTCGACCCGAAACGTCGCCTATCTCCTTCGCTCCTTGGATGCTGCTGCACCCGCTGAGTTTCTCCAGCTTTTTGTGTAACCCCCAAGAGAGTTTATTGTCGTGTGTCCCAGACGGGACAATGACATTCCTGCTTTGCTTCAACACAACAGAACATAGACGGCATTGACTACAGAACAGACCAGTGTGTCCATACACCATTATATAAATATACACACACATGAATAAATAAAACTGATAAAGGTTTGTAGATTAATTGGCTTCTGTAAATTGTCTCTAGTGCATTGGATAGAATTGGGGTAGGAGTGATCGCTGGTTGGCGTGGGCCGAAGGGCCTGTTTCTGCGCTTTCAAATATTTGCAGGTGTGCATTTAAATACAAGGACTCTCTGCTTTTCCCTCCCTTCCCTAGTTCGGTTTAAGTTTATTGTCACGTGTACCGAGGCTGTTCGCCACGTGCTATCCCGTCGGTGAAAATACCGCACGTGATTACAATCGAGCCGTCCACGGTGTACAGATACATGATAAAGGGACTACAGCGTCCAGTACACGATAAAGTCTGATTATAGATAGTGTGAAGGTAGACCTGCCCGGTCCATCACCGGCTCTGGCCTCCCGTCCATCGAGGGGATCTATCACAGTCGCTGCCTCAAAAAGGCCGGCAGCATCATCAAGGACCCACACCATCCTGGCCACACACTCATCTCCCCGCTACCTTCAGGAGCCTGAAGACTGCAACGTCCAGGTTCAGGAATAGCTACTTCCCCACAGCCATCAGGCTCGGACATTATACGCCCGTTATCTGTTTATTTGCACTTTATCAGTTTATTTATTCATGTGTGTACATATTTGGTCTAATAACAGCAAAAATCATACTCAAATTTTGGAAAAACGCAACCACGCCAACATCCAAAATGTGGATGTCAAACATGTCTGAAACGCTTCATCTTGAAGAAATGAGATTCCTCCTACTAGGCAAAGTAGACCAATTCTCAACGACTTGGTCTCCTTTGATCAACTTTTTTACAAGCATATGGTGCAACATAACATAACCTCAGAAATTAAATGGTTTAGAACCGGGTGAGGGATGGGCAAAAATACCAAATAGGTAGATCTCTCCTAATCTCTCCTTTCTGTACTCTCTCCTTCTATTTCAATCCCTGTCCTTTATTTCATTTGCTACCGTCTATACTCGCTTGTCTATCTATTCCCACACTCTTTATTCCTTTTTTCTCCCACTGTTCTTTTAAAAATTTAATACAATAAAATAAATGAAAAGATGTGTGTATATATATTTATATATGGGATACGGACACACTGATCTGTTCTGTAGTCAATGCCGTCTATGTTCTGTTGTGCTGAAGCAAAGCAAGAATTTCATTGTCCTACCAGGGACACACGACAATAAACTCTCTTGAATCTCTAGATAAAAATGGAGAAACTCAGCGGGTGAACTGCAGAGGAAAGAACTGCAGATGCTGGGAAAATGGAAGGTAGATAAAAATGCTGGAGGAACTCAGCGGGTGAGGCAGCATCTATGGAACGAAGGAATAGGTGACGTTTCGGGTCGCGACCCGGAAGGGTCGCGACCCGAAACGTCACCTATTCCTTCGCTCCATAGATGCTTCCGGGTCTCGACCCGAAACGTCACCCATTCCTTCGCTCCGTAGATGCTTCCGGGTCTCGACCCGAAACGTCACCCATTCCTTCGCTCCGTAGATGCTTCCGGGTCTCGACCCGAAACGTCGCCTATTCCTTCGCTCCGTACATGCTTCCGGGTCTCGACCTGAAACGTCGCCTATTCCTTCGCTCCATAGATGCTTCCGGGTCTCGACCCGAAACGTCGCCCATTCCTTCGCTCCGTAGATGCTTCCGGGTCTCGACCCGAAACGTCACCCATTCCTTCACTCCATAGATGCTTCCGGGTCTCGACCCGAAACGTCGCCTATTCCTTCGCTCCATAGATGCTTCCGGGTCTCGACCCGAAACGTCACCCATTCCTTCGCTCCATAGATGCTGCCTCGCCCGCTGAGTTCCTCCAGCGTTTTTATCTACCTTCCATTTTCCCAGAATCTGCAGTTCTTCCTTAAAGCTAGTGCGCGCGTCTGCCATGAGATAGATGGTCGCGCAGGACCGCTCCCCAGTTGGTGGCGATCCTAGTTGTGACATCCAAGATTAATCCAGATTTGAAATAAAAATAGTGATCCCTTACCATTCCCTGGAGCGCCGGTGTTCACCTTCCTCGAGTCTTCCTCGTGACCTCCTGCTGCCCGTTCATTATCCATCTTCACGCCCACGCTACTAATAGAAACATAGAAATTAGGTGCAGGAGTAGAGGCCATTCGGCCCTTCGAGCCTGCACCGCCATTCAATATGATCATGGCTGATCATCCAACTCAGTATCCCGTACCTGCCTTCTCTCCATACCCTCTGATCCCTTTAGCCACAAGGGCCACATCGAACTCCCTCTTAAATATAGCCAATGAACTGGCCTCAACTACCCTCTGTGGCAGAGAGTTCCAGAGACTCACCACTCTCTGTGTGAAAAAAGTCCTTCTCATCTCGGTCCTAAAGGATTTCCCCCTTATCCTTAAGCTGTGACCCCTTGTCCTGGACCTCCCCAACATCGGGAACAATCTTCCTGTTATCCACACACTTCAGCTTTGCCAGTCAGCCTGTTACTGCGATCCCTGACAAAAAGCCTTTTAGAAATCCATGGACCACCTCATAACAACTTTGATTACATCGGTGAGACCAAGCGCAGGCTCGGCGATCGTTTCTCCGAACACCTCCACTCAGTCTAACCTGATCTCCCTGTGGCTCAGCACTTCAACTCCCCCCTCCTCCCCCCATTCCGAATCCGACCTCTCTGTCCTGGGCCAGAGAGAGCACCACCGGGAATTGGAGGAACAGCACCTTGTATTCCGCTTGGGCTGCCTGAACATTGACTTCTCCAATTTCCGGTAGCCCCTACTGTGTCCTCCCCTTCTCAGCTCTCCCTCATTCCTTTCTTCTTCCCACCCTGCATCAGTCTGAAGAAGGGTCTTGGCCCGAAACATCGCCCATTTCCTTCTGCACCCGCTGAGTTTCTGCAGCATTTTTGTCTACCAGCAACAATTATTAGTCACTTCATCACAAAAGTGTTTCAACCTGGTTCAATCCAAGCTGGGAACAACTCCACGCTGGTTTGCCTTCATTAATCCATTTCCCTCTGGGTGTCTATTCATCATCCTCTTTGGGGGTTACACAAAAGGCTGGAGAAACTCAGCGGGTGCAGCAGCATCTAAGGAGCGAAGGAGATAGGCGACGTTTTGGGTCGAGACCCTTCCAGCTTTGCCATGACACGGGTTTGTAGGGTAATTGGCTTCAATAAGATTGAATAACATTTTCCCTAATGTGCAGGATAGTGCTAGCGGGCAGGGACTGCTGGTCGCCGTGGACTCAGTGGGCTGGAGAATCTGTTTCCACACTGTATCTCTAAAGTTAAGAGTAAGGGGTCGGCCGTTTGGTACTGAGATGAGGAAAAACGCTTTCACCCAGAGAGTTGTGAATTCTCTGCCGCAGAAGGCAGTGGAGGCCGATTCACTGATGTTTTCTAGAGAGAGTTAGTTTTAGCTCTTAGGGCTAACGGAATTGAGGGGTGTGGGGAGAAAGCAGGAACGGGGTACTGATTGTGGATCCTCCCCCTCCCCACCTCTCCCTCAGCCCTCGGGCCCTGACATTCCTTCTCCATCTCCCCCCCCCCCCCCCCCCCAAGTCGCACTAGCTTCTCATTTTCACACCACAAACAGCTTACAATGTCCTGTTTCCTTTATCATCGATACTATTTTGCATATCTTTCATTCATTGTTCTTTATCTCTGCACATCACCGTCTATATCTCTCGTTTCCCTGATCCCTGACCAGTTTGAAGAAGGGTCTCGACCCGAAACGTCGCCTATCTCCTTCGCTCCTTAGATGCTGCTGCACCCGCTGAGTTTCTCCAGCTTTTTGTGTAACCCTCGATTCTCCAGCATCTGCAGTTCCTTCTTTAACACTACTGATTGTGGATGATCAGCCGTGATCATATCAAAAAGTCAAAGTCAAAAGAGTTTATTGTCATGTGTCCCTGACAGGACAATGAAAATCTTTCTTTGCATAGCACAACAGAACATAGAAGGCATTGACTACAATTCTATACATAAATACACCCATGAATTAATAAATTAATAAAGTGCAAATAACAGATGGAGGGATATTAATGTTCAGAGTTCCGAGCCAGGTTTAATAGCCTGATGGCTGTGGGGAAGTAGCTATTCCTAAACCGGGTTGTTGCAGTCTTCAGGCTCCTGTACCTTCTACCTGAAGGTAGCAGGGAGATGAGTGTGTGGCCAGGGTGGTGTGGGTCCTTGATGATGCTGCCAGCCTTTTTGAGGCAGCGACTGTGATAAATCCCCTCGATGGAAGGAAGGTCAGAGCCGATGATGGACTGGGCAGTGTTTACTACTTTTTGTAGTCTTTTCCTCTCCAGGGCGCTCAAGTTGCCGAACCAAGCCACGATGCAACCGGTCAGCAAGCTCTCTACTGTACACCTGTAGAAGTTAGAGAGAGTCCTCCTTGACAGACCAACTCTCCGTAATCTTCTCAGGAAGTAGAGGCGCTGATGAGCTTTCTTAATAATTGCATCCGTGTTCTTGGACCAGGAAAGATCTTCACAAATGTGCACGCCCAGGAATTGGAAGCTCTTGACCCTTTCAACCATCGACCCGTTGATATAAACAGGACTGTGGGTCCCCATCCCACCATATTGAATGGTGCTGCTGGCTGGAAGGGCCAAATGGCCTCTACTCCTGCACCTATTGTGTATGTTTCTAAAGGATGGGAGGTAGAGGTATGGGGAGATGGGCGGGGTGTGTGCAGGGGGCGTGGCGGGCGATGGTGGGGCTGGCGAATGTCTGTGCTGTGGGGTCTGTCTGTGAACTCAGCGTCTGGCTCTCTCTCCTCTCCTCCCCCCCCCCCCCCCCCCCGCAGCTGAGGGACTGCGAGCTGAGCCCGGTGGTGAACCGTGACCTGGCCCGCCGTGTCCGCAGCATCAACGGCATCGCGCAGCACAAGCAGATCCTGCGCAACGACATCAAGCTGGCCGCCAAACTCATCCACTCGCTGGACGACCGCTCACAGCTCTGGTCGTCCGAGTCCGTCAACGAGGACGGCAGAGTCGAGGTGGGTAACGTCCGACCCTTCCGTGCGGCGTTGTGGGACAACTTGTTCTGTCTGATCTTCTGTTTGTGCACGTCGAGTTGATTGCATTAGTCGAAACAGGAAGGTTGTAATCTTCCACCCCGCGTTCAGTATGAATGGATGAATGAATGAATACTTTCCTGTAGCGAGTGATGAGTCGCAGTGAGATTCCTTGCTTTCATACCCAAGGTATGCGAATAGTTACCACAGAAAGGTTGTAGCTTCCTGGCCCTTTGTTCTCCCCCCCCCTCACATGGGGTCCCCATCATCCTTGCCCTACCGCTAACAGAATCACGGGATATGGGGAGAAAGCAGGAACAGGGTGCTGATTTTGAATGTCCAGCCATGATCATATTGAATGGCGGTGCTGGCTCGAGGGGCCGAATGGCCTACTCCTGCACCTATTGTCTATTGACTGGATGTATATAGAGATAGTTAGATATCTATCTAACTATCCAGGACAAGGGGTCACAGCTTAAGGATAAGGGGGAAATCCTTTAGGACCGAGATGAGAAGGACTTTTTCCACACAGAGAGTGGTGGGTCTTTGGAATTCTCTGCCACAGAGGGTAGTTGAGGCCAGTTCATTGGCAATATTTAAGAGGGAGTTAGATGTGGCCCTTGTGGCTAAAGGGATCAGGGGGTATGGAGAGAAGGCAGGTACAGGATACTGAGTTGGATGATCAGCCATGATCATATTGAATGGCGGTGCTGGCTCGAAGGGCCAAATGGCCTACTCCTGCACCTATTTTCTATGTTTCTATATAGTTCTTGGGGCTAATGGAATCGACGGATACGGGGAAAAAGCAGGAACGGAGTACTAATTTTGAATGATGAGTCATGATCATATTGTATGGCGGTGCTGGCTCGAAGGGCTGAATGGCCTCCTGTACCTATTGTCTATGTTTCTATAACTCTGTGATAGAGACATTCAGGTTTGAAGAAGGGTCGTGACCGGAAACATTCCTTCCATCCGGAGATGCTGCCTGTCCCGCTGCGTTACCCCATCATTGTGTGTCCGTCAAGTCACATTTATTTATATAGCACATTGAAAAAACAACTCTCGTTGACCAAAGTGCTTTTACATTTGTTACACACCAGCAGGCTACATACACGTATACAAATAGCCCTCGCTCTCAAAGGACGTCTGGAAAGGCTCGGGAGAACAGATGCGTTTTTAGTCTAGACTTAAAGGAGTCAGTTCTGATGGGGGAGGGGGCAGTTCTGATGGGGGAGGGGGCAGTTCTGATGGGGGAGGGGGCAGTTCTGATGGGGGAGGGGGCAGTTCTGATGGGGGAGGGGGCAGTTCTGATGGGGGAGGGGGCAGTTCTGATGGGGGAGGGGGCAGTTCTGATGGGGGAGGGGGCAGTTCTGATGGGGGAGGGGGCAGTTCTGATGGGGGAGGGGGCAGTTCTGATGGGGGAGGGGGCAGTTCTGATGGGGGAGGGGGCAGTTCTGATGGGGAGGGGGCAGTTCCGATGGGGGAGGGGGCAGTTCCGATGGGGGAGGGGGCAGTTCCGATGGGGGAGGGGGAAGTTCTGATGGGGAGGGGGCAGTTCTGATGGGGGAGGGGGCAGTTCTGATGGGGGAGGGGGCAGTTCTGATGGGGAGGGGGAAGTTCTGATGGGGAGGGGGCAGTTCTGATGGGGGAGGGGGCAGTTCTGATGGGGAGGGGGATGCTGTTCCACAGTCTAGGAGCTGCGACCACAAAGGTGTGGTCGTTTTCTTCTTCGGTTTAAACCAGCATCTGCAGTTCCTTCCGACATATCAGATCTTTGGGGTTAAGCATTTTACAAACTGGCCGAGTTCTCTATTGTGACAATATTTTCTGCAGTTCCTGGCTTGTTCTCATCTGACCAATGTGGCTCTGATTGTATCTGTCCGGTTTACACACAGATAGAAGATAGAAACAAAATTCATTGCATCATCCCTCTGCCGTTTGCTTATTCCTCGGTCTAAATCTGCAAGAGCCCTCGCAAGTCTATTCAAGAATTTACTACCAAGCAGCAGTCGAGACCCGGGTTCAATCCTGACTACGGGTGCTGTCTGTACGGAGTTTGCACGTTCTCCCCGTGACCGCGTGGGTTTACTCCGGGTGCCCCGGTTTCCTCCCACACTCCGAAGACACATAGGTTTTTCGGCTAATTTTGGCTTTGGTAGAAATGGTAAAGTTCCCCTGGTGTGGGGGATAGTGTTAGTGTGCGGGGATCGCTGGTCGGCACCGACAGTTTCTCCACTGTATCGCTAAACTATACTTAAAAAATAGACGGTTACACAAAAAGCTGGAGAAACTCAGCGGGTGCAGCAGCATCTAAGGAGCGAAGGAGATAGGCGACGTTTCAGGTCGAGAACCTACTCCACTTAAAAAATAGACAATAGGTGCAGGAGTAACGCTTTCGGCCCTTCGAGCCAGCACCGCCATTCACTGTGATCATGGCTGATCATCCCCAATCAATACCCCGTTCCTGCCTTCTCCCCATATCCCCTGACTCCGCTATTTTTAAGAGCTCCATCTAACTCTCTTGAAAGCATCCAGAGAACCGGCCTCCACCACCTTCTGAGGCAGAGAATTCCACAGACTCACAACTCTCTGGGTGAAAAAGTGTTTCCTCGTCTCCGTTCTAAACGGCTTACCCTTTATGTTCCCAATGTTGGGCGAGTCCAGAACCAGGGGCCACAGTCTTAGAATAAAGGTTTGTACTCGATGGAATTTAGAAGATTGAGGGGGGATCTTATAGAAACCTACAAAATTCTTAAGGGGTTGGACAAGCTAGATGCTGGAAGATTGTTCCCGATGTTGGGGGAGTCCAGAACAAGGGGTCACAGTCTAAGGATAAGGGGGAATTCCTTTAGGACCGAAATGAGGAAAACATTCTTTACACAGAGAGTGGTGAGTCTCTGGAATTCTCTGCCACAGAAGGTAGTTGAGGCCAGTTCATTGGCTATATTTAAGAGGGCGTTAGATGTGGCACTTGTGGCTAAAGGGATCAGGGGGTATGGAGAGAAGGCAGGTACGGGATACTGAGTTGGATGATCAGCCATGATCACATTGAATGGCGGTGCAGGCTCGAAGGGCCGAATGGCCTACTCCTGCACCTATTTTCTATGTTTCTATGTAAAGGGGAGGTCATTTAAGACTGAGGTGAGAAAAAAATGTTTTCACCCAGAGAGTTGTGAATTTGTGGAATTCCCTGCCACAGAGGGCAGTGGAGGCCAAGTCACTGGATGGATTTAAGAAAGAGTTAGAGCTCTAGGGGCTAGTGGAGTCAAGGGATATGGGGAGAAGGCAGGCACGGGTTATTGATCGGGGACGATCAGCCATGATCACAATGAATGGCGGTGCTGGCTCGAAGGGCCAAATGGCCTCCTCCTGCACCTATTTTCTATGTTTATTCCCAGCGGGACAGGCAACATCTCTGGAGAGAAGGAATGGGTGACATTTCAGGTCGAGACCCTTCAGACTGCAATCTAAGGAAGGGTCTCGAGCCAACACGTCACCCATTCCTTCTCTCCAGCGATGCTGCCTGTCCCGCTGAGTTACTCCAGCATCTTGTGTCATGTCGTTGAGTCAGCCTTTGTTTCCAGTATTATAGCTGCCTACTCTGCAGTCTATCAGATCTGAAACTTCCAGCCACTCATGCTTGTGATTGGGGAATGAATGCTGGCTGACTCAGATTTCTGTAAACTGTCATTATCTGCGTTCTCATCAGTGTTTGAACAAAAAGCAACTTGCCACAAACTGCCATTTATATTACATCGCATTCATTCTGCTATCTATTTGGGTCAATCCGGCTTCTTGTTTCAGCGTCTTTCTCGTTACCCAGTTTTGTTTTTGACCCGAAACGTCGCTGATTCCTTTTCGTCAGAGCCCCCGCCTGAGCCGCTGAGTTACTCCAGCATTTTGTGTTTATCTTCAGTGTCAATCAGCATCTGCAGATCAAGATTCAAGAGAGTTTATTGTCATGTGTCCCAGACAGGACAATGACATTCTTGCTTGCTGCAGCACAACAGAACATAGACGGCATTGACTACAGAACATATACCAATGAATATATATATACACAGATAATTAACAGATCAAGTGCAGTGGGCTATTAATGATCAGAGTTTTGTTTGAGTTGAGTTTAATAGCCTGACGGCTGTGGGGAAGTAGCTATTCCTGAACCTGGACGTTGCAGTCTTCAGGCTCCTGTACCTTCTACCTGAAGGTAGCGGGGAGATGAGTGTGTGGCCAGGGTGGTGTGGGTCCTTGATGATGCTGCCAGCCTTTTTGAGGCAGCAACTGCGATAGATCCCCTCGATGGTGGGGAGGTCAGAGCCGATGATGGACCGGGCAGTGGTCACAAATTCTTGTCGTCTTTTCCGCTCCTGGGCGCTCAAGTTGCCGAACCAAGCCACGATTCCATCAGTCAGCATGCTCTCTACTGTGCACCTGTAGAAGTTCGAGAGAGTCCTCCTCGACAAACCGACTCTCCACCAGCTCGACACCTGGAGTATTGTGGGCAGTTTTGGTCCCCTAATTTGAGGAAGGACATTCTTGCTATTGAGGGAGTGCAGCGTAGGTTCACCAGGTTAATTCCCGGGATGGCGGGACTGTCATACGCTGAGAGAATGGAGCAGCTGGGCTTGTACACTCTGGAGTTTAGAAGAATGAGAGGGGATCTCATTGAAACATATAAGATTGTTAAGGGTTTGGACACGCTAGAGGCAGGAAATAAGTTCCCGATGTTGGGGGAGACCAGAACCAGGGGCCACAGTTTAAGAATAAGGAGTAAGCCATTTAGAACGGAGACGAGGAAACACTTTTTTCTCACAGAGAGTGGTGAGTCTGTGGAATTCTCTGCCTCAGAGGGCGGTGGAGGCCGGTTCTCTGGATGCTTTCAAGAGAGAGCTAGATAGGGGTCTTAAAAATAGCGGAGTCAGGGGATATGGGGAGAAGGCAGGAACGGGGAACTGATTGGGGATGATCAGCCATGATCACATTGAATGGCGGTGCTGGTTCGAAGGGCCGAATGGCCTCTACTTCTGCACCTGTTGTCTATTGACACCCGTGGGATTGGGGTGGGGCCGGGCCGGGCCGGTCAGTCGGTCACCGTTTGCTCTTGTTCACGGGCTGGTTTGGTTTTTCTTCCACAGAGCCTGTCTTCACAGAACCCCATCCTGAAAAACATCACCGACTACCTGATAGAGGAAGTGAGCGCCGAGGAGGAGGAGCTGTTGGGGAATCCCACGGACACGACTGACGACGGGCCGAAGGAGGGAAACCCCGAGGTCAACATCGAGCGCGACGAGAAGCTGATTAAGGTGCACGGTGGCCGTTAACACTCCAGCATGTAGTGTCTGGGAAGCCCAGAACCTACAGGATCTGTGTGTGTGTGTGTCCGTACCTGTGTGTGTCTGTACATGCGTTTGTATGTGTGTCTGTGTCCGTGTGTGTGCGTGTCTGTGTGTATGTGTATCTGTCTGTGGGTGCGTGCGTGTCTATGTGCGTACGTGCGTGTGTGTATCTGTCTGCATGTGTGTGTCTGCCTATCTATCTGTGTGTGTGCATACGTGTGTGTGTCTGTACGTGTGTCTGTGTCCGTGCGTATATGTGTGTGCGTGTCTGTGTGTGTGTGTATCTGTCTGGGTGCATGCGTGTCTGTACGTACGTACGTGTGTATCTGTCTGCATGTGTGTGTCTGCCTATCTGTCTGTGAGTCCGTACGTGTGTGTGTGTCTACGTGCGTACGTGTGTGTGTCTGTGTGCGTGTCTGTGTGTGGGTGCGTAAGTGTGTGTCTATGCATGTGTGTGTCTATGTGCGTACGTGCGTGTGTGTATCTGTCTGTGCGTGTGTGTGGCTGTGTGTGCGCGTGTCTGTCTGTGTCTGTGTGCGTGCGTCTGCGTGCGTAGTATTACAGTGATCCTGAACTGTGGGTGCAGCCGTCAGCTCTCTGAGGCTGGTCGGCTGCAGCAGCCCATCTCTAGTGGAAGGAACAGCAGATGCTGGTTTAAACCCAAGATAGACACAGAAAGCTGGAGTAACTCAGCGGGACAGGCAGCTTCTCTGGAGAGAAGCAATGGGTGCGTATCGGGTCGAGACTCTTCTTCAGACTGATGTCAGGGGAGTGGGCAGTACAGAGATAAAATGTAGAAGGATGAGAGGGGATCTCATTGAAACATATAAGATTATTAAGGGATTGGACACGCTAGAGGCAGGAAACATGTTCTCAATGTTGGGGGAGACCAGAACCAGGGGCCACAGTTTAAGAATAAGCCATTGAGAACGGAGACGAGGAAACACTATTTCTCACATAGAGTGGTGAGTCTGTGGAATTCTCTGCCTCATAGGGCGGTGGAGGCCGGTTCTCTGGATGCTTTCAAGAGAGAGCTAGATAGGGCTCTTAAAGATAGTGGAGTCAGGGGATATGGGGAGAAGGCAGGAACGGGGTACTGATTGGGGATGATCAGCCGTGATCACATTGAATGTCGGTGCTGGCTCGAAGGGCTGAATGGCCTCTACTCCTGCACCCGTTGTCTATTGTAGTCTTACTGTCTCCAGCTATACTTTATCTCTGCACAGTCTAACTGTCACCATCTACATTTGATCTCTATCCCGCCCACTCCCCTGACATCAGTGTGAAGAAGGGTGTCGGCCCGGAACGTCGCCCATTCCTTCTCTCCAGAGATGCTGCGTGTGGGGCTGAGTTGCTGCAGCATTTTGTGCGTGGACTAACACTTGGCAACGCCATCTTCCCGCACAGGTTCTGGACAAGCTGCTGCTGTATCTACGCATCGTGCATTCCATCGATTACTACAACACCTGCGAATACCCAAACGAGGACGAGATGCCCAACCGGTGCGGCATCGTACACGTCCGCGGCCCGCTGCCCCCCAACCGCGTCTCGCAGCACGAAGGTACCGCTGCACGGTGATATATCCGATCGCCTGTACTCATTTGTGGCCAGGGTGGGTGTTGGGGGTGCAACGGTAGAGGCACTGCCTAAAGGGGCCTGTCCCACTGCACGAGGTCATTCCAGAGATCTCCCGAGTTAAAAAAAAAACACAATTCCCTCCTTTTTATCAATTTGATAGCAATTACGGCCCTCGCTGGGGACATAAAAAAGGCTCAGGTATTTCAATACATGTGTTAATGCAGCCATCAGCGGTACAATAGATCCATACTTGATTACCATTCCAAATATCCCTTCAAACAAACTATTGACGTACATCCATAAAAGCCTGGGTTGTGGAATTAGCTAAAGTTCCAGCTCCCTCTGTAAAGGGCCCTGTCCCACTGTACGAGGTAATTCCAGAGCTCTCCCGAGTTTTAAAAAAAACAAACTCGTGGTAAGCGCGTAGAATGTACAAAGCGGGTACGTCGGAGCTCGGGGACGTCTCTTAGCGGTTCATAACGCTAACGGCAGGTACTCGGGGAAACGTGGGCATGTTGAAAAATGCCCACGAGAGCCCGGAGTACCTACAGGTGGCCATTACCGTAATTCTCCCAGTTCGAATCAGGGGGAACTCGGGAGAATTAGCTCGTACGGTGGGACAGCACCTGACACCCGGGCTTGATCCTGTCTGCCTGTGACGTTCTCCCTGTGACCACGTGGGTTTCTCCAGGTGCTCCTGTTTGTTCCCACACTCCAAAGACGTGCAGGTTTGTAGGTTGATTGGTTTGGGTTACAATTGTAAATTGTCCCTGGTGTATAGGATAGTGCTTGTTCATGGGTCATGCGGTCTTCATGCATAGGAGTAGTATTAGGCCATTCGGCCCATCGAGTCTACTCCGCCATTCAATCGTGGCTGATCTATCTCTCCCTCTTCACCCCATTCTCCTGCCTTCTCCCCGTCGCCCCTGACATCCGCGCTGATCAGCGTAAACTCGGGTCGAAGGGCCTGTTTCCGCGCTGTAGCTCTAAAGTTGACAGATTCTTGCGTATCAGTGTCTTGGTATTTCTCACTACTTGGCCTTTTGAATGGAATGCGGGCCAGGTTGATGCGGGCCAGGCCAGGTTGATGCGGGCCAGGCCAGGTTGTTCTGCTACCTGCCTCCATGGATCCGTCATTCCGTCGCCCCTTGTTTCCCTTCAGTGATGGAGTGGGAGAAGATGTTTGAGGAGAAGCTGACGCCTCTGTTCAGCGTGCGAGAGAGTCTTTCTGAGGAAGATGCGGCGAAGATGGGCAAGAAGGACCCGGAGCAGGAGGTGGAGAAGTTCATCATGGCTAACACACAGGAGCTGGCCAAGGACAAGTGGCTGTGTCCGCTGAGTGGCAAGAAGTTCAAGGTGAGATGGCGTCTCCGCGTCCTCCAGCTCGTGTAACGATCTGACTGTCACCTCCCCTTCACTCCCCTGCCAATGGTGGCGCAGCGGTAGAGTTGCTGCCTCGCACCGCCAGGGACCCGGGTTCCATCCTGTTTACAGGCGCTGTCTGTACGGAGTTTGCACGTTCTCCCCATGACCTGGTGTGTTTTCTCCGGGTGCTCCGGTTTCCTTCCACACTCCAGACGTGCAGGTTTATAGGTTAATTGGCCTTGGTATAATTGTAAATTGTCCCCAGTGTGTGTAGGATAGTGTTAATGTGCGGGGATCGCTGGTCGGTGCGGACTCGATGGGCCGAAGGGCCTGTTTCCGAGCTGTATCCCTAGACTAAACTAATTGCCGTGTCCTTGGTGCTGGGTTTGCTTAGTTTAGTTTATGATTGTCACGTTTACCGAGGCACGGTGAAAGGCTTTTCTGTGGCGTGTTTCAGTCAGCGGAGATGATTAGAGTCGAGCTGTCCACGGCAAAGATCCTACAGCCAGCGAGATCGTCCACTCGACGACATAGATGTAGTACGGTCACGGGCGGATTCACGGGGAATTTCCGGCCCCATTTCCGTCTCCGCACCAAAGATCCCGTCACAGCGGAGCAAAGATACTGGTGCGGAGACGGAACCCGGTTACAGAAACACTCTCGTAAATATAAAAGTTATTTGGGAAAAATCTTCTCATTTTCAGAATTTTAATTTATTAACGCAAACTGTTCCCCCGCAACATTGAGATTGCACTGCGGGTCGGGTCGGGTCGGGTTACTGAAATGGATGAAATAAAGGCCCACGTTCCGCCCCGTTGCGTACTACACGTCAGCCCATTGCATTTAGCAAGAGTGGTCTATCTTGCTCCGCTAGAGGATCTTTGGTTCACGGTGTACAGGGAGCAGACACAACGACAGGCCGGCAGGTAGAAGCACCACCTGGTGAAGGGGGGAGGGAGGTGTCGGCAGAGGAGGCCTGAAGAAAGCGCCGTGTCTCACCGTCTGTACTATGTGCGCAGGGCCCGGAGTTTGTGCGCAAACACATCTTCAACAAACACAGCGAGAAGATTGAGGAGGTCAAAAAGGAAGTCTCCTTCTTCAATCACTTCCTAATGGATGCAAAGCGCCCGTCCCTGCCAGAGATTAAACCCAACCAGCCGCCCGCACCAGGAGCCCCCGCACTCGGTGAGTTCATGCTCTAAATGTACTATCTAAATGGCATCAAGTTGGGGAAAGGGGAGGTACAACGGGATCTGGGGGTCCTTGTACATCAGTCTATGAAAGTAAGCATGCAGGTACAGCAGGCAGTGAAGAAAGCCAATGGCATGTTCACCTTTATAACAAGAGGAGCAAAGAGGTCCTTCTGGAGTTGTACAGGGCCCTAGTGAGACCACACCTGGAGTATTGTGTGCAGTTTTAGTCCCCTAATTTGAGGAAGGACATTCTTGCTATTGAGGGAGCCCAGCGTAGGTTCACCAGGTTAATTCCCGGGATGGCGGGACTGTCACTTGAGAGAATGGAGCAGCTGGGCTGGAGTTTTGAAGGTTGAGAGGGGGCCTTATTGAAGCATATCAGATTATTAAGGGTTTGGACACGCTAGAGGCAGGAAACATGTTCCCGATGTTGGGGGAGTCCAGAACCAGGGGTCACAGTTTAAGAATAAGTGGTAAGCCATTTAGAACGGAGATGAGGAAACACTTTTTCACCCAGAGAGTCGTGGAATTCTCTGCCTCAGAGGGCGGTGGAGGCCGGTTCTCTGGATGCTTTCAAGAGAGAGTTAGATAGGGCTCTTAAAAATAGCGGAGTCAGGGGATATGGGGAGAAGGCAGGAACGGGGTACTGATTGGGGATGATCAACCATGATCACAGTGAATGGCGGTGCTGGCTCGAAGGGCTGAATGGCCCCTACTCCTGCACCTGTTGTCTGTTCGGTCGCTCCTTTTGGGTTGGTGGAGCACAGAATGATGCAGGATCGGCCCGTCCACCCACAGTGGTTTGTGGCCATCGTGATGCTCTCATAAGGTCCCAGGTGATGGAGCAGAATTAGGCCATTCGGCCCATCGAGTCTGCTCCGCCATTCAATCATAGCTGATCTCTATCTCCCTCCCAACCCCATTCTCCGGCCTTCTCCCCATAACCCCTGACCCTCGCACTAATCAAGAATCTATCTATCCTAAGAATCCATTGACTTGGTCTCCACAGCCGTCTGTGGCAAAGAATTCTACAGATTCACCACCCTCCTCACCTCCTTTCTAAAGGAACGTCTTTTAATTCTGAGGCTGTGCCCTCTGGTCCTAGACTCTCCCACTGGTGTGCTGGCCTTTATAAATCAGAGCATTGAATATAGGAGTAGGGAAGTAATGTTAAAATTGTACAAGGCATTGGTGAGACCAATTCTGGAGTATGGTGTACAATTTTGGTCGCCTAATTATAGGAAGGATGTCAACAAAATAGAGAGATTACAGAGGAGATTTACTAGAATGTTGCCTGGGTTCCAGCAACTAAGTTCCAGAGAAAGGTTGAACAAGTTAGGTCTTTATTCTTTGGAGCGCAGAAGGTTAAGGGGGGACTTGATTGAGGTCTTTAAAATTATGAGAGGGATAGACAGAGTTGACGTGGATAAGCTTTTCCCACTGAGGGTAGGGAAGATTCAAACAAGAGGGCATGACATGAGAATTAAGGGACAGAAGTTTAGGGGTAACATGAGGGGGAACTTCTTTACTCAGAGAGTGGTGGCTGTGTGGAATGATCTTCCTGCAGAAGTGGTGGAGGCAGGATCGATTTTAACATTTAAAAGTAAAGTGGATAGGTATATGGATGGGAAGGGAAGGGAATGGAGGGGTATGGTCTGAGTGCAGGTAGATGGGACTAGGGGAAAATAAATGGTCGGCACGGACTGGAAGGGCCGAGAAGGCCTGTTTCCGTGCTGTAATTGTTATATGGTTATACAGTGGAAACATCCTCTCCACATCCACTGTATCCAGGCCTTTCACTATTCTGTACGTTTCAATGAGGTCCCTCCTCATCCTTCCAAACTCCAGCGAGTACAGGCCCAGCGCCGACAAACGCTCATCATATGTTATCTCATCTGTCTTTAAACAATCCGTATCCCTCTTGATGTCAGCTTCTGACATGTGGAACCTTTGTCCCCAGTTCCTCCAGCGTTTGTTGTGTCTATCTTTGGCTTCCAGCTCCGTCAATGAAGCTGCGTGGTGTGTTTGTCTTGCAGGTTTGACTCCAGCCATGGGTTACCCTCATCCCACTCCGCAAGGCTTGCTGGGGTTCGGTCAACCTCGTCCCCCCGTCATGGGATACGCAGGTAGGAGAACTGAAGGAAATGCTCGCTCTCTCTTATTTTATCAGATTGCCAGCACGTGCCGTTTAGTTCAGGGATGCAGCATGGAAACAGGCCCTTCATCCCAACGAGACTGTGCCGACCGGCGATCCCCGCACACTAACGGGCCTGTCCCACTTACGCAACGTTATCGGCGACTGCCGGCACCCGTCATCGGTCGTTGCAGTCGCCGAAAATCTTCAACATGTTGAAAATCCAACAGACAAGAACAAGGTGCGACTCTTTGGGCGACCACACACGATCATACAGGCTTCACCCCGCGACATGTCGCCTGTATGATCATGAATCGTCTCCTCATTCGCCCAAAGAGTCGTAGCGTCGTTCTGGTCTCCACTGGATTTTCAACATGTTGAAAATTTTCGGCGACCTGCAACGACCTATGACGGTTGCCGGCAGTCGCGTAAGTGGGACAGGCCCTTAACTCTATGCTGCACGCTCACAATCTCACCAAGCCAATATGAGCATCTGATGACTCTGAGTGATGTACTCACTGGAGTTTAGAAGAATGAGGGGAGGGAGTGGGGGTGGGGAGGTTGGATTGAAACCGATCGGATAATGATAATAGCCCTGTCCCACGGTATGAGTTCATTCCAAGAGCTCTCCCGAGTTTTAAAAAATCAAACTCGTGGTAAGCACGGAGAATGAACGTAGCGGGTACGTCGGAGCTCGGGGACGTCTCTTAGCGGCTCGTAACGCTAACGGCAGGTACTCGGGAAGACTCGCTAACGGCAGGTAAGCTCGGGAAGACTCGTGAAGATTTTTCAACATGTTGAAAATTGTCCACGAGAGCCCCGAGTACCATTACTGTAAATCTCCGAGTTCGAATCAGGGCAAACTCGGGAGAGCTCTTGGAATGAACTCGTACCGTGGGACAGGGGTTTAAGCCGAGCTAAAAGGGGATGTGGAGCGGATGTTTCCACTAGTGGGAGAGTCTGCATTCTTGTACCAGCTCGTGTAGGAAAGAACTGCGGGTGCTGTTTTAAATCGAAGGGAGATACAAAATGCTGGGGTCACTCAGCGGGACAGGCAGCGTGTCTGGAGAGATGGAATGGGCGACGTTTCGGGTCGAGACCCTTCTTCAGACAGTCTTCATCTTGCATTATTTCACCAACGGATGTTTACGGGTATCAGATTGGCGTTTGATTGCGTTACTTCCTCACTTGCAAACTTGAGTCTGAGCAAATATTTTGCAGAATAAAACATAATAACAATATGAATCATAGAGCCACTCAGCATGGAAACAGACCCTTCGCTCACACCGAACAACGTGCCCCATCTACACTAGTCCCACCTGGCTGTGTTTGGCTCTCATCCCTCAAAACCGTTCCTATCCATGTACCTGTCCAAATGTTTCTTAAACGTTGCCTCAACTACCTCCTCCGGCAGCTCGTTCCATACACCCACCACCCTTTGTGTGGAAAAAGTGACCCCCTCAGATTCCTATGGTAGACAAAAGGAATTCCTATGGTAGCGAAGGAATAGGTGACGTTTCGGGTCGAGACCCTTCCGGGTCTCAACCCGAAACGTCACCTATTCCTTCGCTCCATAGATACTGCCTCGCCCACTGAGTTTCTCCAGCACTTTTGTCTAGACACATAGACGATAGGTGCAGCAGCAGGCCATTCAGCCCTTTCCATCACAAGAATTCACAGGAGTTTGGAAGGATAGAAAACATAGACAATAGGTGCAGGAGTAGAGGCCATTCGGCCCTTCGAGCCTGCACCGCCATTCAATATGATCATGGCTGATCATCCAACTCAGTATCCAGTACCTGCCTTCTCTCCATACCCCCGATCCCTTTAGCCACATGGGCCACATCTAACTCCCTCTTAAATATAGCCAATGAACTGGCCTCAACTACCTTCTGTGGCAGAGAGTTCCACAGATTCACCACTCTGTGTGAAAAATGATTTTCTCATCTCGGTCCTAAAAGACTTCCCCCTTATCCTTAAACTGTGACCCCTTGTTCTGGAGTTCCCCAACATCGGGAACAATCTTCCTGCATCTAGCCTGTCCAACCCCTTAAGAATTTTGTAAGTCTATATGAGATCCTCCCTCTATCTCCTAAATTCCAGCGAGTACAAGCCGAGTCTATCCAGTCTTTCTTCATATGGAAGTCCTGCCATCCCAGGAATCAGTCTGGTGAACCTTCTCTGTACTCCCTCTATGGCAATAATGTCTTTCCTCAGATTAGGAGACCAGAACTGTACGTAATACTCCAGGTGTGGTCTCACCAAGACCCTGTACAACTGCAGTAGAACCCCCCTGCTCCTATACTCAAATCCTTTTGCTATGCAGTTCTTTCTTAAACCTCCGATTCCTATTGAATCTTTACATATGAAATGTTATGGACTGACAAACTCTTGATTTTTTCCTGTATCTACAGCGGGTCCTGCATACCCCCCACCTCAGTACGCTGGTCGAGGCTCCTATGATGCCTATCGTGGCCAAGGCGGATACCCAGGAAAGCCACGAAACAGGTCAGTCAGTTGTCTCTTTATAAATCTTATTTTATGTTCTCTGTCGCAAAGGAATGCGTTGAAGGCTCTAAATAGGCTCATTGTTCAGGGCTTGGACACGCTAGAGGCAGGAAACATGTTCCGAATGTTGGGGGGAGTCCAGAACCCGGGGCCACACACACAGTTTAAGAATAAGGGGTCGGCCATTTAGGACTGAGATGAGGAAAATCTTTTTCACCCAGAGAGTGGTGAATCTGCGGAATTCTCTGCCACAGAAGGCAGTGGAGGCCAATTCACTGGATGTTTTCAAGAGAGAGTTAGATTTAGCTCTTGGGGCTAACGGAATCAAGGGATATGGGGAGAAGGCAGGAACGGGGGATGATCAGCCAGGATCATTTTGATCATTTTGAGACCAGTTTTGGTCTCCTAATCTGAGGAAAGACATTTTTTCCATTGAGGGAGTACAGAGAAGGTTCACCAGACTGATTCCTGGGATGTCAGGACTTTCATATGAGGAAAGACTGGATAGACTCGGCTTGTACTCGCTGGAATTTAGCGGGATTGTAAGAATAAGGAGTAAGCCATTTAGAACAGAGGCGAGGAAACACTTTTTCTCACAGAGAGTTGTGAGTCTGTGGGATTCTCTGCCTCAGAGGGCGGTGGAGGCCAGTTCTCTGGATGCTTTCAAGAGAGAGCTAGATAGGGTTCTTAAAGATAGCGGAGTCAGGGGATATGGGGAGAAGGCAGGAACGGGGTACTGATTGGGGATGATCAGCCATGATCACATTGAATGGCGGTGCTGGCTCGAAGGGCCGAATGGCCTCTACTCGTGCACCTATTGTCTATTGTCATGGGGTCCTTGCAGCAGGGAAACAGGCCCTTTGGTCCACCTGTGTAAGATAGAACTGCAGGTGCTGGTATAAATCAAAGGTAAGCCCAAAGTGCTGGAGTAACTCAGCAGGTCAGGCAGCATCTCTGGAGAGAAGGAATGGGTGACGTTTCGGTTCAGAATTCAATCTGAAGAAGGGTCTCGACCCGTAACCTCACCCATTCCTTCTCTCCAGAGATGCTGCCTGACCCGCTGAGTTACTCCAGCATTTTGTGTCTATCTTCGGTCCAACCAAGATGCCCCATCTATACTCGTCTCATTTGCCTGTGTTTGGCCCATATCCCTCTAAACTCACCCTATCCATGTACCTGTGCAAGTGTCATTTAAATGTTGTTTTTAGTACCTTAGAGATACAGCGTGTAAACAGGCCCTTCGGCCCACCGAGTCCGTGCCGACCAGCGACCACCCCGTATACTAACATTGTTTCCTACACACACTAGGGACAATTTTACTGAAGCCAATTGACCTACAAACCTGCACGTCTTTGGAGTGTGGGAGGAAACCGGAGCACCCGGTGAAAATCCGTGCTTTCATAGTGAGAGCGTGCAAACTCCGTACAGACAGCACCCGTGGTTAGGATCAAACTCAGATTTCCGGCGTTTGGGAGGCAGCAACTCTACCGCTGCACCACCTAGCCGCCATGTTATAGTCCCAGCCTCGACTGCCTCCTCCAACAGCTCGTTCCATATACCCACCACGCTTTGTGTAAAAACATCTTTTAAAAATACTCCTCGGGTTCCTAGTGAAGGGCCTGTCCTACAAGCATGCGATGAGCGCGACCTAACGTGGTCGCTTGAGCCGTCCGGCGTCGTGGGGCCGGTCCCACTTCGATCGCCGGAATTGTGCGGAGTTCATCCCGACATCGCGCGGGGCTCCGAAAAACTGACCGTGATCAAAAAATTCCGCGCGGCAACGGCTTGTCGGCTCACAGTCGCCTCGACTCATTACACACCGCCTCGACGTCGTGCCTCCGTGAACCTATCTGTAGGTGCCTCCGTGACCCTCCATGTGTGTGGCTCCGTGGCCCTCTGTGTGTGTGTGTGTGCGCCTCTGTGCCCCTCTCTGTGTGCCCCTCTCTGTCCTGGCGAACTTACCTTAGACTTCGCTCCAAGTTCGCCTCACTTTGTGCCACGTTGCGCTACTCACCCGACCTCCGCGCGGCCCTCGCTGCCGGTTTCGTCACGCTTGCCGCATGCAGGTGCATGCTGGTGGGAACGGCCCTGTACAGGGGATCACTCGACCTCCGCGCGGCCCCCCGCTTCTAGTTTGATCGCGCTCATTGCATGGAGTCGGATGCTGGTAGGACAGGCCCTTAAATCTTTCCCCCACACACCCCCCTCGCCTTAAACCTATGCCCTCTGCTTCTCAACTTCCCTACTCTGGGCAAAATACCTTTGCATCTACCGGATCTATTCCTCTCAGGATTTTGTACAGCTACATAGGATCGCCATTTGTTTAAGAAGGAGCTGCAGATGCTGGAAAATCGAAGGTGGACAAAAAGTGCTGGAGGAACTCAGCGGGTGCGGCAGCATCTATGGAGCGAAGGAAATAGGCAACGTTTCGGGCCGAAACCCTTTGGGTTTCGACCCGAAACGTTGCCTATTTCCTTTGGGTTTCGGCCCGAAACGTTGCCTATCTCCTTCGCTCCATAGATGCTGCCGCACCCGCTGAGTTTCTTTTTTTTTTTTTTAAATATATTTTTATTAGAGGCCATACATATTACAAATAATATTTTAAAAAATTTCAGATATACATATTACATATTTCCAAAGTTATATGAATATTACAAAGCAATATATATAAGCCTCAAATGTTTTAATAGAGAAGTGAAAAAAGAATAAAGAAAGAATAGATGTTTAATTTAAAAAGCGTGATTATAATTTTGATGATATGTGAGAAGAGAAAGGGAAAAAAAAATTTTAATTTTTAAAAATTTAAAAAAAATTTAAATTTAAAAAAAAAATTTAATTTAAAAAAAAATTTAAATGTTTTAAAAATTTAAAAAAAAATAAAAAAAATAAAAAACCCATATTACTGACAAACAGTTATTATACTTAAAAAGAGAAAAAAAGTATACATCTTAACAATGAATGGAACAATGTCTAAATATATATATATATATATATATATATATATATATATATATATATATATATATATATATATATATATATATATAGAGAGAGAGAGAGAGAGAGACGAGTATACAAATCTCAGATTAAACCTTTTCATCTGACCTTACCACCGGGTACTTGTTGAGTTACAATGCTGAGCCCAGCTACCCCTTCATATAGTCAGTGAATGGAGAAACCCGCTGAGTTTCTCCAGCACTTTTGTCTACCTTGGATCACCATTTGTTAAGAGTTGCCAGAGTTAGAAATATATTATATTGTTGGGGACAAGAGAAGTTTACAAAGCTGGAAGTTGCGTTTGGTTTAGTGTACGAGACAGTGAAACGCTTTAGTTTCTCGCTAAGCAGTCAGCGGAAAGACGACATGATTGCAATCTAGCCGTTTGCAGTTGTACAGATACATGATAAGGGAGTCATGTTCAGTGCAAGATAAAGCCAGCAAACTCCGATCAAAGATAGTCCAATAAGCTAGATACTACTTCAGGACCGCACTCTGGTTGTGATAGAATGGTTCAGTTGCCTGATAACTGCTGGGAAGAAACTGTCCCTGAATGTGGAGGTGTGTGTGCGTGCGTTTTCACACTTCTGTACCTCTTGCCCGATGGGAGAGGGGAGAAGAGGCAGTGACCGGGAGTGAGATTGGTCCTTGATGATGCTGCTGGCCTTGCCGGGGCAGCGTGAGATGTAGATGGAGTTGATGGAAGGGAAGCCATTAGAACATAGAAGAATTCCTCATAGATGTCATTCCTTCAGCCGACAAAGTGTGTGCTGATTTTGACTCCGTTTGTGTGTCTGCCCAGACGCCTCAAACATTGTAAATAAGTGCGTTTATTGGCCAAGTATTCACATACAAGGAATTTGCCTTGGTGCTCCGCCCACAAGTAACAACATGACATACAGTGACAGTTACGAATGATTCAGAAAACACTGAACATTAATAACAATAAAACATTAATGATAAAACACCATTGATCACGCACGTGAACCAACAAAATACCGGATCAAAGGGAGGCTACAGATTTGTGGCTGTTGAGTAGAGCAACTACTTGTGGATAAAAACTGTTTTTATGTCCGGCTGTGGCAGCTTTGACAGCCCGGAGTCGCCTTCCAGTGGGAAGTGATTCAAAGAGTTTGTGGCCAGGGTGAGAGGGGTCAGAGATGATCTTGCCCGCTCGCTTCCTGGCCCTTGCAGTGTACAGTTCATCAATGGAGGGAAGGTGGCAGCCAATAGCCTTCTCTGCTGATCGGACGATTCGCTGCAGCCTCCGGGTGTCGTGCTTGGTGGCTGAGCCAAACCAGACCATGATGGAGAAGGTGAGGACAGACTCTACGATGGCCGTGTAGAATTGGACCATCATTGCCTGTGGCAGATTGTGCTTCCTCAGCTGCCGCAGGAAGTACATCCTCTGTTGTGCCTTGTTCAATAATTTACCTCCTTCAACCACATACATCACCTGCCTGTGAGTTCCAGGCACCCACCACTCTGTCTTTGAATAAAACTTGTCTCCTTAGTCTAATTTGAACGCCTTTCACCTTGGAGCTATGCCTGTAGTCTTTGACATTCCCACCTATCTACGGTTCCCAGATTGTTGGAAACTTCTGTCAGGTTTTCCTGCGGCCTGCAACTCCAGACAAAACTATCCGAGTTTGTCCCAGCGCTCCTTGTAGCTAATACCATCTAATCCCGGCAGCGTTGACCCCTGGGTGGTCACGCACGGAGGCGCAGTGGTAGAGTTGCTGCCTCGCAGCCAATGCAGCGCCGGGGACCCGGGTTCCACCCCGACTAGGAGCGCTGTCTGTGCAGAGTTTGCACGTTCTCCCCGCGACCTGCGTGGGATTTCTCCGGGATCTTCCGTTTCTCCCACACTCCAAAGACGTGCAGGTTTGGCAAATGTAAAAATCGTCCCGTGTGTGTGTGTGTAGGATAGTGTTAATGTGCGGGGATCGCTGGTCGGCGCGGACTCGCGCGGTGTCTCTAACCCAAACTAAACACCCTCTTTATAACAAGAACTGCTGTAAATACTCAGCTACAGGCAGAGACGTGGGCGGCGTGACGCGCTTCACCTTAGAGCCTGGTGACATTATGTTTATCAGTCGTCAGCCTTGCCCGCTCCTCTCCGCTAGCACTTCATTCTATAGAGGAAGTTTGCTGTTGAAACTCTGGTGGTTGTGCTGCAGGCAGAGAGGTGTGATTGTTATCTGCTTCCATTGAAACTCTCAGGCCATGACGGATAAGTGTGTAAGAGTTGTGTAGTGTGTGTGTAAGAGTTGTGTACAGTGTGTGTGTGTAAGAGTTGTGTAGTGTGTGTGTGTAAGAGTTGTGTAGTGTGTGTGTGTAAGAGTTGTGTAGTGTGTGTGTGTAAGAGTTGTGTAGTGTGTGTGTGTAAGAGTTGTGTAGTGTGTGTGTAAGAGTTGTGTACAGTGTGTGTGTAAGAGTTGTGTAGTGTGTGTGTGTAAGAGTTGTGTACAGTGTGTGTGTAAGAGTTGTGTAGTGTGTGTGTAAGAGTTGTGTAGTGTGTGTGTGTAAGAGTTGTGTACAGTGTGTGTGTAAGAGTTGTGTAGTGTGTGTATAAGAGTTGTGTAGAGTGTGTAAGAGTTGTGTAGTGTGTGTGTAAGAGTTGTGTAGTGTGTGTGTGTAAGAGTTGTGTACAGTGTGTGTGTAAGAGTTGTGTAGTGTGTGTGTAAGAGTTGTGTAGTGTGTGTGTGTAAGAGTTGTGTACAGTGTGTGTGTAAGAGTTGTGTAGTGTGTGTGTAAGAGTTGTGTAGTGTGTGTGTGTAAGAGTTGTGTACAGTGTGTGTGTAAGAGTTGTGTAGTGTGTGTGTAAGAGTTGTGTACAGTGTGTGTGTGTAAGAGTTGTGTAGTGTGTGTGTGTAAGAGTTGTGTAGTGTGTGTGTGTAAGAGTTGTGTAGTGTGTGTGTGTAAGAGTTGTGTACAGTGTGTGTGTAAGAGTTGTGTAGTGTGTGTGTAAGAGTTGTGTACAGTGTGTGTGTGTAAGAGTTGTGTAGTGTGTGTGTGTAAGAGTTGTGTAGTGTGTGTGTGTAAGAGTTGTGTACAGTGTGTGTGTAAGAGTTGTGTAGTGTGTGTGTAAGAGTTGTGTAGTGTGTGTGTGTAAGAGTTGTGTAGTGTGTGTGTGTAAGAGTTGTGTAGTGTGTGTGTGTAAGAGTTGTGTAGTGTGTGTGTGTAAGTTGTGTACAGTGTGTGTGTAAGAGTTGTGTAGTGTGTGTGTAAGAGTTGTGTAGTGTGTGTGTGTAAGAGTTGTGTAGTGTATAAGAGTTGTGTAGAGTGTGTAAGAGTTGTGTAGTGTGTGTGTGTAAGAGTTGTGTACAGTGTGTGTGTAAGAGTTGTGTAGTGTGTGTGTAAGAGTTGTGTAGTGTGTGTGTGTAAGAGTTGTGTAGTGTGTGTGTAAGAGTTGTGTAGTGTATAAGAGTTGTGTAGAGTGTGTAAGAGTTGTGTAGTGTGTGTGTAAGAGTTGTGTAGTGTGTGTGTGTAAGAGTTGTGTAGTGTGTGTGTGTAAGAGTTGTGTACAGTGTGTGTGTAAGAGTTGTGTAGTGTGTGTGTAAGAGTTGTGTAGTGTGTGTGTGTAAGAGTTGTGTAGTGTATAAGAGTTGTGTAGAGTGTGTAAGAGTTGTGTAGTGTGTGTGTAAGAGTTGTGTACAGTGTGTGTGTGTAAGTTGTGTACAGTGTGTGTGTGTAAGTTGTGTACAGTGTGTGTGTGTAAGAGTTGTGTAGTGTGTGTGTAAGAGTTGTGTAGTGTATAAGAGTTGTGTAGAGTGTGTAAGAGTTGTGTAGTGTGTGTGTAAGAGTTGGGGGCGACACATTGCACCTTTGTAGGACGTTGGTCAGACTGCATTTGTACTGTCGCCTGCTGTTCTAGTCGCCTCCATTATAACAAATCATTTCTCTGCACAGTGTGACTGGCTCGATTGTAATCGTGTGTTGCTAGCTGGTGTAGCCCGCAACAATAAACCAAACTGAACTAACCTGTAAATGGCACGTGTGTGGGAAGGAACTGCAGATGCTGGTTTAAACCGAAGATAGACACAATGCTGGAGTAACTCAGCGGGACAGGCAGCGCCTCTGGAGAGAAGGGATGGGTGACGTTTCAGGTCGAGACCCTTCTTCAGACATGTTGGTCAGTCTGGGCAAGTTGGGCCAAAGGGCTGCTTCCCACTGTCAGACTCTGGTCCCTGAATAACCAGGGCTGAGCTAATCCTGCTTCCACGCTCCCACCCGCTGACCATATTCTCTCGCTTTGCTTACAGGATGTTGCGTGGGGATCCCAGGAACATTGTGGAGTACAGAGACCTGGACGCGCCAGAAGACGTGGACTTCTTCTGAATTGCCCGCACACGGTGCCGATGTAGTGACCCTCGCCGTTCCCCTCAGGAGCAGACGAGGCCTCTTGTAGGGGTGGCATTGTATGTTGAGGCCGACACAATGTGGTATAATGTCGAGTGTCGTCTTCCCCACAGACATGGTGGCAGGCACTCGTGCGCACACACTTACACACACACACACACACACACTTGCACTGACACACACACACTCGCACTGACACACACGCATAGCCACACGCACACATACACACACACACTCACACACATGCACACACACACTTGCGCACACACACACACACACACTTGCGCACACACACACACACACACACTTGCGCACACACACTGACACACACACACACAGACATACACACACTGACACACACACACACACACTGACACACACACACACACACACACACACTCGCACTGACACACACGCATAGCCACACGCACACATACACACACACTGACACACACACACACACACTGACACACACACACACTTGCGCACACACACACACACACACACACACACACACACACACACACACTGACACACACACACACACACTGACACACACACTGACACACACACACACACACACACACACACACACACACACAGACACACAGACACACACACACACACACACACTGACACACACACTGACACACACACACACACACACACACACACACACACACACACACACACACACACACACACACACACACACACACACACACACACACACACACACACACACACTGACACACACACACAGACATACACACACTGACACACACTGACACACACACACACACACACACACACACACACACACACACACACACACACACACACACACACACACACACACACACACACACACACTGACACACACACACAGACATACACACACTGACACACACTGACACACACACACACACACACACACACACACACACACACACACACACACACACACACACTGACACACACACACAGACATACACACACTGACACACACTGACACACACACACACACACACACACACACACACACTGACACACACACACACACACACACACACACACACACCCACACACACACTGACACACACACACACACACACACACACACACACACACACACACGGGCCACAATCGGGTTCATGCACACTTAGACCGGGACGTAAATAGATGTAATTTTGTTCTGAAATATTTGAAATAAAAGGAACATAATGTTCAGGGAGCTGTGTGTTGTTGGTCAGTTGGTCAAAGACAGACACTAAATGCTGGGGTAACTCGCGCAGCGTCTCTGGACAGAAGGAATGGGCCACGTTTTGGGTCGAGACCCTTCTTCAGTTCAGCATCTGTTGCTGGTCAGCTCAGTTATCGGGGGGGGGGGGGGGGGGTCAGTCTACCCCACGACAGTGAAAAAGTTCACTTAGAAACGGACAAAGACGACAGGTAAGACCATTCAAGGCTTTCATTTTAACATCCGACGGGTGTGGTTCTCGAGCCCCAGAGGCAACAGTGTTACGTCTGAGTTCTCCGGCAGCACGCACAGAAGTACCAGAAAACCGGGGTTAATATACCCCCAGACTCAATATCAATTGCCTAAGGTAATGTCGCAGGAAACATCAGCCACTTCCAAATATGGAACGTAGACACAAATGCTGGGGGAACTCCATGGGTGAGGCAGCATCTACAGAGCGAAGGAAATAGGCGACGTTTCAGGCCAAAACCCTTCTTCAGACTCCAAATATGGAGTTGTTTTTCACTCTTTGCCAAACGCCAGGCGTTCCGATGGCACTAGCAATCCTCCCTCCGTCACCCCCTCTCATCTGATTAAACTATTCGACTTTCTTTAAATAAACCATGCCATGATATTTGGCCGAGTGTCTCGCTATGCAATAGCCTTTTGACAACGATAAAGCTTTTACAATATGACAGCAACTGATAATAGTTAACGCCTTCATTCCCCCCTTTTTATCAATTTGATACCAATTACGGCCCTGGCTGGGGACATAAAAAAGGCTCAGGTATTTCACTACATGGGTTAATACAGCGATCAGCGGTACAGTAGATCCCTACTGGATTAACATTCCACATATTCCTTCAAACAAACTATTGACGTACATCCATAAAAGCCTGGGCTGTGGAATTAGCTAAAGTTCCAGCTCCCTCTGTAAAGGGTCTGTCCCACTGTACGAGGTAATTCCAGAGCTCTCCCGAGTTTAAAAAAAAATCAAACATGGAATGTACGTCGGAGCTCGGGACGTCTCTTAGCGGCTCGTAACGCTAACGGCAGGTGCTCGGGGAACGCGGTAAGCTCGTGAAGATTTTTCAACATGTTGAAAACTGCCCACGAGAGCCCCGAGTACCTACGAGCGGCCATTACCGTAATTCTCCCAGTTCGAATCAGGGGAAACTCGGGAGAATTCTTGAATTAGCGTCTGAAGAAGGGTCTTCAGCCTATCTCCTTCGCTCCTTAGATGCTGCTGCACCCGCTGAGTTTCTCCAGCTTTTTGTGTAACTCTTGAATTAGCTCGTACAGTGGGACAGGCCCTTCAGATGGTGAACCATCCTTGTATAGGGAACAATATAGGCTATACAGCAGCGCCCATTCCAGTGGTCGTCCTTTCCCCAAATGCTGTAATCTCCCAGTGGTTTCCCTGGCAGCCACGGATATGCCCACAACCCACACATAAAGTATGTTCCATTGTGTTAAAGAAGGAACTGCAGATGCTGGAGAATCGAGGGCTACACAAAAGGCTGGAGAAACTCAGCGGGTGCAGCAGCATCTAAGGAGCGAAGGAGATAGGCGACGTTTCTGGCCGAGACCCTTCTTCAACCTTCAGAGCATTCTGGTTCCATGGTGCCCCAGGTGGATGGCCACATACAATCTCTGCTGGACTTAACCAAGCCTCTCCTACTGGGGTGGCAATGTAATAAAATAGAATTCCTTTCCTTGTCTTAGCACAGCCTAAAGTTGTGGGACAACCTGTTCTATTTGGTCTTATTTGCT
>CAUPSL010001536.1:0-71675 GCA_963514005.1 Raja brachyura | reverse complement strand
TGGTTACCCGTGGACTTGCTGTTCTGGTCTTTCTTGGGTCTTTGTGTTGCTGGGATGTGGGGTTGGTGCATCTTCCAGGATGGTCGCTGTGGCCCTGTCCTAAAAAAGGCTTTTGTTGGTAGGGCACGACCGGGAGGGTTGGTTCTAGTTGCCCTATCGGGTTGAACCCGAGGCCTGTTTGATGTTGCATAAGGATGGTGTCTGTGATACGCCGATGGTCTGCTCGAGGATGGTGGTTTCATCAACCCGACCGCTTTTGCTTCCTCGTCCAGGTCTTTTACCTGTTTAGGCAGATTTTCACCGAACAACTGTCTCGGTGGCGGCGTAACATTGGCTTTGCACAAACCCGCAAATTTTGGGTTTAGTGTTGGACGGATAGAGCTCTTGCAAAAGCAGTTGATCTCATACTGAGTATTGCATAGCAACGCTAGTGCATCCTGCTGCTCCTCCGTCATGTCCGTCCCGTCTATGGACCTGGCAAAGGCAGTAATGCCTGTGGTCAACAATTTCAGGATTTTTTGTAATTTTAATTCCTGGGGCCCTGATCCCAGACTGATGTTACCCCAGATGGGTGTGTTGACGGTAGGGACATTGAGCGACACACAATTTTCCAGAGCTTTGTATTTGTTAATAGTCTCCGACAGCAGCTGTTCCTGCAGCGGGTGTGTGGTTAAATAATTGATGCTGGCCGCTAGCCTAGCTTGAAGAGGTTGCCCTGAGTATGCTGGTTGGGCGAACTTCGATGCTACTTCGAGAAGTTCCTCTTCAGGCATCTCTTGCAACACAGGTTCTTACACCAACCCCTCTTCAAAGTCAGCTAGTGGCTGACTTCTGGCACTCCCTATTGAAGAGGGAGAGATGTTCAGTAGTTCTGCTGTGTCTTGTTGATCCCAAAGACACACGGTCTTGATGGAGAAGGTCCATTTCGAGCAGCCGCTCCACCGTCGCCGATATTTGTGGACGGCAAGCCGACTTCCCCAAGTTCTGATGAACGATTGGGGCTTCTACCATCAGTCTGCACCTCGTCGAGGTGATCTCTAAGGAACTAAGGTAGGTAGTCGGTGCCTGCCGCTCCTACGGGGCTACACCACTCCCGCGCGGATTTGCCGCTAGTCCGCGGTCTTCCGGACTGCGGCGGTGATGAGACACTGCCAGCCGCTCCAGCGGGGCTACACTACATCAGCACAGGCTTGCCGCCAGTCCCGGAAGTACTGAGATTGATGTGATGCAAAGTCGGTGCCAACCGCTCCTGCGGGGCTACACGACGTGTACTTTACCACCGGTCCGCGATCTGGCGGACTGAAGCGGTGGTGAGTTGGTGGTGGCCGCTGCAGTGGGTGGACTTGGGTGCGGTTTTCCCACCGGTCCGCCCTCTGGTGACCTGTAGTAGTGGGGAAGTGGAACGCGCCGTTGAAACAGGCACTGACTTGCGCACCTTTTTACCGCTGGCCCGGTGCTGTTCGGGTTGAAGCGGTAGGGAGTCAGGGTCATGCCTACCCTGCTCCTGCGCGGTCCTCCTACCAGTGTGCAGCTCCCTGGCCTGCTGTGGTGGAGAGTCGGGTCCTGCCGACTGAGCGGGACTCCCCGACTTCCGCGCTCTTTTCCCGGCCCGTGGTACGGGTGCTGCCGGTGTAGCGGACAGCTCCGGGGATAACAGCCACTGACTTCTATCCGAAGTCCCGCAGTCCTTGGAGGCATGCTTCCATGCAGCCTTTGTTTCACTCCTCCTTCCCATTGTTTCTGTAAGGAAATTCACAAATACAGAAACTAACCAACTCACGGTTAGTAAAACCTACCCGAGGGCCTTTTTGAAGCTGGCGATAGAGGAGCGCACTCCCCCCCCCCACCCCAAGCTGTCGACTGCAAATGCAAGCGGCGACCTATGTCACACATGCGTGCTGGCGGGGTCTTCACGAAGTCACTCACGTGACTCCGAAGTAAAATTCTGAGACTGTGCCCTCTGATCCTAGACTATTCCACATCTGCTCCACACCCACTGTATCTATGCCTTTCACTATTCTGTACGTTTCAATGAAGTCCTTGCCTGCCTGCAGAGACCCCACCCTGGGGACACCAGGCGCACCCCCCCCCCACCGGCCCCTGTGCCCCCCCCCCCCCCAGCCTGTACCTGCCTGTGTGCTCTCAGGGGTCCAGACCAGCCTGACGGCCAGGAAGTCCTGCAAGTCGTTGAGCAGCGTGTACTTGACGGTGAAACGCTTGTAAACTGACACCGGCGACTCGCACGAGGCCGTCATCACGAACCGCGGCCGCAACAGCTGGATGCTCGGCAATCTGGGTGGAGGAGGGAGGGAGGGGGGAGGAGATCAGCGGAGAATCTAGAGACCGCACTCTCTGGAGTCTCGAGCAGGAAGCTCAAACGCTGGTGGGATTCAGCGGGTCAGTGAAGGTCTGGTCAGTGCAATGGACGGGTCAAGACCCAGATGGGGGGGGGGGGGGGGGGGGGGGGCGGGGAGAGAGGTAGGCGTGGAAGGGGAAGGGGGGGGCGAGAGGGGGAGGTGGAGGGAGAGACGGGGGGGGAGGCGTGGGGAGAGGGGGCAAGGAGTGAGCTGATGCTCAGTGGGAGGGTGGGACGGGTGCGATGTGCTGAAGGGCCTGTGTTTACACTGACGGGGGGGGGGGGGGGGGGGGGGGGGGGGAGGTGTGTAGTGTGTTGCCACCCACCTGTAGTGGGTATAGATCCTGTTCACCTGTTGCGGGTTATGTGGGGACCAGTGGACAATGGCGGTCAGAGGAACCTCCAGACCCTGAGGGTGAGAAGAGACACACGCACGCACAGACAGACAGACAGAGAGACAGACACAAACAAAGAGTTAGTGTGTGGCCCCGTGTGTCCTGACCCACCCCACACAGTCACGGGGAGAACGTCTCAATCTGAACCGCAGCGGGTAGAGCTGCTGCCTCACAGCGCCACAGACCCGGGTTCCATCCTGACTACAGGTGCTGTCTGTGCGGAGTTCTCCCCGTGCCCTGTGTGGGTTTTCTCCGGGTGCTCCGGTTTCCTCCCATGCTCCAAAGACGTGTAGGTTTGTAGGTTAATTGGCTTCGGTAAAGATTTCAAATTGTCTCTAGTGTGTGTGTGTAGGATACTGTTAATGTGCGGGGATTGCCGGTCGGCACAGACTCGATGGGCCGAAGGGCCTGTTTCAGCACTGTATCTCCGAACTGAACGGTACCGACCACTGCATAGGATGAGGGTGTTTTACATGCGCGACAACTAACTATTGAACCGCCATTCGGCCCATCGGGTCCACTGCCCCGTCCCGTCTGATCTCTCTCGTCCCTCCCTCCCCTCCCTGGAGACTGGGACCCCCCCCACGGTGCGGCCCCTACCTCCTTGGTGTGCTGTAGGGGGCGCTGGTTAAGCTGCAGCTGGAAGAGAAAGGCCTGCTCCTCCAGGGCCCGGAGCCCCACTAGTAGCTCACCGCGGCTCCCGGCACCGGCCCCGGCCCCCACCCGGTGAAACGATGCCACCGTCACCTCCCCCGACTGGTGGCTGCCAGGGGGAGAACAGAGACATCAGAGAGACCCCTACCCCCATCCCACTCACTCCACACCCCTCCCCCTCCCCGACTATGACCCCCGCCCCGTCACCTCCCCCAACTGGTGGCTGCGGGGGGGGGGGGGGGGGGGGGGGGGAAGAACAGACGTCAGCGAAACCCCCACCCTCACACCCCAACCCCTCACTCCCCGCCCCTCCCCCACCCACTCCCAGCCCCTCCCCCACCCACTCCCAGCCCCTCACTCACTCCCAACCCCCCCACTCCCCCCCCCTCCCCCAAGACCCCCACCCTCACACCTGAACCCCCACTCACTCTACGCTTCTCACGCTCCCCCACTACAAACCCCACTATTACCCCCACACGGTCACCTCCCCCCACTGGTGGCTTCGGGGGGAGAACAGGCTTCAGAGACCCTCCCTCCCCGCCCACCCCTTCCAACTCCCACAACTTCAAAACCCCTTGCCCACCCCCACCCAATGCCCTACTTCACCCACCCCCCATCCCCCCCAGGTGAGGCAACTCACCACACATTGTCCACCAGCAACATGGAGCCGTCGGGCATCATGGGCAGGTAACTGGCGTTGAAGTTTGGCAAGATGCGCACGTCCAGCACGGAGATCTCCTCCTGCGATGATGTGTTCAACACTGGGGGAGAGTGAGCGAGATGTGGGAAGGGGGAGAGAGATGGGTGGGGTCCTGTCCAAAGTGAGGGGTGATGTACGGAGGTTTAGAGAGATGGGGAGGTGGGATTGAACAAAGGGAGGGACCAAGCAGTTTGGGGGGGACGGGGACCCGGCACAGCCATGAGGGGGAGCCATGAGACGGGACTACCGTGAGGGGGAGTGGAGGTTTGTAACATTGTAAACACTCTTCATGGGCCACTATTCACACACCTTGCCAAGGCCCGCTAGCAAGGTATTCACTGGAGTTTGGAAGGATGTGAGGTGATCTTAGAGAAACAAAATTCTTAAGGGGTTAGATGCAGGAAAAAAAATCCCGATGTTGGGGGTCCAGAACCAGGGGCCACACAGAACAAGGGGTCGGCCATTTCAGACTGAGATGATGTAAAACTTTTCCATTCAGAGGGTTGTGAATCTGTGGAATTCTCTGCCACAGATGGCAGTGGAGGCCGATTCACTGGATGTTTTCAAGAGAGAGTTAGATTTAGCTCTTGGGGCTAACGGAATCAAGGGATGTGGGGAGAAAGCAGGAACGGGGTACTGATTGTGGATGATCATATTGAATGGGGGTGCTGGTTGGAAGGGCCAAGTGGCCTCCTCCTGCACAGATGTGTTCCCCGGCAGTGACGTCACAAAAGTATTGATTGAGTCAGACGCCACGACAGACTCCTCACCTTTAATGACGGTCAGCTGCTTCCCCGACACGTTGAGCTGCCGACACTGAACAGTAGGAGGCGGTAGCACGGTCAGTAATGTGCTCACTGTACAGAGGGGAAAGAGGCAGAGTCAGGGGGTGTCATGCACCAAAACTGGCCCCTCCCCCCACCTCACCCATGCTCACCAAGCTGCCACACCCAGCTACTCCCATGTGCCTGCACTAGCCCATATCAAAATAATGGGTCGACTGGGCTTGTATTCACTGGGGTTTGGAAGGATGAGGGGGAGGAGATCTTATAGAAACATATAAAATTATAAAGAGATTGGACAGGCTAGATGCAGGAATCAAGTTCCCGTTGTTGGGGGAGTCCCGAACCAGGGGTCACACAGTTTAAGAATAAGGGGTCGGCCATTTAGGACTGAGATGAGGAAAAACTTTTTCACCCAGAGAGTTGTGAATCTGTGGAATTCTCTGCCACCGAAGGCAGTAGAGGCCAATTCACTGGATTTTTCAAGACTAACGGAATCAAGGGATATGGGGAGAAAGCAGGAACGGGGTACTGATTGTGGATGATCAGCCATGATCATATTGAATGGCGGTGTTGGCTCGAAGGGCCAAAAGGCCTACTCCTACACCGATTTTATATGTTTCTATCCCTTCAGCCACCTCACCCATGCCGACCCGAGTCTGAAGAAGGGTCTCGACCAGAAACGTCACCTATTCCTTCTCTCCAGAGATGCTGCCTGTCCCGCCGAGTTAGTCCAGCATTCTGTGTCTATCTTCCTCTAGCCATTGAAGGCAAGCGCAGGTACCAGCACCCCCTAGGCCACTCGGTTTAGTTTAGATACAGCACGGAAACAGGTCCTTCAGCCCATCGAGTCCCCTCGGGCCAGTGATCCCCGCACACTAACACTATCCTACACACACTTGGGACAATTCACATTTACACTTAGCCAATTAACCTACAAATCTGTACACCTTTGGAGTGAGGAAGGAAACCAAAGTTCTCGGAGAAAACCCACGCAGGTCACGGGGAGAACGTGCAAACTCCATACAGACAGCACCCACAGTCAGGATCTAACCCGGGTGTCTGGCGCTGAGGCAGCAGCTCTACCCACTGCTCCACCGTGCCGACCTACCTGTTTGTATACCCCGGGACAGGTGACAATAATAAACTTAAAGCAACGTTGTACCTTGTGCTTTGAAAGTGCTTTGATCCTCCTTGAAGATTTGTGAGGGTTTCTGGTTCTGTAGGATGGTGAGGTAGCCTCGCTCCCTGACTTCCGCCTTCTCCTGATCTTTCTTCCACACTGTCACGATGATCTGCAAAGTACCACACACCTCATACCACATCCACAAGAGGCACCATGCTCCCGCTGAGAGCAAAACACACAGCGCTGGAAGCACTGGGTAGAGCTGCTGCCTCACAGCGCCACAGACCCGGCTTCCATCCTGACTACGGAGTTTGCACATTCTCACCTGCGTAGGTTTTCTCCGGGTGCTCTGGTTCACTCCACACTCAGAGAGTGGTGAATCTGTGAAACTCATTGCCACAGAAGGCTGTGAAGGCCAAGTCAGTGGATATTTTTGAGGTAGAGATAGATTCTTGATCAGTACGGCTGTCAGGGGTTATGGGGAGAAGGCAGGAGAATGGGGTTAGGAGGGAGAGATAGTTCAGCCACTATTGAATGGCGAAGTAAACTTGAGGGGCTGAATGGCCTAATTCTGCTCCTATCACCTTTTAATTTAGTTTAGACATATAGCGCAGAAACAGGCCCTTCAGCCCACCAGGTCCGTGCCGATCAGCGATCCCCATACATTTACAGTATCCTACACCCACTAGGGACCATATTTTTTTTACATTTACCGAGCCAATTAACCTACAAAGCTGTATGTCTTTGGGGTGTGGGAGGAAAGTGAAGATCTCGGGAAAGAAAACCCACGCAGGTCACTGGGAGAACAAACAAAGTCCGTACTGACTGCACCCGTAGTCGGGATTGAACCCGGGTCTCAGGCAGCAACTCTACCGCTGCACCAGTGTGCCGCCCATAAATATATCCAATTCAGGGCCCTTATTTCTTTTGGACAGTGGTACAACCTGTGGAGATGCTTGGGATTGAACCTGGGACCTCGTACATGCAAAGCAAGCACTCTACCACTGAGCTGCATCCCCTGTGTGAGCACTCCACGGTCTGTTGCTCACCTTGGCTTTGATGGTCCCAACCGGCAGCTTGTCCAGAGCGACAGAGAGCGGGAAAATCACCTCGTCATTGCAGATGATGGGCTCCTCCACCGCCGTCTGTAAGCAGAAGGTCAACGCTGAGATCCAGCACCCTGGTATTCTGATTGGGAAACGTACACCCCACACCCCAGCGGTGAGGACATTGAAGTTAGACCCAAAATGCTGGAGTAACTCAGCGGGTCAGGCAGCACCTCTGGACAGAAGGAAAGGGTGACCCTTCTTCAGACTGAAGAACTGTGAGAACATTGACTTCTCCAACTTCATACAACCCTCACTTTCCCCCACTCTCCTCCACCCCCCCCTCCCCACCCAACATCTCCAACTAGCTTCACTGTCCTGATTAATTTTTCTGATTGTACGTCTCATTGTCATCTTCCCCTCAGCTAACAATGATCCATTCTACGTTTCTTTGATGTGTCGGTAAGAACTGCTGATATTGGTTTAAACCCAAGATAGATATAGGTCGGGTGCTTGACTCAGTCTGAAGAAGGGTCTTGACCTTGAAACATCACCTGTTCCTTCTCTCCAGAGATGCTGCCTGTCCCCGCTGAGTTACTCCAGCAATTTTTGTTTACCTTCGGTGTAAACCGGCATCTGCAGTTCCTTCCTACACATTTCCTTCCATGTACCTGACCAAATGTCTCTTAAATGTTTCTGCAGGACCTAGGATTATTCTGCAAGCAGTACCCCGGGCCTGCCCCCCTTCTGCATGGGGCAATGCAGTGCACTTCTGCAGGGGGTGCGTAGGAAGGAACTGCAAATGTTGGTTTAAAAATGCTGCAAGGCATCCCGGCCTCATCTCCTTTCTGCATGGGGCAGTGCACAGGACACCTGCAAGGCTGCAAACATCCTCTCCCGCACAGGACAATGCATTGTACTGGACCTCTGCAGGTAGCTGCATGGGGGTGTGCGGGTAGGAACTGCAGATAGTGATTTTAACCCAACCCACAAAGGCTGCAATGTGCAGTGACAACCGTGCAGGTAGCTGCAAGGGTGCAATGACACCCTTACAACACCCCTCTTCTGCATGTGTCAATTCAATACAATGCAGTGACACCCATGCATCATCCCTCTGGAGGAAGCAGTAATGTGCAATTACACCCGTGCATCATCCCCCTTCTGCATGGAGCAATGCATTGGACATCTGTAAGGTTCCAATGAAACCCATGCATTAATCCACCTTCTGCATGGAGCGATGCACTGGACGTTTGTAAAGTTGTAATTTCACCCGTGCATCATTCTCCGTCTACATGGAGCAATGCACTGGACGTTTGCAAAGCTGCAAGGTTCAATTTACACCCGTGCATAGTTCCCCATCTGTATGAAGCGATGCATTGGACGTTTGCAAAGCTGCAAGGCTGCAATTACACCCGTGCATCATTCCCCGTCTGCATGGAGCAATGCACTGGACGTTTGCAAAGCTGCAAGGTTGCATTTACACCCGTGCATCATTTCCCCGTCTGCATGGAGCAATGCACTGGACGTTTGCAAAGCTGCAAGGTTGCATTTACACCCGTGCATCATTCCCCGTCTGCATGGAGCAATGCACTGGACGTTTGCAAAGCTGCAAGGTTGCATTTACACCCGTGCATCATTCCCCGTCTGCATGGAGCAATGCACTGGACGTTTGCAAAGCTGCAAGGTTGCATTTACACCCGTGCATCATTCCCCGTCTCCATGGAGCGATGCACTGGACGTTTGCAAAGCTGCAAGGCTGCATTTACACCCGTGCATCATTCCCCGTCTGCATGGAGCAATCCACTGGACATTTGCAAAGCTGCATTTACACCCGTGCATCATTCCCCGTCTGTATGGAGCGATGCACTGGACGTTTGCAAAGCTGCAAGGCTGCAATTACACCCGTGCATCATTCCCCGTCTGCATGGAGCGATGCACTGGACGTTTGCAAAGCTGCAAGGTTGCATTTACACCCGTGCATCATTCCCCGTCTGCATGGAGCAATGCACTGGACGTTTGCAAAGCTGCAAGGCTGCAATTACACCCGTGCATCATTCCCCGTCGGCATGGAGCAATGCACTGGACGTTTGCAAAGCTGCATTTACACCCGTGCATCATTCCCCGTCTGCATGGAGCAATGCACTGGACGTTTGCAAAGCTGCAAGGCTGCATTTACACCCGTGCATCATTCCCCGTCTGCATGCAGCAATGGTGCCCGGCCTGACCTGTGCGCTGCCGCCGGTGTCCATGCAGCGGCCGGCGCTGTGTGTGAGGAGCGGCGGACAGTCCCTGAAGCCGCGCTGGTCGGTGGCGGCGACGCCGTCGTCCCCGGATCCGGGCCCGGTCCCGGCCTCAGACATCGGCGCGGCGCCGGGACACACGCTGGCCAGCGCGGAGAGGGAGGCGGCGAGGCGGCGCCACCCGAGGCCCAGGCTTCGCTCCGTCGCCAAGGCCTCGGCCTCTCCGTCCGCCCGCGCCGCCCGGCAGCGAACCACCAGCACCAGCGGCACCGTCTCGCCCGCGTACAGGTGGCTGCGGCGGGGCAGGCTGCGGTAACGCCGGTAATCCGGCACCGGCCCGCTCGGGAAGTACATGAGGTACTCGCAGCGCGACTCCATCTTGGCCGCCGCCGCCCTGTCTGTCTGTCTGTCTGTCTGTCACTCACACAGAGCCCGCCCACAGGGGCCGAATACCGCCTCCCCATTGGTCAACCCCGCCGTCACTCACACAGAGCCCGCCCACAGGGGCCGGTCACCGCCTCCCCATTGGTTACACCCGCCGTCACTCACAGGTAGCCCGCCCACAGGGGCCGGTCACCGCCTCCCCATTGGTTACACCCGCCGTCACTCACAGGTAGCCCGCCCACCCGGGCCGGACACCGCCTCCCCATTGGTCAACCCCGCCGTCACTCACAGGTAGCCCGCCCACAGGGGCCGGTCACAGCCTCCCCATTGGTTACACCCGCCGTCACTCACACAGAGCCCGCCCACAGGGGCCGGTCACAGCCTCCCCATTGGTTACACCCACCGTCACTCACACAGAGCCCGCCCACCGGGGCTCACACCGCCTCCCCATTGGTCATCCGCTCACTCACTCACACTGAGCCCGCCCACAGGGGCCGGACACCGCCTCCCCATTGGTCATCCGCTCAGTCACTCACAGGTAGCCCGCCCACAGGGGCCGGTCACCGCCTCCCCATTGGTCACCCCCGCCGTCACTCACACAGAGCCCACCCACAGGGGCCGATACCGCCTCCCCATTGGCTATGCCCGCCGCCACTCACACAAAGCCCGCCCACAGAGGTTCATTCCCATCGGTCAAGCCCGCTGTCCATCATCACCAACCCGCCCACTGGGGGCGGGGCCCTAACCATGCACCACCCATTTGTCTCCACAGACGCTGCCCGTCCCACTGGACAAACAGGCCCTTCGGCCCAGGTCAGCACCGCCCAGCGGTCACCCTGTACGCTAACGCTACCCCACGCACACTGGGGACCATTTGTGGATTTACCGCGATAGAGCTCTAGGGGCTGGTGGAATCAAGGGATATGGGGAGAAGGCAGGCACGGGTTATTGATTGGGGACGATCAGCCATGATCGAAGGGCCGAATGGCCTCCTCCTGCACCTATTTTCTATGTTTTTATGTGATCGGGGCGATCAAAGCTCCCGCGATCGGGGCGATCGAAGCTCCCGCAGCTTGGAGCTCCCGAAAGTTGATCCGTAACCAGGGATCGCAAGCTCCACCATGTTCAAGTCCTGCAGGCTCCCTCAGTTGGAGCCCCTGAAGTCGATCCCCAGCAAGGGGCAGCCGGCTCCACAATGTTAGGCCGCAGTGCGGACGGAGAATAGATATGGATCGCATCTCCGTCAAGGTAAGAGATTAAAAAAGTCACTGAACGTAAGCTTGCAGATACAGCAGGCATTGAAGAAAGCTAATGGCATGTTGGCCTTCATTATGAGAGGATTTAAGTTTAGGAGCAAGGAGGTTCTACTGCAGTTGTACAGGGCTCTGCTGAGACGGCACCTGGAGTATCGTGTGCAATTTTGCACTCCTAATTTGAGGAAGGACATTCTTGCTATTGAGGGAGTGCAGAGTAGGTTCACCAGGTTAATTCCCGGGATGGCGGGACTGACATAGAATGAAAGAATGTGTCGACTGGGCTTGTATTCACTGGAATTTAGGATGAGAGGGGATCTTATAGAAACATATAAAATTCTTAAAGGATTGGACAGGCTAGATGTAGAAAAAATGTTATCGATGTTGGGGGAGTCCAGAACCAGGGATCACAGTTTAAGAATAAGGGATCGGTCATTTAGGACTGAGATGAGGAAAAACTTTTTCACCCAGAGAATTGTGAATCTGGAATCTGCCACAGAAGGCAGTGGAGGCCGATTCACTGGATGTTTTCAAGAGAGAGTTAGATTTAGCTCTTGAGGCTAACGGAATCAAGGGATATGGGGAGAAAGCAGGAAAGGGGTACTGATTGTGGATGATCAGCCATGATCATATTAAATGGTGGTGCTGGCTGGAAGGTGCCGAATGGCCTCCTTTAGTATATAGTTCTTCAGTCTGAAGAAGGGTTGTGACCAGAAATGTTACCCATTACTTCTTTCCATAGATGCTGCCTGTCCTGCTGAGTTACTCCAGGATTTTGTGTCTCTCTTCATAGTAAACCAGCACCTAAGTTCCTTCCTACATATTCTCTTCATTCCCCACCTGTTCAAATGCCTATCTAAATGCCTCTTGAATATCACCGCCACCTCTGCGGTTACATTCCGTATTTGTACCGTTACCATTTCTTCTAGCAGTTCTTCCACACATCTATATGTAGTTGTAATTGTAATTAATTTATTAGCCAATATGTAAGAACATACAGAATAAAAGCAACAAGACACACAACAACATAAATGTTAACATAAACATCCACCACAGCGGATTCCCCACATTCCCCACTGTGATGGAAGGCAATAAAGTCTTATCTTCTCTCTCCTTTTCTCCCACTATTGGGGCAGTCGAAGCTCCCGCGTCGGGACGGGCGAAACTCCCGCAGTTGGAGCTTCTGAAGTTGATCCACCAACTCCACGATGTTCGGCCGCAGTGCGGACGGAGATACGATACAGAAAAGTCGCACATACGCCCAGGAAAGAGATTAAAGAAGTTTCCCCCGCACACCACACATAGATACACTAAAACATACATTTAATGGCAGATGAGACAGACCGTTGGCGAGGCTGCCACCCTTCACATCCCCTTTAAAATCCCCCTCTCACCTTAAACCGAGATCCTCTTTGCTCTGTTTTAGCCTCTCTGGGAGGAAGATGGTCACCAACCACCTCATCACAAGTTCACAAGTTATGGTAGTAAAATTAGGCCATTTGGCCCATCGAGGGTTAAGGGGGGACTTGATTGAGGTCTTTAAAATGATGAAAGGGATAGACAGAGTTGACGTGGATAAGCTTTTCCCATTGCGGGTAGGAAAAATTCAAACAAGAGGGCATGACATGAGAATTAAGGGACAGAAGTTTAGGGGTAACATGAGGGGGAACTTCTTTACTCAGAGAGTGGTGGCTGTGTGGAATAATCTTCCAGCAGAAGTGGTGGAGGCAGGATCGATTTTAACATTTAAAAGTAAAGTGGATAGGTATATGGAGGGGAAGGGAATGGAGGGGTCTGGTCTGAGTGCAGGTAGATGGGACTAGGGGAAAATAAATGGTCGGCACGGACTGGAAGGGCCGAGAAGGCCTGTTTCCGTGCTGTAATTGTTATATGGTCATATGGTTATGTGGAGTCTACTCCGCCATGGCTGGTCTCTGCCTCCTAATCCCATTTTCCTGCCTTCTCCCCGTAACCCTTGACATTCGTTCTAATCAACAATTTGTCCATCTCTGCGTTAAAAATATCCACTGACTTGGCCTCCACAGCTACACTGCTCTCTCTCCCCATCCCCCCCCACTCGTAACAAGGGCAGAGTCCCTCTAGTCCTCACCTTTCACCCCACTAGCCATCACATACAACAAATAATCCTCCGTCATTTTCGCCACCTCCAACGTGACCCCACCACTCGCCACATGTTCCCATCTCCCCCCCGTCTGCTTTCCACAAAGACCGCTCCCTCCGCAACTCCCTTGTCAATTCTTCCCTTCCCTCCCGCACCACCCCTTCCCCGGGCACTTTCCCTTGCAACCGCAAGAGATGCTACACATGTCACTTTACCTCCCCCCTCGACTCGGTTCAAGGACCCAAGCAGTTGTTCCAGGTGCGACAGAGGTTCACCTGCACCTCATCTACTGCATCCGCTGCTCTACATGTCAGCTGCTTGACGTCAGCATAGGCTTGGCGATCGTTTCGCCGAACACCTCTGCTCGGTCCGCATTAACCAGCCTGACCTCCTTGTGGCTCAGCACTTCAACTCTCCCTCCCATTCCGAATCCGACCTCTCTGTCCTGGGACTCCTCCATTGCCAGAGTGAGCACCACTAGAAACTGGAGGAGCAGCACCTCATATTCCACTTGGGCAGTTTGCACCCCAGTGTCCTGAACATTGACTTCTCCAATTTCCGGTAGCCCCTGCTGTCTCCTCCCCTTTTCAGCTCTCCCTCAGCCCTCTGGCTCCTCCGCTTCCTTTCTTCTTCCCGCCCCCCCCCCCCCCCACCCTGCATCTGTCTGAAGAAGGGTTTCGGACCGAAACGTTGCCTATTTCCTTCGCTCCATAGATGCTGCCGCACCCACTGAGTTTCACCAGCACTTTTGTCTACCTTCGATTTTCCAGCATCTGCAGTTCTTTCTTGAACATTGGCCTCCACAGCCCCCTGTGGCAATGAGTTCCACAAATTCACCACCCTCTGACTAATGAAGTTCTTCCTCACCTCCTTGCTAAAAGAGCGCCCTTTAATTCTGAGGCTGTGACCTCTGGTCCTAGACTCTCCCACATCCACTCTATCGATGCCTTTCATTATTCTGTAAGTTTATTGATGCCCCTCTACATCGTTGTTAGTTTGGCATCATGGTCGTGGGGCCAACCCTTGGCCGGTGCGGTCACGTTCATGGGGACAACATTAGCTGTTGCCAGGTCATCTGCTTTCTCACCTCGCATGCAAATCTTCCCTTGCCTCCCTTAACACCCTGGGACAGATCCATCCGCAAACCACCAAACCACTGCACTCTCTCAATGGTTTATAGGATATTCTCTCTTATTATAAGGTCTTCCTCAGTTCTTGAGGTGTTCCTCAGGTCTAGAGGTCTTCCTCAGGTCTAGAGGTCTTCCTCAGGTCTAGAGGTCTTCCTCAGTTCTAAAGATATTCCTAGAGGTCTTCCTCAGTTCTGGAGGTCTTCCTCAGTTCTAAAGATATTCCTAGAGGTCTTCCTCAGTTCTGGAGGTCTTCCTCGGATCTAGAGGTCTTCTTCGGTTCTAGAGGTCTTCCTCGGTTCTAGAGATCTTCCTCAGGTCTATAGGTCTTCCTCAGTTTCAGAGGTCTTCCTCAGTTCTACAGTTCCTCCTCAGTTCTAAAGGTCTTCCTCGGATCTAGAGGTCTTCCTCAGTTCAACAGCTCTTCCTCAGGTCTAGAGGTCTTCCTCAGTTCTAGAGGTCTTCCTTGGTTCTAGAGGTTTTCCTCGGTTCTAGAGATCTTCCTCGGTTCTAGAGATCTTCCTCAGGTCTAGAAGTCTTCCTCAGTTCAGCAGTTCATCCTCAGGTCTAGAGGTTTTCCTCAGTTGTTGAGGTCTTCCTCAGTTCTATAGGTCTTCCTCATATCAAAAGGAAGAAATGCCACTGTGGTGATGGGTGTTTCCAATATGCAGGTAGACTATGAAAATCATGGAATCATGGAAAACTTAATTGTCATTCAGACCTTTCGGCCTGAACGAAATGTTGTTGCCTGCAGTCACACATATAGTAAAGAACAAAACACACAATAAACACATATTTAACATCCACCACAGTGAGTTCACCAGACACCTCCTCACTGTGATGGAGGCAAAAAACTTGTCTTTGTCTCTTCCCTTCTTGTTCTTCCTCTTCCTCTGCGCTGAGGTGACCCGGGCCCCCGATGTTGTGACCGCACCGGGCGATGTAATAAGTCCCGCTGCTGAACCGCACTCCGTGAACGGGCCGGTTCAACTCCGCGGCCCGGGGCGGTCGAAGCTGCCGAAGCTGCCGCCCTCCAGTCCAGCGGACGCAGCTGTTGCCGCGGGAGCTCCGGAAAAAACAGGTCACCAACGTGTGACCTGCGAGCTCCCGACGATGTCGTCCACTGGGCCCGCGGCCGAACCTCCGAAGCCGTCGCTGCCGCCACCACCGCCACTGGAAAGCCGCCACAGCTCCGAGTCGGGCCGCCGGAACACCGGAATGCCTGAACCCGCCACAGCCCTGAAGTCGGGCAGCCCCGCGCTGGTAAGTCCTGGCTGGCTCTGCCTCCGGAGCCTCGAGGTCGGTCGCAATTGGAGGCTGTCAGCTCCACCATTAAGCCTCAGCGGAGACGGAGACGGAGACGGGGGATACGACATGAAAAGTCACTTCCCCCCCCAAAAGGAAGAGACTAAACATTTCTCCCACCCCTCCCACACACATACACTACATGATAACTCAAATTAACACTAAAACAAGACAAGAAAACAAAAAAAAAGAAAAACAGACGGACTGCAGGTTCAGGACCCAAAGAAAGAGAGTTTGTAGAATGCATCCGAGATGGATTCTTAGAGCAGCTTGTAATGGAGCCGACCAGAGAAAAGGCAATTCTGGATTTAGTGTTGTCCAATGAACCAGATATGATAAGAGAACTCGAGGTAAAGGAACCGCTTGGAGGTAGTTATCATAATATGATTAGTTTTAATCTGCAATTTGAGAAGGAGATGGGCTGAAGGGCCTAATTCTACTCCTATCACTTATGACCTTATGTGATGTTGTTTATAGCATGTTGCTATGGTAGATTTATCCTAGATTAATCCTGTAGATTAATCTCATTTGCCGGTACATGATCCGTATCCCTCCTATGTCATATCTCATACGTCTGAAGCAGGGTCTCGACCCGAAACGTCACCCATTCCTTCTCTCCAGAGATGCTGCCTGTCCCGCTGAGTTACCCCAGCATTTTGTGCCTATCTTATTGTGGGGATATCGTCTGTGTCTGTCTGTCTCTGTCTCTGTCAGTCTCTGTCTGTCTGTCTCTGTCATTCTGTCTCTGTCTGTCTCTGTCTGTCTCTGTCTGTCTCTGTCGGTCTCTGTCGGTCTCTGTCTGTCTCTGTCTGTCTGTCTCTGTCTGTCTGTCTCTGTCTGTCTGTGTCTCTCTCTGGTCTGTCGGTCTCTGTCGGTCTCTGTCGGTCTCTGTCTGTCTCTGTCGGTCTCTGTCTGTCTCTGTCGGTCTCTGTCGGTCTCTGTCTGTCTCTGTCTGTCCCTGTCGGTCTCTGTCTGTCGGTGTCTGTCGGTGTCTGTCGGTGTCTGTCTGTCTCTGTCTGTCTCTGTCTGTGTCTCTGTCGGCCTCTGTCAGTCTCTGTCTGTCGGTCTCTGTCGGTCTGTCGGTCTCTGTCTGTCGGTCTCTGTCTGTCGGTCTCTGTCTGTCGGTCTCTGTCGGTCTCTGTCTGTCGGTCTCTGTCGGTCTCTGTCGGTCTCTGTCTCTGCCTGTCTCTGCCTGTCTCTGCCTGTCTCTGTCGGTCTCTGTCGGTCTCTGTCGGTCTCTGTCTGTCTCTGTCTGTCTGTCTCTGTCTGTCTGTCTCTGTCTGTCTGTCTCTGTCTGTCTGTCTCTGTCTGTCTCTGTCTGTGTCTGTCTGTGTCTGTCTGTGTCTGTCTCTGCCTGTCTCTGTCTGTGTCTGTCTGTCTGTGTCTGTCTGTCTGTCTGTGCCTGTCGGTCTCTGTCTCTGTCGGTGTCTGTCTGTCTGTCTGTCTGTCTGTCTGTCTGTCTGTCTGTCTGTCTGTCTGTCTGTCTGTCTCTCTGTCTCCCTGTCTCTGTCCCTGTCTCTGTCTCTGTCTCTGTCTCTGTCTCGGTCTCGGTCTCGGTCTCGGTCTCTGTCGGTCTCTGTCGGTCTCTGTCTGTCTCTGACTGTCTCTGTCTCTGTCTGTCTCTGTCTGTCTCTGTCGGTCTCTGTCGGTCTCTCTCTGTCTCTGTCTGTCTCTGTCTGTCTCTCTCTGTCTGTCTGTCTCTGTCTGTCTCTGTCTGTCTCTGTCTGTCTCTGTCTGTCTCTGTCTCTGTCTCTGTCTCGGTCTCTGTCTGTCTCGGTCTCTGTCGGTCTCTGTCGATCTCTTTGTTGGTCTCTGTCTGCTGCGTTGACACGGCATTTTGTTCATGTTTGCAGATCGTACATTGCGAACAGGGTGACGGATAAACTGACTCCCATTCACGACCTGATCTTCTGCTGTCGATCAGGCTCGGCGGCTGATACCCAGGCCATTGCTGACGCGGTCACCTACCAGCTCGGCTTCCACAGGTGTGTCCATCACCCACGGCAACACACAAACACACTCCTGCTCAGCATCTATCACATGATGAAATATTGTGTCAACTGGGCTTGTATTCACTGGAATTCAGAAGGATGAGAGGGAATCTTATAGAAACATATAAAATTCTTAAAGGATTGGGGAGGCTAGATGCAGGAAACAAGTTCTCGTTGTTGGGGGAGTCCAGAACCAGGGGTCACACAGTTTAAGAATAAGGGGTCGGCCATTTAGCACTGAGATGAGGAAAAACTTTTTCACCCAGAGAGTTGTGAATCTGTGGAATTCTCTGCCACAGGAGGCAGTGGAGGCCAATTCACTGGCCGTATTCAAGGGAGAGTATCTGTGGACAGCTTAGTTGTAAACACATATAGTATTTTTGCTGACTGGGTAGCACGCAACAGATCAAAAAGCTTTCCCCGCTAATGGTTGTCGGCACGGACCCGGTGGGCCGAAGGGCCTGTTCCTGCGCTGTGTCGCTGAAACTAAAAACTAAATACTTCCTTTCTCCACAGCATTGAACTTGATGAACTTCCGCTGGTGCAGACGGCTGCCAATTTGTTCAAAGACATGTGTTACAAATACCGGGAGGAGCTGATGGCGTGAATCATTGTTGCCGGTTGGGATCAAAGAAATGGTGGACAGGTAAAGATTTTGTCGACTTAACTTCTGCGATCAGACGCTGGCTCTTGGTTTCCCAAACTTTGACTTAAGATTCCTCAGTCAGATGGGACAGGAGAATAAAGTAATATTTGATTCCTTCCACCTCACAGTGCCATTATTTAGCATCTGAGGTCCAAGTTGTCACTCGTTTCCTGTTTAAAGACACAGAGTGCTGGAGTAACTCAGCGGGTCAGGCAGCATCTGTGGAGAACATGGATAGGTGACATTTCACAGAGTGCTGGAGTAACTCAGCGGGTCAGGCAGCATCTGTGGGGAACATGGATAGGTGACGTTTCACACAGTGCTGGAGTAACTCAGCGGGTCAGGCAGCATCTGTGGAGAACATGGATAGGTGACATTTCACAGAGTGCTGGAGTAACTCAGCGGGTTAGGCAGCATCTGTGGAGACAAGGAAGTGGGTGATGTTTCGGGTCAAGACCTTTCTTCAGACGACCTGAAACGTCACCCATTCCTTCTCTCCAGAGATGCTGCCTGTCTCGCAGAGTTACTCCAGCGTTTTGAGTCTATTTTCGTGTAATATTTTTTTAATTTGAAATAATCAGTTTACAATGTATAGCTTACTTTATAAACTAACACCTTAATTCAATATTACTACAAATAACATATCAATACTTAATATCTTCTATTTTTTGGAAATAAAGAAAAAGATATATAAAAGAGAAAAAAAAAGAGGAAAAAAAAAGAGAATTAAAAAAAATAAAAAAATTTCCCACATACTTCAACCATAAAAAAAAAGAAAATTTAAAAAACAAAAATATTACATATATATAAACAAAACTAAATACATTATACGAAATACTATTTCATACAGTAATATCTATAATAAATGCGCAATAATATCAAATATAAGTAAGTTATTCGCATCGGATTCCGTAGGGTACCCGTCGAGCCGTGATTCCAAGAATAGCTTTTGAGTCTATTTTCGGCGTAAACCTGCGCCTGCAGTTCCATCCTACTCCTTTTCTGTTGGTCTCCAGTCTTCATGGTAAAACCGAGGAGAAATACTAGGTATGTTACAAAACTTACCTTTAGCGGTGCTGCAGTTCTGCCGCTGGCCGTGTGCGCGACTTTGGCGCCTTTGGGGGGGGGGGGGCGGGGTTAAAATGCGGGTTTCTCCATGAAATCCGGAGCTTTCTGTTGTCGGAGTGCGAGCTATTTTTGGAGATTCGTTCCGACTGCCAGTAAGCCCGTTTTTTAAAATAAATAGCCCGACTACTTAATCACTGCAGTAAAATAAAAATTAGCTCCTAATGCCGTGAACGCCGACAACGGGGACGGATTTTACGTAGGGGACAGGTAAGTGAAAGCTGCTTTTTTAGGGGACTTTAATCAATATTTCATGTTGCGAAACGGTGATTTAGCCCCCATATGAACCGGCAGAAAATTTCCTGCCGATATTGGGTTTAAATTCACCGCAAACGCAACGTTCTAATCCATTGGGTTCCAGAAAATCCCACTCGTAAGCTGTTTAAAATGCCCATTAATTTACAGGCATTAAACGCTGGATTCCCTCAATTTGGCCAATAAATTAATGACAATTAGATTTAAAAATCATGTTTTATTGTGAATTATTGTGTGACTGTTAATTGGACACTTAGTCTTTACATATTTTTTTTTTCTTTCTTAAGAAATTGTTAGATGTTTAGATCGAGTAATTGAATTTTGTAATTGGCTACAATTGGGTAACTAACTAATTATATGCTTTAATTTCAGGTCATCCAAATAAGATTTTTTCATACTTGTTTCAGAATACTTCAATCTATAATAACTGAAAATTTCTTCAAGTTCTCTTAATTTTTAAGTAAGTTATGGGCTTTTGACTGTCCTCGGTCACAACTTTTGTGTTAAGTCAATAGAAAAGCAATAGGAAGCAAGTTACTAATTTCCGAGTATGAAAATGGCCCTAACTTTTTTAATACTGAAGATATGAAAGTGAATTAGGTGTCAAATTAAACTTATTTTTGTGCTTTATCTGATGGGATAAATTGCAGACTTGATTTTTTAAATCTCAAAATTTTGTAACATTGCTAGAAATGCTCGTTTAAGACCTTGCCCATCTCCTGCGACTCCTTCTATAGATGACCGCTTTGTATTCTGGGCGGCCCTACCTCTCTCTAGTTCGTCATTTTCCATTAATGTACTTACAAAACGCCTTTGGATTCTCCTTAATCTTATGCCAGAGCTATCCCTCACCCCATTTTTCACCATTCTGGTTTCTTTAAGTATGTTTGTGTTCCCTAATCTCCAGGGATGCATCTGATCCCAGCTCCCTGTACCTGGCCCGTGCTTCCCTTTGTCCTGGCGGGCGCCTACATTCCTTTCGTCATCCAGGCTTATTCATCCAATCTCATTCGTCCTGACTCGCACCTCTCTTGCTCTTGGCTTAGAGGATGAATGAGAGAGCTCCCATTTGTAAATCTGCCCGCTCCTTCATTGTATTTAGCTTTAGTTTGGAGATACAGTGCGGAAACAGGGTCAGCGACGGGGAAACCGGAGTACCCGGAGATAACCCACGGGGAGAACGTACAAACTCCGTACAGACAGCACCCGTAGTCGGGATGGAACCCGGGTCTCCGGCACTGTAGGGCAGTCACTCTATCGCTGCGCCACCGTGCTGCCCTACACATATCAATGTGTCTTTAGCATCTTTAGGGAATCCGGTAAGTGTGGTTCCACGGTGGTGGGAAACTCACAGAGATCACATACTGTGTGTGAATCATTACCTTGGTCTGAGATGCAGCTCTTTGCTCCCACACTGATCCCACGGCTCATTGTCACAGAATCGTTGAGAAATTCACAACCTAAAAGTATCAGGGAGGTGGCAACTTGTGCCTTGCACTTGTCCATTTGATGGGGCCACAGCTCGGTGGTGTCAGAATCACAGGTCATGGTTTGTCTCCTGAGTATTGGATCACCTGGTGAATGAAGCAGTTGTGCCAGCGTTCACACTTCACCCCCCCCCCCACGGTGACTGTAACCCTGCCCCTCCCACAGTACATGGATGTGGAGAGAGAGACAGAGAGAGTTGTCATATATCCTGAAACAGAGGATAGACACAAAATGCTGGAGAAACTCAGCGGGACAGGCAGCATCTGTGGAGAGAAGGAATGGATGTCGTTTTGGATCGACATCCTTCTTCAGAAGAGTCAGGAGCAAAGATCCTACAGCGAGCAAGATAGATCATTCGACGAAAAAGACATAGTACGGTCGTGGGCAGATTCATGGGTAATTTCCAGCCCCATTTCTGTAACCGGCTTCCGTCTCTGCACCAAAGATCCCGTCAAAGCGGAGCAAAGATACTAGTGTGGAGACGGAAGCCGGTTATGAAAACATCCTCGTAAAAATAAAAGTTCTTTGGTAAAATTTTCAGAATTATAATTTATTGACACAAACTGTTCCCCCGCAACATTGATTACACTGCGAGTCGGGTCGGGTCGGGTTACTGAAATGGATGAAAAAAAGGCCCACGTTCCACTCCGTTGCGTACTACACGTCAGCCCATTGCATTTAGAAGGAGTGGTCTATCTTGCTCCACTATAGGGTCCTTGGTCAGGAGAAAGGGAAACGAGAGATATAGAACAGATGAATGAAAGATATGCAGAAAAGTAACGATGATAAAGGAAACAGCCCATTGTTAGCTGTGGGTTAGGTGAGAACGGGAACCTGGTGTGACTTGGGTGGGGGAGGGATGGAGAGAAGGGATGGAGAGAGAGGGAAGGGATGGGGAGAGAGGGAATGCTGGGGTTAAGTGGGCGGTGGAGGGAAGGGAAGAGAGGGGAGGGATGGAGAGCGAGGGGATGCTGGGGTTACCTGCACAATCTGCCTTCATCGCTGCCACCACGTTCCAGGCTCCCACCACTCATTGCAGAATAACTTCCCCCCCCGTCTCACCTTCGAGCTGTGGCCATGAGTCTTTGACAGGTGCACCCTGGGACAACGGGCCTCACTGTTGACCCAATCTCTGCCTCTGATCATTTTAAATACTCCTCGTATGTTGCAATACAAACATGGCTAACTAAAGGGCCTGTCCTACCAGCATCCGACTCCATGCGGTGAGCGCGATCAAACTAGAAGCGGGGGCCGCGCGGAGGTCAGGTGAGTACCGCGACGCGGCGCAAAGTGAGGCGAACTTGGAGCGAAGTCTTAAAGGTAAGTTCGCCAGGACAGAAAGGGACACACAGAGAGGGGCACAGACGTACACACGGAGGGTCATGGAGGCACACACACAGACGGTCATGGAGGCACCTACAGATAGGTTCACGGAGGCACGACGTTGAGGCGGTGTGTAATGCGTCAAGGCAACTGCGAGCCGACAAGCCGTTGCCGCGCGGAATTTTTGAACACGGTCAGTTTTTCGGAGCCCCGCGCGATGTCGGGACGAACTCCGCACAATTCCACACGGCTCCGGCGATCACAGTGGGACCGGCCCCGCGACGCCGGACGGCTCAAGCGACGTTAGGTCGCGCTCATCGCATAGAGTTGCATGCTGGTGGGACAGGCCCTTAACAAGATGTTATTGTCTTGTATTTGCCTACCACGCCCCACAATACACACAGCATGGATGTTAGGATGTCAATGATTAATGAGCTCTTTCAATCTGTACTGGCTCCTTTCCAGAACAACCTCATTCTCCACTTTAAAAATACCCAAACACGTGTGCGGCAATCCACAGATTCTCCACCCCCTGGCTAAACAAATTCCTCCTCCTCCTCCTCCTCCCCTTTCTAACGATACGCACCTTTCATTCTGTGGCTGTGCCCTCTAGTCCTAGACTCTCCCATTACAACTATGGTTTAGTTTATTATAGTCACGTGTACCGGGGTACAGAGAAAACCTTGTTTTTTGTGGCGTTCTCTCCAGTCAGCGGAAAGACTGTACATGATTACAATCAAGTTGCCCACAGTGTTGCCTACAGATAGGAGAGAGGGAGTAACGTTTAATAAAGGCCGCTGTTGGAATGAGGATTGAAAAGAGGGGAGCGATTGCAATGAATGTTTGCTGATTCACTTCTGGGACACGGCCACAAAGCCATCAATTCCACAATGTGTGAACAGAGGTGAATCCTACACTTACTGAAGGCTTGAACCGTGCAGGGACTGGTTCCCAGCACACTTGCACACAGAGGTGTCGGCATGGGAGAGCTACAGACATTAATAGCCCACACTCTCTCTCTCTCTCTCACGCCCCCATTCACAGGGCCTTGCATTGAAGTGACCAAGGTGTCGCAGATCAAAGGGGTTAGAGTTGATGGGACATTTCACAAACTCTCAGGCTCTGAGGAGCTGAGATCAATTCCTCTGTTGTCTGTTTCTCTCTCTCTCTTCCCATGCACCATCTGTCTTCTCTATCATCTGCATCTATCCATTTCTATGTATCAAATACACGTATTAGGCCAAAATGGTGGCACAGCACCAGAAACCAGAAACCAACATGGTGGCACAGTGCCAGCAGCTTGTAATGGAGCCGACCAGAGAAAAGGCAATTCTGGATTTAGTGTTGTCCAATTAACCAAATATTATAAAGAGAACTCGAGGTAAAGGAACCGCTTGGAGGTAGTGATCATAATATGATTAGTTTTAATCTGCAATTTGAGAAGGAGAACTTTAAATCAGAAGTGTCAGTGATGCAGTTAAACAAAGGGAACTATGAAGGCATGAGAGGGGAGCTGGCCAAAGTGGACTGGAAAGGGATGCTAGCAGGAATGACAGTGGAACAGCAATGGCAGGAATTTCTTGGCTTAATCCGGAAGACGCAGGATCATTTCATTCCAAAAAGGAAGAAAGATTCTAAGGGGAGCAGGAGGCAACTGTGGCTGACAAGAGAAGTTAGGGATAGAATAAAACTAAATAAAAGATGTATAACACAGTAAAGAGTAGCCGGAAGCCAGAGGATTGGGAAACTTTCATAGGACAACAGAAGGAAACAAAACGGGCAATACGGGCTGAAAAGATGAAGTACGAGGGGAAGCTGGCCAGGAATATAAAGGACAGTAAAAGCTTCTTTAGATATGTTAAGGGAAAAAGAGTAGCAAAGTGAAATGTGGGTCCCTTGAAGGCAGACACGGGTGAAATAATTATGGGCAACAAGGAAATGGCAGAAGAGTTGAACAGGTACTTTGGATCCATCTTCACTAAGGAGGACACAATCTCCTAGATGTACTGGAGGACCAAGGATCTAAGGGGGTAGAGGAACTGAAAGAAATGATCATTAGGCGAGAAATAGTATTGAGTAGGATAATGGGACTGAAGGATGATAAATCCTCTGGGCCTGATGGTCTGCATCCCAGGGTCATCGGGGGGTAGGTCTAGAAATAGTGGACGCATTGGTGATCATTTTCCAATGTTCAGTAGATTCAGGATCAGTTCCTGTGGAGTGGAGGATAGCTAATGTTATCCCACTTTTCAAAAAAGGAGCGAGAGAGAAAACGGGGAATTACAGACCAGTTAGCCTGACTTCGGTGGTGGGAAAGATGTTGGAGTCAATTATTAAAGAGGTAATAATGGGGCATTTGGATAGTAGTAAAAGGATTTGTCTAAGTCAGCATGGATTTATGAAAGGGAAATCATGCTTGACTAATCTTCTGGAATTTTTTGAGGATGTGACAAGTAAAATGGATGAAGGGGAGCCAGTGGATGTAGTGTATCTAGACTTTCAGAAAGCTTTTGATAAGGTCCCGCATGGGAGACTGGTGACTAAAAATTTGAGCACATGGTATTGGGGGTAGGGTGTTGACATGGATAGAAAATTGGTTGACAGACCGGAAGCAAAGAGTAGGAGTGAACGGGTCCTTTTTAGAATGGCAGGCTGTGGCGAGTGGAGTGCCGCAAGGCTCGGTGTTGGGGCCGCAACTGTTTACCATATATATTAATGATTTGGAAAAGGGAATTAGGAGCAACACAAGCAACTTTGCAGATGACACAAAGCTGGGTGGCAATGTGAACTGTGAAGAGGATGTTAGGAATAAGAGGTGGTGGGTGTCTTAAAGGTGTGAGCAGAGAGAAAATGACAATAGAAGCAAGTGTTAGCAAGGTGTCCTGCCGATATTGGGTTTAATAGTGGCAGACAAATCCAGGAAAAAAATCAAAAGGGGTCACTTGACATAATTGTATAAAGGGTAAAAATGTTGTAAAAACAAACCTGAAGGCTTTGTGTCTCAATGCAGGAGCATTCGTAATAAGGTGGATGAGTTGAAGGTGAATATAGCTATTAATGATTATGCTATAGTTGGGATCACGGAGACGTGGCTCCAGGGTGACCAAGGCTGGGAACTGAACATCCAGGGATATTCAATATTCAGGAGGGATAGACGGAAAGGAAAAGGAGGTGGGGTAACGTTGCTGGTGAGAGAGGAGATTAATGCAATAGAAAGGAAGGACATTAGCTTGGAGGATGTGGAATCGATATGGGTAGAGCTGCAAAACTTTATGGGGCAGAAAACGCTAGTGGGAGTTGTGTACAGGCCACCTAACAGTAGTATTGGAGTTGGGGATGGCATCAAACAGGAAATTCAAAGTGCGTGCAACAAGGGTAACACAGTTATAATGGGTGACTTCAATCTGCATATAGATTGGGTGAATCAAATTGGCAGGGGTGCTGAGGAAGAGGATTTCTTGGAATGTATGCGGGATAGTTATCTAAACCAGCATGTGGAGGAGCCAACGAGAGAGCAGGCTATTCTAGACTGGGTATGGAGTAATGAGGAAGGGTTAGTTAGCAGTCTTGTTGTGCGTGGCCCCTTGGGCAAGAGTGACCATAATATGATTGAGTTCTTCATTAGGATGGAGAGTGACAAAATTAAGTCAGATACAAGGGTTCTGAACTTAAACAAAGGTAACTTTGAAGGTATGAGATGTGAATTGGCCAAGATAGACTGGCAGGTGAGTCTTAAAGGGTTGACAGTGGATGTGCAATGGAAGGTATTTAAAGACTGCATGGATGAAGTACAAAAATTGTTCATACCAGTTTGGCAAAAGAATAAATCGGGGAAGGTGGTGCATACGTGGATAACAAGGGAAATCAGGGATAGTATAAAAAATAAAGATGAGGCATACAAATTGGCCAAAAAAACCAGCCTACCAGAGGACTGGGAGAAATTCAGAATCCAGCAGAGGAGGACAAAGAGCTTAATTAGGAAAGGGAAAATAGATTATGGAAGGAAACTGGCAGGGAACATAAAAACTGACTGCAAAAGTTTTTATAGATATGTGAAGAGAAAGAGACTAGTTAAAACAAATGTTGGTCCCTTGCAGTCAGAAGCAGGTGAATTGATCATGGGGAACAAGGACATGACTTTGGTCTGTCTTCACTAAGGAAGACATAAATAATCTGCCGGAAATAGCAGTGGAACGGAGGTCAAATAAGATGGCGGAACTGAGTGAAATCCAGGTTAGTCGGGAAGTGGTGTTGGGTAAATTGAACGGATTAAAGGTTGATAAATCCCCAGGGCCAGATGGCCTGCATCCCAGAGTGCTCAAGGAGGTAGCCACGGAAATGGTGGATGCATTAGTAATAATTTTTCAAAACTCCTTAGATTCTGGAGTAGTTCCTGAGGATTGGAGGGTAGCTAATGTAATCCCACTTTTTAAAAAGGGAGGGAGAGAGAAAACGGGGAATTACAGACCAGTTAGTCTAACATTGGTAGTGGGGAAACTGCTAGAGTCAGTTATTAAAGATGGGATAGCAGCACATTTGGAATGTGGTGAAATCATTGGACAAAGTCAGCATGGATTTACAAAAGGTAAATCATGTCTGACGAATCTTATAGAATTTTTGAGGATGTAACTAGTAGAGTAGATAAGGGAGAACCAGTGGATGTGTTATATCTGGACTTTCAGAAGGCTTTCAACAAGGTCCCACATAAGAGATTAGTATATAAACTTAAAGCACACGGTATTGGTGGTTCAATATTGATGTGGATAGAGAACTGGCTGGCAGACAGGAAGCAAAGGGTAGGAGTAAACGGGTCCTTCTCAGAATGGCAGGCAGTGAGTAGTGGGGTACCGCAAGGCTCAGTGCTGGGACCCCAGCTATTTACAATATATATTAATGATTTGGGCGAGGGAATTGAATGCAACATCTCCAAATTTGCAGATGACACCAAGCTGGGTGTGAGGAGGATGCTAGGAGGCTGCTTGGAGGCTGCAGGGTGATTTGGATAGGCTGTGTAAATGGGCAGATGCATGGCAGATGCAGTATAATGTGGATAAATGTGAGGTTATCCACTTTGGTGGCAAAAACATGAGGGTAGACTATTTGAATGGTGGCAGATTAGGAAAAGGGGAGATGCAACGAGACCTGGGTGTCATGGTACACCAGTCATTGAAAGTAGGCAGGGTACACAAAAGGCTGGAGAAACTCAGCGGGTGCAGCAGCATCTAAGGAGTGAAGGAGATAGGTGATGTTTCGGGTCGAGACCCTTCTTACGAAAGTAGGCATGCAGGTGCAGCAGGCAGTGAAGAAAGCAAATGGTATGTTAGCATTCATAGCGAAAGGATTTGAGTATAGGAGCAGGGAGGTTCTACTGCAGTTGTACAGGGTTTTGGTGAGACCACACCTGGAGTATTGCGTACAGTTTTGGTCTCCAAATCTGAGGAAAGACATTCTTGCCATAGAGGGGGTTTAGAGAAGGTTCACCAGACTGATTCCTGGGATGTCGGGACTTTCATATGAAGAAAGACTGGATAGACTCGGCTTGTACTCGCTGGAATTTAGAAGATTGAGGGGGGATCTGATAGAAACTTACAAAATTCTTAAGGGGTTGGACAAGATTCCTGCTAGATGCAGGAAGATTGTTCCCGATGTTGGGGGAGTCCAGAACAAGGGGTCACAGTCTAAGGATAAGGGGGAATTCCTTTAGGACCGAGATGAGGAAATCATTCTTTACACAGAGAGTGGTGGGTCTCTGGAATTCTCTGCCACAGAAGGTCGTTGAGGCCAGTTCATTGGCTATATTCAAGAGGGAGTTGGATGTTGGCTCTTGTGGCTAAAGGGATCAGGGGGTATGGAGAGAAGGCAGGTACGGGATACTGAGTTGGATGATCACAACATGATCATATTGAATGGCGGTGCAGGCACGAAGGGCCGAATGGCCTGCTCCTGCACCTATTTTTCTATGTTTCTATGTTTCTAGGAGGTTGCAGGGGGACATGGAGAGGTTGAGTGAGTGGGCAGATGCGTGGCAGATGCAGTATAATATAGATAAATGTGAGGTTATCCACTTTGGCGGCAAAAACAAGGGGGCAGATTATTATCTCAATGGGGTTAGGTTAGGTAAGGGGGAGGTACAGCGAGACCTGGGTGTCATTGTACACCGGTCACTGAAAGTTGGCGTGCAGGTACAGCAGGCAGTGAAGAAAGCTAATGGAATGTTGTAGGTATGTTACAAAACTTACCTCTAGCGGTGCTGCAGTTCTGCCGCTGGCCGTGTGCGCGACTTTGGCGCCTTTACGGGGGGGGGGGGGGGGCGGGGTTAAAATGCGGTTTTCCCCTTGCCATCCGGAGCTTTCTGTTCTGGGAGTGCGATCTATTTTTGGAGATGCGTTCCGACTGCTGGTAAGTCTGTTTTTTTAATAAATAGCCCGACTACTTAATCACTGCAGTAAAATAAAAATTAGCTCCTAATGCCGTGAACGCCGACAACGGGGACGGATTTTACGTAGGGGACAGGTAAGTGAAAGCTGTTTATTTTTACATATAAACTTGCTTTTTTTAGGGGACTTTAATAAATATTTCATGTTGCGAAACGGTGATTTAGCCCCCATATGAACCGGCAGAAAATGTCCTGCCGATATTGGGTTTAAATTCACCGCAAACGCAACGTTCCAATACATCGCGTTCCAGAAAATCCCACTCGCAAGCTGTTTAAAATGCCCATTAATTTACAGGCATTAAACACTGAATTCCTTCAATTTGGCCTATAAATTAATGACAATTAGATTTAAAAATCATGTTATATTGTGAATTATTGTGTGACTGTTAATTGGACACTTAGGTTTAAAATGTTTTTTTAATTTTTTCTTAAGAAATGAATAGATGTTTAGATTTAGTAATTGAATTTTGTAATTGGCTACAATTGGGTAACTAACTAATTATATGCTTTAATTTCAGGTCATCCAAGTAAGATTGTTTCAAATTTGTTTCAGAATACTTCAATCTATAATAACTGAAAATTTCTTTCAGTTCTCTTAATTTTTAAGGAAGTTATGGGCTTTTGACTGTCCTCGGTCACAACTTTTGTGTTAAGTCAATAGAAAAGCAATAGGAAGCAAGTTGCGAATTTCCGAGTATGAAAATGGCCCTAACTTTTTTAATATTGAAGATATGAAAGAGAATTAGGTGTCAAATTAAACTTCTTTTTATGCTTTATCTGATGGGATAAATTGCAGACTTGATTTTTAAAATCTCAACATTTTGTAACATTGCTAAAAGTTGGCCTTCATAACAAGAGGATTTCAGTACAGGAGTAAAGAGGTTCTTCTGCAGTTGTATAGGGCTCTGGTGAGACCACATCTGGAGTATTGTGTACAGTTTTGGTCTCCTAATTTGAGGAAGGACATCCTTGTGATTGAGGCAGTGCAGCGTAGGTTCACTAGATTGATGCCTGGGATGGCTGGACTGTCATATGAGGAAAGATTGAAAAGACTAGGCTTGTATTCACTGGAGTTTAGAAGGATGAGGGGGAATCTTATAGAAACATATAAAATTATAAAAGGACTGGACAAGCTAGATGCAGGAAAAATGTTCCCAATGTTGGGCGAGTCCAGAACCAGGGGCCACAGTCTTAGAATAAAGGGGAGGTCATTTAAGACGAATGTGAGAAAAAACTTTTTCACCCAAAGAGTTGTGAATTTATGGAATTCCCTCCCACAGAGGGCAGTGGAGGCCAAATCACTGGATGGATTTAAGAGAGAGTTGGATAGAGCTCTAGGGGCTAGTGGAGTCAAGGGATATGGGGAGAAGGCAGGCACGGGTTATTGATAGCGGACAATCAGCCATGATTACAATGAATGGTGGTGCTGGCTCGAAGGGCCAAATGGCCTCCTCCTGCACCTATTTTCTATGTTTCTATCTAGAGCTCTTCCTCAGATCTAGAGGTCTTCCTCAGATCTAGAGGTCTTCCTCAGATCTAGAGGTCTTTCTCAGTTCTACAGTTCTTCCTCAGTTCTAGGGGTCTTCCTCAGATCTAGAGGTCTTCTTCAGATCTAGAGGTCTTTCTCAGTTCTACAGTTCTTCCTCAGTTCTAGGGGTCTTCCTCAGATCTAGAGGTCTTCTTCAGTTCTAGAGGTCTTCTTCAGATCTAGAGGTCCTCAGTTCTAGAGGTCTTTCTCAGATCTAGAGGTCCTCAGTTCTAGATGTCTTACTCAGTTCTAGAGGTCTTCCTCAGTTCTAGAAGTCTTCCTCAGTTCTAGAAGTCTTCCTCAGTTCTAGAAGTCTTCCTCAGTTCTAGAGGTCTTTCTCAGATCTAGAGGTCCTCAGTTCTAGATGTCTTACTCAGTTCTAGAAGTCTTCCTCAGTTCTAGATGTCTTCCTCAGTTCTAGAAGTCTTCCTCAGTTCTAGAAGTCTTCCTCAGTTCTAGATGTCTTCCTCAGTTCTAGAAGTCTTACTCAGTTCTAGATGTCTTACTCAGTTCTAGAAGTCTTCCTCAGTTCTAGATGTCTTACTCAGTTCTAGAAGTCTTCCTCAGTTCTAGAAGTCTTACTCAGTTCTAGATGTCTTACTCAGTTCTAGAAGTCTTCCTCAGTTCTAGAAGTCTTCCTCAGTTCTAGAAGTCTTCCTCAGTTCTAGAAGTCTTCCTCCGTTCTAGATGTCTTCCTCAGTTCTAGATGTCTTCCTCAGTTCTAGAGGTCTTTCTCAGATCTAGAGGCTTTCCTCTGCTCTCGAGTCACCACCCCACCATGCCCTGTCATTACTCTAAATGACATTCTGCCTCACAAGGTGGACCATAGAAGTGCCGCAATACGAACGTGGACCGTAGCAAGTAGAGGAATGGAGCGTACAAGTAATTTAACAGCAAAAAAGTCTTTGATTCCAGTGCCCATTCATCACTGCCATTACAATCACTGAATTGGCATGCATAGCTGATCCTCACATGCATACACAATAATTTGGGCCCCATTTCCTGGATAGAGGAGCTTTGGATTGGGCTATAATTTTGTGTCTTTCTCCACGGAGGAAGCTCCCTTGGGCCGGACAGCAGGTTGATGGGCCTTAGCGGCCAGCAGGTCTTTGTAGTTGAGTTCGGGCAGGATCATGCGTAGACACTTTTCCCTGTTGGCGGTGGTGAGGTTGGTGTTGAGATTGTAGCCCTGGATGTGAGCCCGGCCATACTGGAAGGGTTTGATGGACTTGTCCAGAATCTGACTGGGGTCCACGGGCTTCCCGCCCTGGAGGCAGAGGTCCTTCATCTTCTGCCTGGCCTCCTTCAGGAGGACCACGTCCTCGCTCATCCTCTGCCGGCCGTACAGGTCCACCTTCTGCCAGAAGGTCCTGTTGAAGTGCAGGTAGAGCTTCCAGTCCAGGGCATTCCAGGCTCGGATTTGATCGGCTGTCGTCTCGGACAGAGGCATCACCGTGCTGCTGCTCCGGGGGTTGAGTTTGAACGAAACCACATCGTCCAGATCCCAGCAGAGTGCGTCTTGCAACAACACCATCGACTGGTCAAAGTACTCAGCGATCAGGATGAGGTGGAAGATGTTGTCGATCTTCCTGATGACAGCGTCCACGTAAGCAGGCGTGCCGTCCGAGTTGTGGTCAAAGCCAAAGTCAAACCACATGGAGTTCCTGACGTAGTGACTGCCGTGGCTGTTGGGCGAGTAGTGGCTCCAGGGATCGTTGAGGAACTGCTCCAGCGACTTCACCTTGGAGAAGGCGCTGGCAGTGCCCTTGTAATAAGCAAAGGAGGATTCCATCCACGTCACCGGGCTGCGGAGGATGGAGAAGTAGAAGGTGTCGTTCGGCATCAGCTTCTCCACCTGCAACACAAAGAACATGTTGTAGGTATGTTACAAAACGTACCTCTAGCGGTGCTGCAGTTCTGCCGCTGGCCGTGTGCGCGACTTTGGCGCCTTTAAGGGGGGGGGGGCGGGGTTAAAATGCGGGTTTCTCCATGCAATCCGGAGCTTTCTGTTGTTGGAGTGCGATCTATTTCTGGAGATTCGTTCCGACTGCCGGTAAGTCCGTTTTTTTTAATAAATAGCCCGACTACTTAATCACTGCAGTAAAATAAAAATTAGCTCCTAATGCCGTGAACGCCGACAACGGGGACGGATTTTACGTAGGGGACAGGTAAGTGAAAGCTGTTTATTTTTACATATAAACTTGCTTTTTTAGGGGACTTTAATAGTAAGATTAAATGAGAACTTACCAGTTCGAAGTTTGATCTTTATTTTATGAGGAGTTACGATGAGGGATTACGTGAAGACCCCGCCAGCACGCATGCGCGACATTCTTCAAAGCAGTGGTGTGAAATCACAGATGGCAACGTAGACTAATATAGTAAGATAAGAGAGAACTTCCATACCAGTTGATCTTTATAATAGAGGGTTGGGAGCGGAGGGCACGTAATCCCTCATCGTAACTCCTCATAAAATAAAGATCAAACTTCGAACTGGTAAGTTCTCATTTAATCTTACTATTTTACTTCGGAGTCACGTGAGTGACTACGTGAAGATTTCAAAGCTCTGTGATTTCATGCCCTGGAAAACTCCATGCTCACACACCGCTATGCTGGGATAAGAGGATGAACGTAATTCAGACATAACACTGGCTGAAAAACAAAAATAGGTATTTATTCATACCAAACACAAAAATACATATCCCATCACGGGTAACTTATTTGGCAGTGCTCAAAATTCTCCCTGCATAAGAGTCAGTGGAGGCCACGGGTTTATTATAAAAGCGATGAAACGTCCTCTCATTGCTCCAACCCGCTGTGGCCAGGATGTGGTCCGATGGTACCTCCATCATCCTAGCCGCCGACGTGGATGCCGCCCTGGTGGAGTGAGATTTAAATATATTAATGTCTATCCCCGCCGCATCCAGAACCACCCTTATCCATCTAGAAATGGTTTGCACCGTGACTTTGTGGTGAGGCTTTTTGTGGCTTATGAGCAAAGCTTTCTCCGTGCCCCTGAGATTTTTAGTGACTGAGATGTAACGTGATAATAAAGTGACAATACAAAGTCGAGTATCTGCCGGGTAAGCTAGAAACTCTAAAGTATGTCCAGACGTTCCGGGTCGATCTTGTTTTAACAGCCCCTGCACATAAAAGGTGATTTTGTCATTGGATATGGACATGGCATCCAGATTTAATTTGTGCAGGGACTGGACCCGTTGTGCCGTGACGAGTGCCATGATCATTACCACCTTGTAGGTAAGCTTGTCCAGGGTAAGTCCTGAGTTAGGTGTCCATCCTCGCAGCATAGTTAATACTATGCTGATATCCCATGTGTGGTTGTATCTCGGCCTGGGGGGATTGGAATTGAATATTCCTCTCATTAGTTTTGATACTAATGGATGTGATCCAATGCCCAATTGGTCACTCCCCTTGCCCAGGTAGGTCGATAGGGCACTCCTGGCACAGTTAATGGCACTATAGCTCAGTCCTTTGTCATGGTGAAGGGTTGCCAAGAATTCCAGAACTTCTGTGATGGTGGCTGATTCGTAGGTAGTGTTGGTTGCAGAGCAGAATTTTTCCCACTTCCTGATGTAGGTCAGGTACTGCTTATGGGTGGACTCCCTGCACGATGCTGAGATGGTATCTATGGTTCTGCTGGTGAGTCCGTATCCCAAAAGTGGCCGTTTCAGAACCTGCAAATCAATAGGTCCATGCGGTCATGACATGGGTGGTGTTCTCCTGTGACGGGATGTATAAGCAGGTTAGGTCGTTTATTGACCTTAATACAAGGTTCTGTGGCCATCTTCTGTACCATTGGGAACCATGGTTGGGTAGGCCAGTCGGGCACAACCAAAATACCCGATGCGGAGTCTTGTCTGATTTTCTGCAAGACCTGACTGATGAGGCAGAAGGGGGGAAATGCATAACAGAACAAGTCCCCCCAGTGTAGCGTGAAAGCGTCCATTGCTACTGCCCCTGGGTCTGGTTCCCAAGCAACATATGTTGGCAGTTGGTGATTTAATCTGGACGCAAAAAGGTCGATATCTGGTGTCCCATAACGTTCTACAATATCTGTGAACACTTTTCGATCCAACATCCATTCTATGTTGTCGTTAAATTTGCGTGACCTGGTGTCTGCCACTGTATTTAGTTTACCTGGGAGCTAAGTGGCTGAAATCCAAATTTCTCTTTGCAGACACCAGTGCCAGATATTGTTAGCCAATTCATCACACGATATCAACTTTATTCCACCCATGTGGTTAATGTAAGCCACCACCGTGGTATTGTCAATTTGTAATCTAACATGTATATTGTGCATGTTAGAGCAGTATGCCCGAAGGCCATGAAATGCTCCCAGCATTTCTGAATGGTTAATCCCCAGTGTGTTGAATTGGGTTAGTTCTAGTGCATTCCATCTACCTCCACAACTAGTGGTGGTATTAGTTGCTCCCCAACCTTGGGCACTGGCATCAGTTTGTAAGATGACCGAGGGATTGATGATAATGATGGGTTTTGAACAATTTTGAGCATTCTCCATCCACCAATTTAATTCGGTTTTTGCCTTTTCTGGCAATTTCATGGGCCTGTCGAAATGGCCTGCATGTCTTTTAAGAGCTATAATTTTAGCTCTTTGTAGGTTTTGATAATGTAATGGTCCGAATTGTGCTGCTGGAAAGGCAGCCACTATCTTCCCAATTACCCTGGCCACCTGCCGAATGGACGGATCTCTGATGCCAGTAAGGCTCCTGCAAGCCTCTATCAAGTCCACCGCTTTATTTGGTGGTAAAGTGATAGACATTTGCACCGAGTCAATGGTAAACCCCAAGTAATCCATGGTGGTTGAGGGTTCCAGTTTTGATTTATCTGGATGTATGATGAATCCCAGCTTTTGGAAAAGATGTTTTGTGGCTAAAACTGCCAATGTAGCCATTTCCAAATTCTCCCCAACAATGAGGATATCATCAAGATAGGCCATTACAATGTGATTCTGTTTTCTTAGGTAGGCCAAGGCTGGTTTCAATATTTTAGTAAACAGTCTGGGTGCTGATGATAACCCATTGGGCAAGGCTTTGTATTGCCATAGTTGTTCCATCCAGATAAATTTTAGGTATTTCCTATGATCCTTGTGAATTGGTACTGAATAGTATGCATTTTTGAGGTCAATGCATGCCATGTAGTACCCATAGGCTATTAACTGCCTAGCTGTGTCAAAGGTATCCATTTTGAAATGAACATACTGAACAGAAGTATTTAGTTTGGTCAGATCTATAATTATGCGGCACCCGCCATCGCTTTTATTTTTGGTAAATATATTGGATACGAACTCCTGAGGCTCTCTGGTGGTTTTCTCAATTACTCCTTTTCCAATTAGCCTCAACAGTTCAGCATGCCCTGCCGTTCTTTCTCTTTGTGAAAGTATAAACTTCCGGCTAGGTGAATGCTGGACCGGGGTAGGGAGTTCGTAAACAAATTCAATTTTGTAGCCCTGAATACTTCCGAGTATGTAAGGATCAGAGGTAAGTGTGCGCCAAACTTCATAACACAAGTGCAACCGGCCCCCCACATTTTGTGAATTTAGGCAAGGAATGTTCCTGGGGAAGCCAGACCCACCTACCTCCATGGTTATTGTCGGTGTTGTGGCCTCTGTCCTTGTTTCTTCTGTTGAGTTGTCACGGTGTAGGGGTGGCGCATTTTCCAAGAAGGCCGGGCTGGGCCATGGCCTAAAAAAGACCGTTGTGCAGGTGGACCGGCCTTCAAGCTTTCACCACCGGCAGGTCTGTGATAATATCGCTGTCCGGTGGGTGTGTAGGGGTGCTGCCGTTGTGGGTAATGAGGTTTAAATGAACCGGGTACCTTGATGAGGCCAATGGCCTTGGCCTCCTCGTCCAGGTCTTTCACCTGTTTGGGAAGGTCGTCCCCAAACAGTAGATTCGGCGGTTGAATGTTCCCTGGTTTGCACAACCCCGCAAATTTGGGGTTGAGTGCCGGTTTTATGATGCTCCTCCTGAAGTTGTTAATCTCATATTGTGTGTTGCACAATAGAGCCAGGGCATCTTGTAATTCCTCCGGTAACTCAATCCCCACTGCAGTTCTGCCACTGCCGTAATCCCGGCGGTCAATAGCTTCAGGATCTTCTGCAGTTTGACTTCTTGCCCCCTTATCATGGGGCTCATGTTCCCCCAAATGGGGTTGTTTACCGTAGGAACATTTAAGGAGTTGCAATTCTCCGGAGCTAAATATTTTTCGGCTGTGGTTTGAATAGCCTGCTCCTGGAGCTGGTTTGTAACCATATAATTAATGCTTGCTGCTAGCTTGGGATGGATAGGTAGGCCTTTCTGAGAAGGCACTGCATGTTTATTGACCATCTCCAGCAACTCATCCTGCACCCCAGACACTGACACTTCAGCCAACTCCCCCTCTTCGGGGTCAGCCCAGTTCTGACCCCCAATGCTCCCCTGTGTAGAGGGTGAGACATTAGGCAGTCCGTGATAGGAGCCTGCCATGGGCCTGCGAAGAGGCCCACCGTGACTCTGCCCCTGCAAAAGCAGGTCACGCTGGAGCATTTGCTCCATCATCCGCTCTATGCGGGAAAGACGACCTCCGTCGCTTCCAACGAATGGGGTGTCCTCGGGTCCGGACTCAGCTGAGTCAGCGGCCCCGGCCGACCTTCTGGTGGAATTGCCGCCCGGCCGCGGTGTACCAGACACCCTTATGGGTGAAAAGTCGGGAGCTGCAGGTTGAGCCTGTAGCTCGGGAGAAACAGCCCGCTGCTGGGTGCTCTCCATGGCGGCAGCTCTAGCCGCTGCTCGTTTAGACTTCCTTCCTTCCATAATTTTCTCTCGTCGACGCTCACTCTCCGGTGAGACTTACCTTGCGTAAGTTTTTTTTAAACTTACGCTGGAGGAGCCCCGCTCCTCCCGACTGCCGCTTCCGCATGCGTACGACGATATGTCGCGCATGCGTGCTGGCGGGGTCTTCACGTAGTCACTCACGTGACTCCGAAGTAAAATCAATATTTCATGTTGCGAAACGGTGATTTAGCCCCCATATGAACTGGCAGAAAATTTCCTGCCGATATTGGGTTTAAATTCACCACAACTGCAACGTTCTAATCCATCGCGTTCCAGAAAATCCCACTCGCAAGCTGTTTAAAATGCCCATTAATTTACAGGCATTAAACACTGAATTCCTTCAATTTGGCCAATAAATTAATGACAATTAGATTTAAAAATCATGTTTTATTGTGAATTATTGTGTGACTGTTAATTGGACACTTAGGCTTTAAATTTCTTTTATTTTTTTCTTAAGAAATGGATAGATGTTTAGATCTAGTAATTGAATTTTGTAATTGGCTACAATTGGGTAACTAACTAATTATATGCTTTAATTTCAGGTCATCCAAGTAAGATTGTTTCATATTTGTTTCAGAATACTTCAATCTATATTATCTGAAAATTTCTTTAAATTCTCTTAATTTTTAAGGAAGTTATGGGCTTTTGACTGTCCTCGATCACAACTTTTGTGTTAAGTCAATAGAAAAGCAATAGGAAGCAAGTTGCTAATTTCCGAGTATGAAATTGGCCCTAACTTTTTTAATACTGAAGATATGAAAGTGAATTAGGTGTCAAATTAAACTTATTTTTATGCTTTATCTGATGGGATAAATTGCAGACTTAATTTTTTAAATCTCAAAATTTTGTAACATTGCTACATTTTACACCCCTGCCTACAATTATGACATAGCCCAAAGGCACAGGAACAGGCCCTTCGGCCCACTGTGTCGCTGCCGACCATCGTACTTGCCTACTGTTTGGGAAGGAACTGCAGCTGCAAGTTTACACTGAAGATAGACACAACATGCCGGAGTAACTGAGCGGGTCAGGCAGCATCTCTGGAGAGAAGGAATGAGTGATGTTTTGGATCGAGACCCGATTGAGATTGAGATTTTGGATTGAGTCTGAAGGTGTGGCTCGACCCGAAACATCATCCATTCCTATTGCCCAGAGATGCTGCTTGTCCCACGGTCTATTTGTACCATCAGTTCAGTAATCAGACAACTGAGCTGTCCTCTCACCAACTAGAGAGCAGCCCTGAGCTCCTGTCCACTTCATTGGAGACCCTCAGACTATCCTTGATCGGACTTTGCTGGCTTTACCTTGCACTAAACGTTATTCCCTTATCATGTATCAGTACACTGTGGACGGCTCGATTGTGATCATGTGTTGTCTTTCCACTGACTTGTCAGCACGTAACAAATGCTTTTGTCTGTACCTTGGTACACGGGACAATAAACTAAACTGAACTGAATTGAGTTTGCACGTTCCCTGTGACTGTGTGGGTTTTCTCCGGGTGCTCCAGTTCCCACCCACACCCCAAAGACATGCGGGTTTGTTGGTTCTGTAAATTGGCCCAAGTGTAGGATGGAACTGGTGTGCAGGGTAAATGTAGTCAGCCCACGCTAGGTGGGCAGAAGGGCCTGGTTCCATGCTGTATCTCTAAACTTGTTTAGTCTTGTTCTAGATACTTTAGTTTATCATGGTGTGATCCGAGGTAGAGTGAAAAGCTTTGTGTTGCCTGTGATCCACACAGCGGAAAGACAATACATGATGATAGACAAAAATGCTGGGGAAACTCAGCGGGTGCGGAGGCATCTATGGAACAAAGGAAATAGGCAACGTTTTGGGCTGAAACCTTTCTTCAGACAATACATGATGATACATGATAAACACAAATGTCAGTAAGCTAAAGACAGACACAAAATGCTTTAGTGACTCAGAGGGACAGGCAGCAAACCTGGAGAGAAGAAATGGATGGCGTTTTGTGTCGAGACACGTAGGAAGGGTGTGTACCCAATACCTCACCCATTCCTTCTCTCCACAGATGCTGCCTGACCCGCTGAGTTACTCCAGCATTCCGTGAAACGTCACCTATCCATGTTCCCCACAGATGCTGCCTGACCCGCTGAGTTACTCCAGCACTCTGTGAAACGTCACCTATCCATGTTCTCCACAGATGCTGCCTGACCCGCTGAGTTACTCTAGCACTCTGTGAAACGTCACCTATCCATGTTCTCCACAGATGCTGCCTGGCCCTCTGAGTTACTCCAGCACTCTGTGAAACGTCACCTATCCATGTTCTCCACAGATGCTGCCTGACCCGCTGAGTTACTCTAGCACTCTGTGAAACGTCACCTATCCATGTTCTCCACAGATGCTGCCTGACCCGCTGAGTTACTCCAGCTTTTTGTGTCTATCTTCGGTTTAAACCAGCATCCGCCGTTCCTTCCTACACATGTCACTAGGCTTGTGGTTTTCTGGAGTAATGCCTTACCTGGGGCTGGTAGAACCTCATGTGGTTGCAAATGATGTGATATTCCTGATCAATCTTGGCGTTGTATGATTTCACTGTTCTTGTATGAAATAGTTTGGGATAGCCAAACTGGTAGGACACTGGCAGGGCAAAGGTTAAATTCCTTGCCTCACCAAAGCGGTACACGATGTTGAGCAGGGTGCTACTGGCTGTCTTGTGTGTCTTCAGGAACAGCAAGTGCGTCTTGGGTTGGCAGGTTTTCTCCTGCGACCTTTCCCACTGTGGAAACATATCAGACCATCGCCTAGACAAAATGAGATGTCATTAACAACATGTAGAAACAGCCAGCCCCCAATACAGATCTGTTCCCACTAAAGATAGACACGAGATGCTGGAGTAACTCAGCGGGTCAGGCAGCATCTGTGGAGAACATGGATAGGTGACGTTTCACAGAGTGCTGGAGTAACTCAGCGGGTCGGGCAGCATCTGTGAAGGGAAGGAATGGGTGACGTTTCGGCTCGAAACCATTTGGGTCTCGGCCCGAAACGTCGCCCATTCCTTCTCTCCAAAAATAAGTGATTTTTCAAATGGTGCCAATTACTAAGGGTGCGAATTATCAGATATTATGGTATTCTGGAGAGAAGGAATGGGTGACGTTTCACAGAGTGCTGGAGTAACTCAGCGGGTCAGGCAGCATCTGTGGAGAACATGGATAGGTGACGTTTCACAGAGTGCTGGAGTAACTCAGCGGGTCAGGCAGCATCTGTGGAGAGAAGGAATGGGTGACGTTTCGTGTCTACAACAATAAACTAAAGTCAGTTTGGATTGGACAGCAGAGTTACCTTTGTCCCCCCTCAATGAGTTCCGCGCCCACCACGACTTGGAGCTCTTCTACCGTCGCCTCCGCCTCACATCGTTCTTCCACGGGAACAAGTCCTCGCCCCCCACTGATGATCCCTTTTCCCGTCTCCCACGTACCCCCTCCTCGTGGACCCCCCCCCCCGGTGGCCCTCCAGCTTTAGAACTCTTTATACAGAACTGCCGTCGGGATATCAACCGCCTCGACTTCTCCATTCCCCTGTCTCACTCCAATCTCTCCCCCCCCGAACGCACTGCCATCGACTCACTCCGCAACAACCCAGACTGGGTTATCAAACCCGCCGACAAGGGAGGTGCCGTGGTAGTCTGACGCGTCGATCTCTACAAGGCTGAGGCCACGCGCCAACTCTCGGACACCTCCTCCTACTTACCCCTGGACCATGAACCCACTGGCAAGCACCAGGCCACCATCTCGAGCACCATAACCGACTTCATCCACTCGGGCTCCCTACCCCTCCGAGCCTGCAAACTCATCGTTCCCCAGCCCCGCACAGCCCGATTTTACCTTCTCCCCAAAATCCACAAACCCGACTGTCCCGGTAGACCCATTGTCCCTGCCTGTTCGTGCCCCACCGAACACATTTCCACATACCTTGACTCCATCCTATTCCCCTTTGTTAAATCCCTCCCCACCTCAGACACTCTCCGTCGGCTCCGCACATTCCATTCTCCAGGCCCCCATCCCCTCATCTTCACCATGGACGTCCAGTCACTCTACACCTGCATCCCCCACCAGGATGGTCTCAAAGCCCTCCGGTACTTCCTCGACCAGAGGAGCAACCCATACCCGTCCACTGACACCCTCCTCCGCCTAGCAGAGTTGGTCCTTACCCTCAATAACTTCTCTTTTGACTCCTCCCATTTCCTCCAAACACAAGGCGTAGCTATGGGCACACGCATGGGCCCTAGCTACCCCTGCCTCTTTGTCGGGCACGTCGAACAATCTTTGTTCTCGGCGTACCAGGGCCCCACCCCCAACCTTTACCTCCGTTACATCGATGACTGCTTTGGTGTCACCTCCTGCACCCACACACAACTGACTGACTTCATCCATTTCACCACCAACTTCCATTTGGCACTCAAATACACTTGGACCATTTCCGACACTTCCCTACCATTCCTTGACCTCACCATCTCTATTGCAGGTGATACAATCCTGACCGACATCCACTACAAACCAACTGACTCCCACAGCTACCTGGACTACTCTTCCTCCCACCCTGCTTCCTGTAAGGACTCCATCCCCTATTCCCAATTCCTCCGTCTACGCCGCATCTGCTCCCAGGATGAGGTGTTCCACACCAGGTCATCACAAATGTCCTCGTTCTTCAGAGAACGGGGTTTCCCCTCCCCCACTATAGATGAGGCTCGCACCAGGGTCTCCTCCATACCCCGCAACACTGCCCTCTCTCCCCATTACCCCACTCACAACAAGGGCAGAGTCCCCCTGGTCCTCACCTTTCACCCCACCAGCCAGCGCATACAACAGATAGTCCTCCCCCAGTTTCGCCACCTCCAACGTGACCCCACCACTCGCCACATCTTCCCATCTCCCCCCCGTCTGCCTTCCGCAAAGACCGCTCCCTCCGCAACTCCCTTGTCAATTCTTCCCTTCCCTCCCGCTCCACCCCTTCCCCGGGCACTTTCCCTTGCAACCGCAAGAGATGCTACACTTGTCCCTTCACCTCCCCCCTCCACTCCTTTCAGGGACCCAAGCAGTCCTTCCAGGTCCGACAGAGGTTCACCTGCACCTCCTCCAACCTCATCTATTGCATCCGCTGCTCCAGATGCCAGCTGATCTATATCGTTGAGACCAAGCGGAGGCTGGGCGATCGTTTCGCTGAACACCTCCGCTCGGTCCGCAATAACCAACCCGACCTCCCAGTGGCTCAGCACTTCAACTCCCCCTCCCATTCCGTATCCGACCTCTCTGTCCTGGGCCTCCTCCACGGCCAGAGTGAGCAACACCGCAAATTGGAGGAACAGCACCTCATATTCCGCTTGGGGAGTCTGCATCCTCTTGGCATGAACATTGAATTCTCTCAATTCTGTAGACCCTTGCTGTCTCTTCCCCTTCCCACCTCTCCCTCAGCCCTCAGGCTCCTCCTCGTTTTTCCTTTCTTCCTCCCCACCCCCCATTAGTCTGAAGAAGGGTTTCGGCCTGAAACGTTGCCTATCCCCTTCTCTCCATAGATGCTGCTGCACCCGCTGAGTTTCTCCAGCATTTTGTGTACCCTTGGATTGGACATGTTGGTTAGCAAGGAGATGTTGGGCCGAAGGGCCTGTGTGTGTGGTGCAGGACTCTATGACAATCAAGGCAGAGGGGAGAGGGTGACGGAGGGAGGTTGTAGTCCAGGGTTATACTTACCCATTGACTGTAGAGCGGTAGACCGACCTAGCAACGAATGTCAGACAGCTGGCCACCACCAGCATCAGGAATATCTTCCCAGTTCGTCTTTTCCAACATCTGAACATTCCCGCTTCGCTGAACAACAGGGAAACACTGTTAGGATTCACCCACACCGACCTCACAGTTACAATACGGACACAGGCCCTTCGGCCCGCCCAGTCCATGTTCACCCCACTTAAACCTTCAGTCTGAAGAAGGGTCTCGACTCAAAACATCACCCAGGTCCAGAGGTTTACAAGAATGGTTCCAGGAATGAGTGGGTTAACATTTGATGAGCGTTTGACAGCACTGGGCCTGTACTCGCTGGAGGTTAGAAGGATGAGAGGGGAACCTCATTGAAACGTACAGACTAATGAAAGGCATCGATGGAGTGGATGTGGAGAGAATGTTTCCACTGGTGGGAGAGTCTAGGACCAGAGGTCACAGCTTCAGAATTAAAGGGCGCTCTTTTAGAAAGGAGGTGAGGAGGAATTTCTTTAGCCAGAGGGTGGTGAATCTGTGGAACTCATTGCCACAGACGGGTGTGGAGGCCAGTGTCAGTGGATATTTTTAAGGCAGATGTGGACAAATTCTTGATTAAAATGGATGTCAAGGGTTATGGGGAGAAGGCAGGAAAATGGGATTAGGAGGCAGAGGTCAGCCATGATGGAATGGCGGAGTAGTCTTGAAGGGCCGAATGGCCTAATTCTATTATTTCTATTCTACTATGGATCAGTCTGAAGAAGGGTCCTGACCCGAATGTCACCTATCCATTGTTAGGGTTAGGGTTAGGGTTAGGGTTAGGTAATGCACTGACTTCATCCATTTCACCACCAACTTCCATCCGGCACTCAAATACACTTGGACCATTTCCGACATTTCCCTACCATTCCTTGACCTCACCATCTCTATTGCAGGTGATACACTCCTGACTGACATCCACTACAAACCAACTGACTCCCACAGCTACCTGGACTACTCTTCCTCCCACCCTGCTTCCTGTAAGGACTCCATCCCCTATTCCCAATTCCTCCTTCTACGCCGCATCTGCTCCCAGGATGAGGTGTTCCACACCAGGTCATCACAAATGTCCTCATTCTTCAGAGAACGGGGATTCCCCTCCCCCACTATAGATGAGGCTCGCACCAGGGTCTCCTCCATACCCCGCAACACTGCCCTCTCTCCCCATTCCCCCACTCACAACAAGGGCAGAGTCCCCCTGGTCCTCACCTTTCACCCCACCAGCCGGCACATACAACACATAGAAACATAGAAATTAGGTGCAGGAGTAGGCCATTCGGCCCTTCGAGCCTGCACCGCCATTCAATATGATCATGGCTGATCATCCAACTCAGTATCCCGTACCTGCCTTCTCTCCATACCCTCTGATCCCCTTAGCCACAAGGGCCACATCTAACTCCCTCTTAAATATAGCCAATGAACTGGCCTCAACTACCCTCTGTGGCAGAGAGTTCCAGAGACCCACCACTCTCTGTGTGAAAAAAGTCCTTCTCATCTCGGTCCTAAAGGATTTCCCTCTTATCCTTAAGCTGTGACCCCTTGTTCTGGACCTCCCCAACATCGGGAACAATCTTCCTGCATCAAGCCTGTCCAACCCATTAAGAATTTTGTAAGTTTCTATAAGATCCCCTCTCAATCTCCTAAATTCTAGAGAGTATAAACTGAGTCTATGCAGTCTTTGTTCATAAGACAGTCCTGACATACCAGGAATCAATCTGGTGAACCTTCTCTGCACTCCCTCTATGGCAATAATGTCCTTCCTCAGATTTGGAGACCAGAACTGTATGCAATACTCCAGGTGTGGTCTCACCAAGACCCTATACAACTGAAGTAGAACCTCCCTGCTCCTATACTCAAATCCTATCATCCAAATCCTATACTCAAACACATAGTCCTCTGCCAGTTTCGCCACCTCCAACGTGACCCCTCCACTCGCCACATCTTCCCATCTCCCCCCCTGTCTGCCTTCCGCAAAGACCGCTCCCTCCGCAACTCCCTTGTCAATTCTTCCCTTCCCTCCCGCTCCACCCCTTCCCCGGGCACTTTCCCTTGCAACCGCAAGAGATGCTACACTTGTCCCTTCACCTCCCCCATCCACTCCTTTCAGGGACCCAAGCAGTCCTTCAAAGTCCGACAGAGGTTCACCTGCACCTCCTCCAACCTCATCTACTGCATCCGTTGCTCCAGATGCCAGCTGATCTACATCGGTGAGACCAAGCGGAGGCTGGGCGATCGTTTCGCCGAACACCTCCGCTCGGTCCGCAATAACCAACCCGACCTCCTGGTGGCTCAGCACTTCAACTCCCCCTCCCATTCCGTATCCGACCACTCGGTCCTGGGCCTCCTCCATGGCCAGAGTGAGCAACACCGCAAGTTGGAGGAACAGCACCTCATATTCCGCCTGGGGAGTCTGCATCCTCTGGGCTTAAACATTGAGTTTTCTCAATTCTGTTAACCCAGGCTGCCTCCTCCCCTTCCCACCTCTCCCTTAGCCCTCAGGCCCTGGCATTCCTTCTCTCTCTATCTCTCCCCCACCCAAGTCGCACTAGCTTCTCATTTTCACACTACAAACAGCTTACAACGGCCTGTTTCCTTTATCATCGATACTTTTTTGCATATATTTCATTCATTGTTCTTTATCTCTCCACATCACCGTCTATATCTCTCGTTTCCCTGATCCCTGACCAGTCTGAAGAAGGGTCTCAACCCAAAACGTCGCCTATCTCCTTCGCTCCTTAGATGCTGCTGCACCCGCTGAGTTTCTCCAGCTTTTTGTGTAACCCTGTCACCTATCCATGTTCTACACAGATGCTGCCTGACCGCTGAGCTAATCCAGCACTCTGTGTCAGTCTACTTGTTTTGCTGGGGAAGTAGCTGTCATTATTTTCTTGGCTTGGTGCCCATTGCCATTGGGTGTGGATGTAACAATAACATCGTCAGGGAATGGAATAATAATCTGTGCATCTCTTTGTAATGTTAAGTCAAGTCACGTTTATTTCTGTAGCACATTTAAATAACAACTATCGTTGATCAAAGTGCTTTACATTTGTTATAACAATAGTATACACAAGCAAACTACATACATACAGTGGCTTGCAAAAGTATTCATACCCCTTGAACTTTTCCACATTTTGTCACGTTACAACCACAAACGTAAATGTATTTTATTGGGATTTTATGTGATAGACCAACACAAAGTGGTGCATAATTGTGAAGTGGAAGGGAAATGATACATGGTTTCCAAATTTTATTACAAATAAAAAACTGAAAAGTGTGGCGTACAAAAGTATTCTGCCCTCCTGAGTCAATACTTTGTAGAACCACCTTTCGTTGCAATTACAGCTGCAAGTCTTTTGGGGTATGTCTCTACCAACTTTGCACATCTAGAGACTGACATTTTTGCCCATTCTTCTTTGCAAAATAACTCAAGCTCAGTCAGATTGGATGGAGAGCATCTGTGAACAGCAATTTTCAAGTCTTGCCAGAGATTCCCAATTGGATTTAGGTCTGGACTTTGACTGGGCCATTCTAACACATGAATATACTTTGATCTAAACCATTCCATTGTAGCTCTGGCTGTATGTTTAGGGTCGTATATTTACCTTCTGAAGGCAATTGGTTGCACTGGATTTTTTTTAGGGGTATCAGAGTAAAGGGGGCTGAATACTTTTGCACGCCACACTTTTCAGTTTTTTATTTGTAAAACAATTTGAAAACCATGTATCATTTTCCTTCCACTTCACAATTATGCGCCACTTTGTGTTGGTCTATCGCATAAAATCCCAATAAATACGTTACAACCACAAACGTAAAAGTGACAAAATGTGGAAAAGTTCAAGGGGTATAAAAACTTTTGCAAGCCACTGTATATACAAATAGCCTTCGCTCAGAGGACGTCAGGAAAGGCTTGGGAGAACTGATAAGTTTTTAGTCTAGACCTGAGCTAATGCCCAGACCGTGGAACATTCAGCAACCCCAAGTCGGCCGATTTGAGGCGCCTGGAGGTGGTGTGGTGCATGAGAAAACTTTTAATGTAGGTGGTGCAAGCCCATCGAGGGCTTTTTTAGACAAAGAGAAATGTATTTGGAACCGCACAGACATCTGTCAGATGAGTACATTAACAACCTGACATTACCTCGCCTAATCCTCCTGCATTCCAAGGAGCAGAGTCCCAGCCGGATCAACCACTTTCTTAACCTCAGGCCCTCGAGTCCTGCAGCATCCACTTAAACATTCTCTGCACCCGCCCCATCCTGTTGCATTCTTGTGTGTTGCGGTTTGAAGACACAGTGTGGAAACAGGCCGTTCGGCCCACAGGCTCTGTGCCAACTGTTGATCACTAGTTCTATGTTATCCCATTTTCTCATCCACTCCCTGCACACGAGGGGGACATTTAACTAACAAACCCGCACGTCGTTGGGATGTGGGAGGAAACCCGAGGGCGGCACAGTGGCGCAGCGGGTAGAGCTGCTGCCTCACAGCGCCAGAGACCCGGGTTCAATCCTGACTACGGGTGCTGAGTGTACGGAGCTTCTACATTCTCCCTGTGACCACGTGGATTTTCTCCGGGTGCTTCAGTTTCCTCCCACACTCCAAAGACGTGCGGGTTTGTACGTTAATTGCCCCCTAGTGTGTAGGGAGTGGATGAGAAAGTGGAATAACAGAGAACTTTTGTGAACGGGCTGTTTGCGATGCTGTATCTTTTAATCAATATAATCATCTATAAAAGTGTTGGTTTTATCCTGGTCTGTTACACCAATTCCAACTCAGAAAGTTGAGGATTCAGCTGGAGAGGGTGCAGAGAAGATTTACGAGGATGTTGCCAGGACTCGAGGGTCTGAGCTAAAGGGAGAGGTTGGGGCAGGCTAGGACTTTATTTCTTGCAGCGCAGGAGAATAAAGGATCTTATAGAGGTGTATAAAATCACCAGGGGAATAGGTCGATGAATAGACAGAATCTCATGCCCAGAGTAGGGGAATCAAGAACCAGAGGACATGGGTTTAAGGTGAGTGGGGAAAGATTTAATTGGAACCTGAGGGGAAACTTATTTACACAAAGGGTGGTGGGTGTATGGAACGAGCTGCCAGAGGAGGTAGTTATGGCAGGGACTATGACATTTAAAAGACACTTGGACAGGTACATGGACAGGACAGGTGTAGAGGGATATGGGCCAAATGCGGGCAGGTGGGACTAGTGTAGATGGGACATGTTGGTTGGTGTGGGTAACTTGCGTTGAAGGGCCTGTTTCCACACCGTGACTCAATGACTCTGTCACTCTGTGACTCTATGTCCTAGATCTTATCTTTGCCGCTTGCTTGCAGCCCTGAGTCGGATAGTGCCATTCGCAAAGTGTTTAGTCTAGTTTAGTTTAGAGATACAGGCCCTTCGGCCCACCAGGTCCGTGCCAACCAGCGATCCCCGCACATTAACACTATCCTACACACACTAGGGACAATTTTTACAGTTACCGAGCCAGTTTACCTACGTACCTGTTGGTCTTTGGACCTCAGAAAGGTGTCTGCTGAATCAGTTACTCCGTTCCCTTGATCAGATGAGATGAAAGCTTGGAGCTCCGAGCTGGAGACCGGGGTGTGAATGAGCAGTGATTGCGTGTGCGAGCTTCTACGAAGTGGGTGCTGTCGACTCTAGCTGTGGGAAGGTGGGAGGTGACAGAGTTCTCTACCTGTATCATCACCTGTTGGCTTCTTTCCAATTGCCTGAGGGGCAAATGAGTAAGGACAAATGAGGCTTTAACGACAGGGAGGGTGTTGAGATTGGTGGTGGTGGGGTCACATCTGGTGGGCAAGTGGTAACAACTATCCCTCCCTCCCTCTCTTTCTCTCTCTCTTTCTCTCTCCCTCTCCCTCTCTCCCTCTCTCCTGTCCCCACCCTCTCCCTACATCAGACTTCAGTGGCAGTACGAGGTGATGTACATAACCTTTGGCTCTGGGGGATGAGTCACGTGTGCCGCAGAGTTAGTGCAGAATAAAGAACCAGTATTTCAGGCAAACTTCGTGTCTGATCTTATCTGTCTAAGGATAAGGGGGAAATCCTTTAGGACCGAGATGAGAAGGACTTTTTTCACACAGAGAGTGGTGAGTCTCTGGAACTCTCTGCCACAGAGGGTAGTTGAGGCCAGTTCATTGGCTATATTTAAGAGGGAGTTAGATGTGGCCCTTGTGGCTAAGGGGATCAGAGGGTATGGAGAGAAGGCAGGTACGGGATACTGAGTTGGATTATCAGCCATGATCATATTGAATGGCGGTGCAGGCTCGAAGGGCCGAATGGCCTACTCCTGCACCTAATTTCTATGTTTCTATCTCTTGCCCAGAGTAGGGGAATCAAGAACCAGAGGACATGGGTTTAAGGTGAGTGGGGAAAGATTTAATTGGAACCTGAGGGGAAACTTATTTACACAAACAGTGGTGGGTGTATGGAACGAGCTGCCAGAGGAGGGAGTTGTGGCAGGGACTATCACAATGTTCATCATTTTCTTTATTTCTCTCTCCCTCTCTTCCTCCCTCCCTCTCTCCCCTCTCTATCTCCCTCACTCCCCCTCCCCCTCCCTCTCCCTCTCTCCCTCTCTATCTCCCCCTCCCTCTCCCTCTCTCCCTCTCCCTCTCCCTCTCTCCCTCCTGTCCCCACCCTCTCCCTACATCAGACTTGAGTGGCAGTACGAGGTGATGTACATAACCTTTGGCTCTGGGGGTGAGTCACGTGTGCCGGAGAGTTAGTGCAGAATAAAGAACCAGTATTTCAGGCAAACTTCGTGTCTGATATTGGTGCCAGAGGGGGACATTTAACTAACAAACCCGCACGTCGTTGGGATGTGGGAGGAAACCAGAGGGCGGCACGGTGGCGCAGCGGGTAGAGCTGCTGCCTCACAGCGCCAGAGACCCGGGTTCAATCCTGACTACGGGTGCTGAGTGTACGGAGCTTCTACATTCTCCCTGTGACCACGTTGGTTTTCTCCGGGTGCTTCAGTTTCCTCCCACACTCCAAAGACGTGCGGGTTTGTACGTTAATTGCCCCCTAATGTGTAGGGAGTGGGTGAGAAAGTGGAATAACAGAGAACTTTTGTGAACGGGCTGTTTGCGATGCTGTATCTTTTAATCAATATAATCATCTATAAAAGTGTTGATTTTAACCTGGTCTGTTACACCAATTCCAACTCAGAAAGTTGAGGATTCAGCTGGAGAGGGTGCAGAGAAGATTTACGAGGATGTTGCCAGGACTCGAGGGTCTGAGCTAAAGGGAGAGATTGGGGCAGGCTAGGACTTTATTTCTTGCAGCGCAGGAGAATAAAGGATCTTATAGAGGTGTATAAAATCACCAGGGGAATAGGTCGATGAATAGACAGAATCTTACGGGATTGGACAGGCTGGATGCAGGAAGATTGTTCCCGATGTTGGGGAGGTCCAGGACAAGGGGTCACAGCTTAAGGATAAGGGGGAAATCCTTTAGGACCAAGATGAGAAGGACTTTTTTCACACAGAGAGTGGTGGGTCTCTGGAACTCTCTGCCACAGAAGGTAGTTGAGGCCAGTTCATTGGCTATATTTAAGAGGGAGTTAGATGTGGCCCTTGTGGCTAAGGGGATCAGAGGGTATGGAGAGAAGGCAGGTACGGGATACTGAGTTGGATGATCAGCCATGATCATATTGAATGGCGGTGCAGGCTCGAAGGGCCGAATGGCCTACTCCTGCACCTAATTTCTATGTTTCTAGGAGGTAGTTGTGGCAGGGACTATGACATTTAAAAGACACTTGGACAGGTACATGGACAGGACAGGTGTAGAGGGATATGGGCCAAATGCGGGCAGGTGGGACTAGTGTAGATGGGACTAGTGTAGACTAGTGTAGTTGGTTGGTGTGGGTAACTTGCGTTGAAGGGCCTGTTTCCACACCGTGACTCAATGACTCATATAACCATATAACCATATAACAATTACAGCACGAAAACAGGCCATCTCGGCCCTTCAAGTCCGTGCCGAACAACTTTTTTCCCTTAGTCCCACCTGCCTGCACTCATACCATAACCCTCCATACCCTTCTCATCCACATGCCTATCCAATTTATTTTTAAATGATACCAACGAACCTGCCGCCACCACTTCCACTGGAAGCTCATTCCACACCGCTACCACTCTCTGAGTAAAGAAGTTCCCCCTCATGTTACCCCTAAACCTCTGTCCCTTAATTCTAAAGTCATGTCCTCTTGTTTGAATCTTCCCTATTCTCAAAGGGAAAAGCTTGTCCACATCAACTCTGTCTATCCCTCTCATCATTTTAAAGACCTCTATCAAGTCCCCCCTTAACCTTCTGCGCTCCAGAGAATAAAGACCTAACTTATTCAACCTATCTCTGTAACTTAGCTGTTGAAACCCAGGCAACATTCTAGTAAATCTCCTCTGTACCCTCTCTATTTTGTTGACATCCTTCCTATAATTGGGCGACCAAAATTGTACACCATACTCCAGATTTGGTCTCACCAATGCCTTGTACAATTTTAACATTACATCCCAGCTTCTATACTCAATGCTCTGATTTATAAAGGCTAGCATACCAAAAGCTTTCTTTACCACCCTATCTATATGAGATTCCACCTTCAAAGAACTATGCACGGTTATTCCCAGATCCCTCTGTTCAACTGTATTCTTCAATTCCCTACCGTTTACCATGTTATTTTTGCCAGTCTCTCCTGATACCTTCTATTGTTGGTATTTCTGCGTTTAGAATAATATAATATATATATATATTAGGTTTGCTGATTCTGTCTTTGTATTAATTACTTCTTCCAGTAAGTCTGGAGGCATATTGTGATAGTCTTGTGCGTATTTTTTCAGATAGTCACAGATTTGGAAATATTTAAAATACTGATTGTTTCCCAAATTCTATTTTAGTTGTAATTGTTTAAATGAGAATAGTTTTCCCATTTCATACAAATCTCTGAAGATTTTAATTCCGGCTCTTTCCCACTGTATAAATGCTTTATCTATAGTTGAAGGTTTAAACGAAGGGTTTTTACTGATAGGAGGTAAGAGGGATAAATTTCTTAATTTTAAATTGTGTTTTATTTGTTTCCAAATTCTAATTGTACTTTTGGATTTTTGTTGTAATTTGTATTATTCGTCATCATTGGTGCAAGAAGGATCGCTCCAATATTGTAAGGAGAGCAGTCCTCTTTCTCCATAATATTCCAATCCGGTTGCTGGGGAGAGTTATCCAGCAATTGCATCATGTTTCTAATAATTTACAGACCAGTAGTAATACATGAAGTTGGGGAGTGCTAATCCCCCTACTACTTTGGGTTTATTCAGATGAGCTCTTTGTATTCTGTGCGATTTATAATCCCAAATAAAATTTGTGATATCTAAATCCAGTTTTTTGGGTAAGTATATTGGAATAGATTGGAACAGGAATAGAATTTGTGGTAAAAAATCATTTTTATGGCATTTATTCAGCCTATTAAGGAAGTGTTTTCCAAAATTTAATCAAGTTATATAGTTTCTTAAGTAGAGGGTTATAATTTGCGTCAAACATGTCTTGATATTTTCTAGTAATTTCGATACCCAAGTATTTAAATCTTTCCGTAGCTATTTTGAAAAGAAACTGTAAAAGATGTGTAGAGTCTTTCGGTTTTATTGACATGTCACTTTTATTTCAATTTATTCTATATCGTGAAAATGCTCCGAAGTCCTCTATTAAGTTTAAAATATTTGGTATAGTAATATGAGGTTTTGTGATGTACAATAGTATATCATCAGCGTATAATGATATTTTATTGTTGGAATATTTTGTTTTATATCCATGGATATTCGGATGAGTTCTAATTCTTTCCACTAGAGGTTCAATTATGAGAGCAAATAACAACGGTGATGGTGAACATCCTTGTCTATTACCCCTTGACAATTGAAATTTCGTAGATAAATTATTGTTAGTTAATATTCTGCCCGTTGGCTTATTATATAGTAATTTAATCCATAGAATAAAATTCTCTCCCAGTTGAAATTCTTGCAATACCCTGACCATATAATCCTATTCGACCTGATTGAAGGCTTTCTCTTCATCCAACAATATGATTGATAGTTTTTGATCTTCCCTTTGGTGTGAATGCATTATATTGAGCAGACGTCTCAGATTATTAAATGATTGTCTCTTAGGGATAAACCCTGTTTGATCCGGACGTATTAATTTACTAGCATATTTACTTAGTCTTCTAGCTAGTATTTTCGCTAATATTTTTTGATCTGTGTTTAGCAACGCAATAGCTCTGTATGATCCAGGTTCTTCCACATCTTTATCTTTCTTAAGTATTAGTGTGATCGTGGATTCTGCTAGTGTTTCAGGTAGTGTTTGTTCTTTGAAGGCATAAGTATACATTTTCTGTAGGCAACGTGTAAATATGTCATAAAACCTTTTATAGAATTCATTGCTAAATCCGTCGGGTCCTGGTGTTTTTCCATTTTTTAATGAGATTATTGTTTCTTCTATTTCCTTATTTGAGATTTGTGCTCCCAATTCCTCTTGTTCCTGTAACTCTAGTTTAGGAAGGTTACAATTATCCAAGAACTCTGTAACTTTGTTGGTGTTTGTTATCGTTTTAGATGAATACAGATTCTCGTAAAATTGTGCAAATCGTTTATTAATATCAGTCAGCAAGGTCAATACTTCCCCTTTGTCTGGTTTAATCTTTGAAATTGTGTCATCCTTTTCTTGTTTTTTTAAACTGACGTGCCAGACGTTTATGGGGCTTATCTCCAAATTCAAAATGTTCCTGTCTTGTAATTTGTAATAATCTTATGACTTTCTCTGATAATACTTTATTTAATTTAAATTTCAGTATTATTATTATATTATGTTTATCCGTAGTGGGGTCTTTAGCGTTTTCTCTGTCCAGTTGTCTAATTTATTCTTCTAACTGTCTTTGTTTGTTCTTATTTTCCTTATTTTGAAATTATAATGCCTCGAATAAATGCTTTAAAAGATTCCCATAATAGTGTAGGTGATATGTCTGGCGCATCGTTTATTTCGAAAAAAGGTCCATTTGCTGTTTTAAATATATACCCCTTTGCGGGTCTTTTAAAATTTGAGGACTGTACCTCCAAAACAGTTTGTTTTTAGTCATTCATTCCATTTTTAGAAAAAAAGTTATTGGGGAGTGATCTGTGATGGTATTTGTGTGGTATTTTGGTTTAAAAGTGTGGGGTATTAGTTTTGTATCCACCAGGAAATAATCTATACGTGAATATGCCTTGTGTATCATAGAATAGAACGAGTAATCCCTGCCGGTCGGATTTGCAATCCTCCAGACATCTGTTATGTTTGTGTTTTTTATTTAGGTATTTAGAAGTTCGCTAGTTTTCGATTTCGTAATACCTCTCTATTTTTGATTGGATTTATCTAAGTAAGGGTCTAAAACACAGTTAAAGTCTCCACCGATTATGACATTCTGGTGGTTATATTCTGCAATTATATTCAAGATTTTATTGAAAAAATGCGGGTTGTCAAAGTTGGGCGCATATATGTTTACCAAGGTAATTAGGGTAGCATGGATCTCCCCGGTAACTATCAAATATCTCCCGTTCTTATCTGTTAAGGTAGTTTTAACAGAATTAGCCTCAGAACAGTAGCCTCAGAATTAAAGGGCGCTCTTTTAGAAAGGAGGTGAGGAAGAATTTCTTTAGTCAGAGGGTGGTGAATCTGTGGAATTCATTGCCACAGAGGGGTGTGGAGGCCAGTGTCAGTGGATATTTTTAATGCAGAGATGGACAAATTCTTGATTAGAACAGGTGTCAAGGGTTATGGGGAGAAGGAAGGAAAATGGGATTAGGAGGCAGAGATCAGCCATGATGGAATGGCGGAGTAGTCTTGAAGGGCCGAATGGCCTAATTCTATTATTTCTATTCTACTATGAATCAGTCTGAAGAAGGGTCCTGACCCGAAACGTCACCTATCCATGTTCTCCACAGATGCAGACTGACCCGCGGAGTTAATCCAGCACTCTGTGTCAGTCTACTTGTTTTGCTGGCGAAGTAGCGGACACTGTTGCATTGGCTTGGTGCCCGTGGCCACTTAGAATCATAGAATCAGCTATATTTAAGAGGGAGTTAGATGTGGCCCTTGTGGCTAAGGGGATCAAAGGGTATGGAGAGAAGGCAGGTACAGGATACTGATTTGGATGATCAGCCATGATCATATTGAATGGCGGTGCAGGCTCGAAGGGCCGAATGGCCTACTCCTGCACCTAATTTCTATGTTTTTAATCATAGAAAATAGGTGCAGGAGTAGGCCATTCGGCCCTTCGAGCCTGCACAGTCATTCAATATGATCATGGCTGATCATCCAACTCAGTATCCTGTACCTGCCTTCTCTCCATACCCTTTGATCCCCTTAGCCACAAGGGCCACATCTAACTCCCTCTTAAATATAGCCAATGAACTGGCCTCAACTACCTTCTGTGGCAGACAATTCCACAGATTCACCACTCTCTGTGTGAAAAATGATCTTCTCATCTCGGTCCTATAAGACTTCCCCCTTATCCTTAAACAGTGACCCCTTGTTCTGGAGTTCCCCAACATCGGGAACAATCTTCCTGCATCTAGCCTGTCCAACCCCTTAAGAATTTTGTAAGTCTCTATAAGATCCCCCCTCAATCTCCTAAATTCAAGCGAGTATAAGCCAAGTCTATCCAGTCTTTCTTCATATGGAAGTCCTGCCATCCCAGGAATCAGTCTGGTGAGCATTCTCTGCACTCCCTCTATGGCAAGAATGTCTTTCCTCAGATTAGGAGACCAAAACTGTACGCAATACTCCAGGTGTGTCCTCACCAAGACCCTGTACAACTGCAGTAGAACCTCCCTGCTCTTGTACTCAAATCCTTTTGCTATGAATGCCAACATACCATTCGCTTTCTTCACAGTCTGCTGCACCTGCATGCCTACTTTCAATGACTGGTGTACCATGACATCCAGGTCTCGTTGCATCCTTGGTGTGGATGTAACAATAACATCATCAAGGAATGGAATAATAATCTGTGCATCTCTTTGTAACGTGGCGTCTGTCAGATGAGTACATGAATAACCTGACATCATTTCGCCTAATCCACCTGCATTCCAAGGAACAGTCCCAGCCGGATCAACCACTTTCTGAACGTCAGGCCCTTGAGTCCTGCAGCATCCACTTAAACATTCTCTGCACCCGCCCCATCCTGTTGCATTCTTGTGTGTTGCGGTTTGAAGACACAGTGTGGAAACAGGCCGTTCGGCCCACAGGCTCTGTGCCAACTGTTGATCACTAGTTCTATGTTATCCCATTTTCTCATCCACTCCCTGCACACGAGGGGGACAATTAACTTACAAACCCGCACGTCTTTGGGATGTGGGAGGAAACCAGAGGGCGACATGGTGGTGCAATGGGTAGAGCTGCTGCCTCACAGCGCCAGAGACCCGGGTTCAATCCTGGTTCTCCCTCTCTACCTCTCCCCCTCCCTCTCTCTCTCTTTCCCTCTCTCTCTCTCTCTCTCTCTCTCTCTCTCCCTCTCCGCCTCTCTTCTGTCCCCACCCTCTCCCTCCATCAGACTTGAGTGGCAGCACCTTATTCTGTGTTGAGTGGAACTTTTGGCCTTGACTTGTCTATTGAACACACGGAGAGAGTACCCAATCGATACGACCAACCAGCAGGGTACAATACAGTGCCTGATGTAGATTGACAAACAACCACATCTAGTCACTTGCTGCTTCAGGAGTTTGTGAATCATGAGTCACAGAGTCACACCGCGTGGAAACAGACCCTTCGGCCCACCAGGTCCGTGCCAACCAGCGATCCCCGCACATTAACACTATCCTACACACACTAGGGACAATTTTACGGTTACCGAGCCAGTTTACCTACATACCTGTAGGTCTTTGGACCTCAGAAAGGTGTCTGCTGAATCAGTTACTCCGTTCCCTTGATCAGATGAGATGAAAGCTTGGAGCTCCGAGCTGGAGACCGGGGTGTGAATGAGCAGTGATTGCGTGTGCGAGCTTCTACGAAGTGGGTGCTGTCGACTCTAGCTGTGGAAAATGGGAGGTTACAGAGCTCTCTACCTGTATCATCACCTGTTGGCTTCCTTCCAATTGCCTGACGGACAAAGGAGTAAGGACAAACAAGGCTTTAATGACAGGGAGGGTGTTGAGATTGGTGGTGGTGGGGTCACATCTGGTGGGCAAGTGGTAACAACTATCCCCCCAAAACAGTGGTGGGTGTATGGAACGAGCTGCCAGAGGAGGGAGTTGTGGCAGGGACTATCACAATGTTCATCATTTTCTTTCTTTCTCTCTCCCCCTCCCTCTCTCCCTTCCCGCCTCCCTCTCTTCCCCTCCCTACCTCTCTTCCCCTCCCTCTCTTCCCCTCCCTCTCTCTCTCTCTCTCTCCCTCTCTCTGTCCCCCTCTCTCTCTCCCTCCCTCCCTCCTTCTCTCTCTGTCTCCCTCTCCATCTCTCTCACTCTCTCCCTCCCTCCCTCTCTCTGTCTCTTGCTCCTCCCTCTTCTGTCCCCACCCTCTCCCTTCTTCAGTTGTGAGTGGCAGCACCTAATTCTGTGTTGACTGGAACTTTTGCCCTTAACTTGTCTATTGATATATATTAATGATTTGGATGAAGGGATTAAAGGTAACATTTAAGGTAACGGCAAATTTGCAGACGACACAAAGCTGGGTGGCAGTGTGAACTGTGAGGAGGATGCTATGAGAATGCAGGGTGTCTTGGACAGGTTGGGTGAGTGGGCAGATGCTTGGCAGATGCAGTTTAATGTGGATAAATGTCAGTTTATCCACTTTGGTAGCAAAAACAGGGAAGTGGGAGATTGCAACCTTCACGTGGTCCGCCCTGTTTTGACAAATGCAATCAACCTGGTGTGCACAATCAAATAAGATCAAATAGAACAAGTTGTCCTACAACTTTAAGGGCCTGTCCCACCAGCATGCGATTGCATGCGTCTAGCGCGACCAAACGTGGTGGCTTGAGGCGTACGGCCTCGCGGGGCCGGTCCCACTTCGATCGGCGGAGGCGTATGGAGTTGTGCGGGGCTGGTCCCGACATCGCCCGGGGCTCCAAAAATCGTCCACTGTCCGATAGTCCCGCGTGCCAACGGCCTGTCGGCCCCCAGGCGCATTGAGGGCGTACGCAGCGTCTCAACGGCATACGCCTAGCGTGTGGCGTTGCACGATGACGTCACCGCCCAGCGCCATGCGATGTCCAAATTCAGTCCGCCCGCCTCCTGCCCAGCTGATTGGTGAGTATGATGTCGGGACCAACCCCGCACAACTCCAAACGCCCGTGACCACGTGGGTTTTCTCCGGGTGCTTCAGTTTCCTCCCACACTCCAAAGACGTGCGGGTTTGTACGTTAATTGCCCCCTAGTGTGTAGGGAGTGGATGAGAAAGTGGAATAACAGAGAACTTTTGTGAACGGGCTGTTTGCGATGCTGTATCTTTTAATCAATATAATCATCTATAAAAGTGTTGGTTTTAACCTGGTCTGTTACACCAATTCCAACTCAGAAAGTTGAGGATTCAGCTGGAGAGGGTGCAGAGAAGATTTACGAGGATGTTGCCAGGACTCGAGGGTCTGAGCTCAAGGGAGAGGTTGGGGCAGGCTAGGACTTTATTTCTTGCAGCGCAGGAGAATAAAGGATCTTATAGAGGTGTATAAAATCACCAGGGGAATAGGTCGATGAATACACAGAATCTTACGGGATTGGACAGGCTGGATGCAGGAAGATTGTTCCCGATGTTGGGGAGGTCCAGGACAAGGGGTCACAGCTTAAGGATAAGGGGGAAATCCTTTAGGACCAAGATGAGAAGGACTTTTTTCACACAGAGAGTGGTGAGTCTCTGGAACTCTCTGCCACAGAGGGTAGTTGAGGCCAGTTCATTGGCTATATTTAAGAGGGAGTTAGATGTGGCCCTTGTGGCTAAGGGGATCAGAGGGTATGGAGAGAAGGCAGGTACGGGATACTGAGTTGGATTATCAGCCATGATCATATTGAATGGCGGTGCAGGCTCGAAGGGCCGAATGGCCTACTCCTGCACCTAATTTCTATGTTTCTATCTCTTGCCCAGAGTAGGGGAATCAAGAACCAGAGGACATGGGTTTAAGGTGAGTGGGGAAAGATTTAATTGGAACCTGAAGGGGAAACTTATTTACACAAAGGGTGGTGGGTGTATGGAACGAGCTGCCAGAGGAGGTAGTTGTGGCAGGGACTATGACATTTAAAAGACACTTGGACAGGTGCATGGACAGGACAGGTGTAGAGGGATATGGGCCAAATGCGGCCAGGTGGGACTAGTGTAGATGGGACATGTTGGTTGGTGTGGGTAACTTGCGTTGAAGGGCCTGTTTCCACACTGTGACTCAATGACTCTGTCACTCTGTGACTCTATGTCCTAGATCTTATCTCTGCCGCTTGCTTGCAGCCCTGAGTCGGATAGTGCCATTCGCAAAGTGTTTAGTCTAGTTTAGTTTAGAGATACAGACCCTTCGGCCCACCAGGTCCGTGCCAACCAGCGATTCCCGCACATTAACACTATCCTACACACACTAGGGACAATTTTTACAGTTACCGAGCCAGTTTACCTACATACCTGTTGGTCTTTGGACCTCAGAAAGGTGTCTGTTGAATCAGTTACTCCGTTCCCTTGATCAGATGAGATGAAAGCTTGGAGCTCCGAGCTGGAGACCGGGGTGTGAATGAGCAGTGATTGCGTGTGCGAGCTTCTACGAAGTGGGTGCTGTCGACTCTAGCTGTGGGAAGGTGGGAGGTTACAGAGCTCTCTACCTGTATCATCACCTGTTGGCTTCCTTCCAATTGCCTGACGGGCAAATGAGTGAGGACAAACAAGGCTTTAATGACAGGGAGGGTGTTGAGATTGGTGGTGGTGGGGTCACATCTGGTGGGCAAGTGGTAACAACTATCCCCCCCAAACAGTGGTGGGTGTATGGCACGAGCTGCCAGAGGAGGGAGTTGTGGCAGGGACTATCACAATGTTCATCATTTTCTTTCTTTCTCTCTCCCTCTCTCTATCTCCCTCTCTCTCTTTCTCTCTCCCTCTCTCTCTCTCCTGTCCCCACCCTCTCCCTACATCAGTGGCAGTACGAGGTGATGTACATAACCTTTGGCTCTGGGGGTGAGTCACGTGTGCCGCAGAGTTAGTGCAGAATAAAGAACCAGTATTTCTGGGAAACTTCCTGTCTGTATTGGTGCCAGGAGGATGATTTTTTAATTCCTTCTATTTCAGCGCTTTCCCTTGTTGTGCCTGGGGTTTGGCTTTCTCAGCCAAATCCTCCGTTCTATAGTCACAACTGTGTGACCTCCTTTCCTCTGGGCCTTCTTGTGCCTGGGCTCTAGACTGGGACCTAGTCTGCCATACTACGGGGTCTGTAAACTGGGGCTTCTCCTTCCTCTTGGGTCAGACGCCTGAGGTGGATGTACTGTCGGTTCCTGACTCTGCCTTGGGTAAAATTGGGTAAATTCCTGTCACCACTGACTAGGGCTCGGACTGTGGTGTGGGTGGAGCTCGACCCGGGGGCTGATAGGGAAGTGGAGGTGCGCTGGGAGCCAAATTCCAATCATTTTCCCATGCCTTCCCTTTGTCTCCCTCTGCTAACTGAAGTCCAACCATTGAAATGACCAGTCCTTTATTTATCTTTCTCAGATTCTGCTTGTTCTCACTCAACCCTCACTCTCTCTCTCGTGTGCACACTCTCATTTCAATACTTCCACTTATTAAATTTATATCTAATTTAACTTTGTTATCTTGCCAACTGTCCAGAATAGTTTTATCTCGTTCCTCCTCACACGACTGTCGCCATAATTCAATCAATTTCTTCCTCTTCTCACTCGCATTTCCTATGTACTTATCACAGTTAATATATTTATCACACTTATTACTACAATATTCACAACCACTTATTCCATACACAGTATTAAAATTCTTATGCTTTATTCTTACAACAATAATGACGTTAACGTTTTACTATTTCTTATTTAGCAACCGTGACTTCTCACTGGATTCGAATTCAATTGTTTTAACTACTTCACACCATTCCAAATGATCAGGATGAATTTAGCACTGTCAGTGTTTCGCCGACCCTGTTTCCAATTATCTAATTATTACTTGTTTAAGAAGGAACTGCAGATGCTGGAAAATCGAAGGTAGACAAAAATGCTGGAGAAACTCAGCGTGTGCAGCAGCGTCTATGGAGCGAAGGAAATACGCAACGTTTCGGGCCAAAACCCTTCTTCAGACTGATTGGGGGGAGGCGGGGAGAAGAAAGGAAAAAGGAGGAGGAGGATCCCGAGGGCTCAGTTGGACGGACGAGTTGCCATGGGCCGTGCTGGGGATCCACACTGCCCCAAAGGAGGACTTGTCGGCTTCATCGGCTGAGTTGGTTTACGGTGACCCACTGACCGTGCCCGGGGGGTTTATCCCAACCGCTGGCGGCTCCCAGGAGTCACCGTCATCCATGTTGGTCCGACTGCGGGAGAGGGTCAGCGCCCTGTCTCCTGTCTCAACGTCTCGGCACGGTGTCGCTCCATCTCACGTGCGTCCGGCTCTTGCGGACCGTCAGTATGTCTTCCTCCGCCGCGATGCCCATAGGTCACCCTCGCAGCGCCCGCACGAAGGTCCTTTACGGGTGCTACGGCACGGGCCCACCACTTTTATATTGGACATGGGGGGGTCGGGGGCAAACTAGGTTTTGGTAGCTCGTTTGAAGCCGGCCCATTTGGACCTGAGCCAGCCGGTCCAGGGGGCCCGGCCTCGCCGTCGAGGGCATCCGACAGATCGGGTCCCACCTAGTTCGTCCTCACCTGAAAATAAACCTTTGCGCGGGGACGTACGTACGAGGTCCAGCCGCCTCGTTCGGCTGCCCGTCCGTTTTTGTGCCTCCGGTTCTGGGGCGGGGGGGGGGTGTAATGTGGCAGCACTGGGTGTTGGGCCACGCACTGTACATAACATAGAAACATAGAAATTAGGTGCAGGAGTAGGCCATTCGGCCCTTCGAGCCTGCACCGCCATTCAATATGATCATGGCTGATCATCCAACTCAGTATCCCGTACCTGCCTTCTCTCCATACCCTCTGATCCCCTTAGCCACAAGGGCCACATCTAACTCCCTCTTAAATATAGCCAATGAACTGGCCTCAACTACCCTCTGTGGCCGAGAGTTCCAGAGACCCACCACTCTCTGTGTGAAAAAATTCCTTCTCATCTCGGTCCTGAAGGATTTCCCCCTTATCCTTAAGCTGTGACCCCTTGTCCTGGACCTCCCCAACATCGGGAACAATCTTCCTGCATCTAGCCTGTCCAACCCCTTAAGAATCTTGTAAGTTTCTATAAGATCCCCTCTCAATCTCCTAAATTCTAGAGAGTATAAACCGAGTCTATGCAGTCTTTCTTCATAAGACAGCCCTGACATCCCAGGAATCAGTCTGGTGAATCTTCGCTGCACTCCCTCTATGGCAATAATGTCCTTCCTCAGATTTGGAGACCAGAACTGTACGCAATACTCCAGGTGTGGCCTCACCAAGACCCTATACAACTGAAGTAGAACCTTTCTGCTCCTATACTCAAATCCTTTTGCTATGAAAGCTAACATACCATTGGCTTTCTTCACTGCCTGCTGTACTTGCATGCCTACTTTCAATGACTGGTGTACCATGACACCCAGGTCGCGCTGCATCTCCCCTTTTCCTAATCGGCCACCATTTAGATAGTAGTCTGTTTTCCTTTTTTTGCCACCAAAGTGGATAACCTCACATTTATCCACATTATACTGCATCTGCCAAACATTTGCCCACTCACCCAGCCTATCCAAGTCACCTTGCATTCTCCTAGCATCCTCCTCACAGCTAACACTGCCCCCCAGCTTAGTGTCATCCGCAAACTTGGAGATATTGCCTTCAATTCCCTCATCCAGATCATTTATGTATATTGTAAATAGCTGGGGTCCCAGCACTGAGCCTTGCGGTACCCCACTAGTCACTGCCTGCCATTGTGAAAATGACCCGTTTACTCCTACTCTCTGCTTCCTGTTTGCCAGCCAGTTCTCTATCCACATCAATACTGAACCCCCAATGCCGTATGCTTTAAGTTTATATACTAATCGCTTATGTGGGACCTTGTTGAAAGCCTTCTGGAAGTCCAGATACAGCACATCCACTGGTTCTCCCCCATCCACGCTACTAGTTACATCCTCGAAAAATTCCACAAGATTCGTCAGACATGATTTACCTTTCGTAAATCCATGGTCACCTTTGGTCACAGGTGCCGCTGGGGACTATTGAGGGTTAATCGCGCACGCACAGGGTTGGTGAGTGAGGAGAGTTAGTGGAGAATAAAGAACCAGTGTTTCAGACGAACTTCGTGTCTGCCTCGCTCTTTACGGACAACTCCACGTCCGCTACAGCAGCTCCTTATTCTGTGTCGAGCGGAATTTTTGGCCTTGACTTGTCTATTGAACACATGGAGAGAATACCCAATCGATACGACCAAACAGCAGGGTACAATACAGTGCCTGATGTAGATTCACAAACAACCACACCTAGTCACTTGCTGCTTCAGGAGTTTGTGAAACATGAGTCACAGAGTCACACCGCATGGAAACAGGCCCTTCAGCCCACCAGGTCCGTGTCAGCCACCATGCCCCATCAATGCAAGTCCCACTGTCCTTGCCTGGTCCATATTCCTCCAAAACTGCCACTCCACTTCCTGTCCAAAAAAGACACAGAGTGCAGGAGTAACTCAGCGGGTCAGGCAGCGCCTGTGGAGAACATGGATAGGTGACGTTTCACAGAGTGCTGGAGTAACTCAGCGGGTCAGGCAGCGCCTGTGGAGAACATGGATAGGTGATGTTTCACAGAGTGCTGGAGTAACTCAGCGGGTCAGGCAGCATCTGTGGAGAACATGGATAGGTGACGTTTCACAGAGTGCTGGAGTAACTCAGCGGGTCAGGCAGCATCTGTGGAGAACGTGGTTAGGTGACATTTCACAGAGTGCTGGAATAACTCAGCGGGTCAGGCAGCATCTGTGGAGAACATGGATAGGTGATGCTTTGGGGAGGATCCTTCTTCATTCCGATTCATCCACAAACTGCTTCACCAAGATTCTTTGCAGTTAGGTTCTGGGGCTTATTTGAACAGTGAAAGTCTGCGTGGAAGGTTTCCATGGTGACTGTCCTGTGCACCAAAGTCTGTACATGGGCGAGGCCAGACTAGACGTGAGACCAGGTGAGACCAGGTAGAGGTGAGACCAGGTGTGGACCATTTCACTGCATGCTTGCCCTCCCCAGTGCCCTCGATGGGGCTTATTCCCAGGCGCGGGGCAGTGTGGGAGCGGACGACCGCCATTGCTGGCACCGTCATGACCCTGGACAGCCCGGGCCAGTGAGGGCGGCAATAACTGCAGCAAACACTCCGGTACTTTGCTCACCCGTAAACACACTTGCCGACTGCTCGCCATCAACCCGTCTCCTTCCATTTCTCACCCAAATCCACAAATGGGGGTTGAATGGCGTCGGTTTTTCATATGGTTCATGGTGTCCACTGTTAAACGTGACCTCTGCCCAATGGAGACTCACAACACGATGGGATAGTGAGCGTCAGATGCCCGCCCGACCCATAAACCCATCACTTCAATAAACGGGGAAATGTAGAGCCGATACCTCACTGCGCCAGAGACCCGGTTTCTATCCTGACCACAGGTGGTGTCTGCGTGGAGTTTGCATGTTCTCCCCATGACCTGCATGGGTTTTAGAAACAGAGAAACATGGAAAACAGGTGCAGGAGGAGGCCATTTGGCCCTTCCAGCCAACACTGCCATTCATTGGCTGATCATCCACAATCAATAACTTGAGCCTGCCTTCTCCCCATACCCCTTCATTCCGCTAGCCCCAGGAGCTAAATATAACTCTTAAATACATCCAGTGAATCGGCCTCCACTGCCTTGTGTGGCAGAGAATTCCACAAATTCACAACTCTCTGGGTGAAAAGGTATTTCCTCATCTCAGTCCTAAATTGAAAAGACTAGGCTTATATTCATTGGAGTTTAGAAGGTTGAGGAGGGATCTTATAGAAACATATAAAATTATAAAAGGACTGGCCACGCTAGATGCAGGAAAAATGTTCCCAATGTTGGGCGAGTCCAGAACCAGGGGCCACAGTCTTAGAATAAAGGGGAGGTCATTTAAGACGGATGTGAGAAAAAACGTTTTCACCCAGAAAGTTGTGAATTTATGGAATTCCCTGCCAGAGGGTAGTGGAGGCCAAATCACTGGATGGATTTAAGAGAGAGTTGGATAGAGCTCTAGGGGCTAGTGGAGTCAAGGGGTATGGGGAGAAGGCAGGCACGGGTTATTGATAGCGGACAATCAGCCATGAGGTGGTGGGTTTCTTAAATGTGTGAGCAGAGAGACAGAGGGGTGTAAAATGAGGGTAGAAGCAGTAGGTAGCATGGTGAAAAGGAAAAGTGGCAGGCAGGCAAATCCAGGGCAAAAATCAAAAAGGGCCACTTTTCAACATAATTGTATAAGGGGTAAGAGTGTTGTAAAAACAAGCCTGAAGGCTTTGTGTCTCAATGCAAGGGGCATTCGTAATAAGGTGGATGAGTTGAAGGTGCAGATAGTTATTAATGACTATGATATAGTTGGGATCACGGAGACATGGCTCCAGGGTGACCAAGGCTGGGAGCTGAACATCCAGGGATATTCAATATTCAGGAGGAATAGACAGAAAGGAAAAGGAGGTGGGGTAGCGTTGCTGGTTAGAGAGGAGATTAACGCAATAGAAAGGAAGGACATTACTTTGGTTCTGTTTTCACTAAGGAAGACATAAATAATCTGCCGGAAATAGCAGGGGACCAGGGGTCAAATGAGATGGAGGATCTGAGCGAAATCCAGGTTAGCCAGGAAGTGGTGTTAGGTAAATTGAATGGATTAAAGGCCGATAAATCCCCAGGGCCAGATAGGCTGCATCCCAGAGTACTTTAGGAAGTAGCCCCAGAAACGGTGGATGCATTAGTGATAATTTTTCAAAACTCTTTAGATTTTGGAGTAGTTCCTGAGGATTGGAGGGTAGCTAATGTAACCCCACTTTTTAAAAAGGGAGGGAGAGAGAAAACAGGGAATTACTGACCAGTTAGTCTAACATCGGTAGTGGGGAAACTGCTAGAGTCAGTTTTTAAAGATGGGATAGCAGCACATTTGGAAAGTGGTGAAATCATTGGATGAAGTCAGCATGGATTTACAAAAGGTAAATCATGTCTGACAAATCTTATAGAATTTTTCAAGGATGTAACTAGTAGAGTGGATAAGGGAGAACCAGTGGATGTGTTCCACTCTACTAGTTACATCCTCAAAAAATTCTATAAGATTCGTCAGACATGATGGACTTTCATGATGGCTTTTGACAAGATCCCACATAAGAGATTAGTATACAAACTTAAAGCACATGGTATTGTGGGTTCAGTATTGATGTGGATAGAGAACTGGCTGCCAGACAGGAAGCAAAGAGTAGGAGTAAACGGGTCCTTTTCAGAATGGCAGGCAGTGACTAGTGGGGTACCGCAAGGCTCAGTGCTGGGACCCCAGCTATTTACAATATATATTAATGATTTGGACGAGGGAATTGAATGCAACATCTCCAAGTTTGTGGATGACACGAAGCTGGTGGGCAGTGTTAGCTGTGAGGAGGATGCTAGGAGGATGCAAGGTGACTTGAATAGGTTGGGTGAGTGGGCAAATGCATGGCAGATGCAGTATAATGTGGATAAATGTGAGGTTATCCACTTTGGTGACAAAAACAGGAAAGTAGACTATTATCTGAATGGTGTCCGATTAGGAAAAGGGGAGATGCAATGAGACCTGGGTGTCATGGTACACCAGTCATTGAAAGTAGGCATGTAGTTGCAGCAGGCTGTGAAGAAAGTGAATGGTATGTTGGCATTCGTAGCAAAAGGATTTGAATATAGGTGCAGGGAGGTTCTACTGCAGTTGTACAGGGTCTTGGTGAGACCACACCTGGAGTATTGTGTACAGTTTTGGTCTCTAAATCTGAGGAAAGACATTCTTGCCATAGAGGGGGTACAGAGAAGGTTCACCAGACTGATTCCTGGGATGGCAGGACTTTCATATGAAGAAAGACTGGATAGACTCGGCTTGTACTCGCTAGAATTTAGAGGATTGAGGGGGGATCTTATAGAAACTTACAAAAATCTTAAGGGGTTGGACAGGCTAGATGCAGGAAGATTGTTCCCGATGTTGGGGAAATCCAGAACAAGGGGTCACAGTTTAAGGATAAGGGGGAAGTCTTTTAGGACCGAGATGAGAAAAACATTTTTCACACGGTGGTGAATCTGTGGAATTCTCTGCCACAGAAGGTAGTTGAGGCCAGTTCATTGGCTATATTTAGGATGGAGTTAGATGTGGCTCTTGTGGCTAAAGGGATCAGGGGGTATGGAGAGAAGGCAGGTACAGGATACTGAGTTGGATGATCAGCCATGATCATATTGAATGGCGGTGCAGGCTCGAAGGGCCAAATGGCCTACTCCTGCACCTATTTTCTATGTTTCTAAATGGCCTACCCTTTATTCTTCAACTGTGACCCCTGTTTCTGGACTCCGCCAACATTTGGAACATTTTTCCTGCACCTACCCTGTCCAATCCTTTGATAATCTTATATGATTCAATAAGATCCCCTCTCACCCTTCTAAATTCCAATGTATACAAACCCAGTCGCTCCATTCTATCAAGATATGACAGTCCCGCCAACTCGGGAATTAACCTTGTGAACCTACGCTGTACTCCCTCAATAGCAAGAATGTCCTTCCTCAAATTTGGAGACCAAAACTGCACACAGTACTCCAGGTGTGGTCTCACCAGGGCCCTGTACAACTGCAGAAGGACCTCTTTGCTCCAAAACTCAACTCCTCTTGTTATAAAGGCCCACATGACATTAGCTTTCTTCACTACCTGCTGTACCTGCATGCTTACTTTCATAGACTGATGAACAAGGACCCCCAGATCCCGTTGTAGTTCCCCTTTTCCCAACTTGACACCATTCACATAATAATCTGCCTTTGTGGCGGCCCCTGGTGGTGAGCCACTTGCAGTGCTAAACCTCAACCCTGGAGTGTGGAGTCAAGTGTCTCGGTGAAGGGAGGTGCAGGTCACTGGGTTCCCCGGGAGTATTTAACGTCGGCCAAATACTAACTGGCTGGACAAACTTTGTGTCCCGCCTCATTCCTGGCTGGACATCTTTGAGTCCCGTCACACCTTCCTGTTCCTGCCACCAAAGTGGATAACCTTACATTTATCCACATTATACTGCATCTGCCCACTCCCCCAACCTGTCCAAGTCACCCTGCATCCTCATAGCGCTCTCCTCACAGTTCACACTGCCACCCAGCTTTGTGTCATCTGCAAATTTGCTAATGTTACTTTGAATCCCATCATCGAAATCATTAATGTATATTGTAAATAGCTGCGGTCCCAGCACCAAGCCTTGCGGTACCCCACTAGTCACTGCCTGCCATTCTGAAAGGGACCCGTTAATCCCTGCTCTTTGTTTCCTGTCTGCCAACCACTTCTCTATCCATGTCAACACTCTACCCCCAATACCATGTGCCCTAATTTTGCCCACTAATCTCCTATGTGGGACCTTATCAAATGCTTTCTGAAAGTCCAGGTGCACTACATCCACTGGCTCTCCCTTGTCCATTTTCCTAGTTACATCCTCAAAAAATTCCAGAAGATTAGTCAAGCATGATTTCCCCTTCGTAAATCCATGCTGACTCGGACCGATCCTGTTACTGCTATCCAAATGTTCGGTTATTGCATCTCTTATAATTGACTCCAGCATCTTCCCCACCACCGATGTCAGGCTAACTGGTCTATAATTCCCTGTTTTCTCTCTTGCGCCTTTCTTAAAAAGTGGGATAACATTAGCTACCCTCCAATCCACAGGAACTGATCCTGAGTCTATAGAACATTGGAAAATGATCACCAATGCGTCCATGATTTCTAGAGCCACCTCCTTAAGTATCCTGGGATGCAGACCATCAGACCCTGGAGATTTATCAGCCTTCAGTCCCATCAGTCTACCCAACACTAATGTGAATTTCCTTCAGTTCCTCCGTCACCCTAGATCTTCTGGCCACTAGTACATCAGGGGAATTGTTTGGGTCTTCCTTAGTGAAGACGGATCCAAAGTACCTGTTCAATTCGTCTTCCATATCCATGTTCCCCAGAATAAATTCACCTGTTTCAGTCTTCAAGGGCCCATCGAGTCCGCGCCGACCAGCTTCTTCTTCTTCCTCTACTTGCGTATGGCATGCACAGCCTAAAGTTGTAGGTCAACTTGTTCTATTTGATCTATTTGTTTGCGCACGCTGGATTGATTGCATTAGTCGAAACAAGGTGGACCACGTGAAGGTTGCAATCTTCCACCTCGAACATTAACCCTATCCTACACACACAAGGCACAATTTACAACTTACAGAAGCCAATGAATCTACAAACCTGCACGTCTTTGGAGTGTGGGAGGAAACCGAAGATCTCGGAGAAAACCCACACAGGTCACAGGGAGAACGTACAAACTCCGTACAGACAGCACCCGTAGTCAGGATGGAACCTGGGTCGCTGGTACTGTGAGGCAGCAGCTCTACCCGCTGCGCCACCGTGCCAACTCGACACAATGGCATATAATTACAACACAATAGTAGATTCACGGCTCACTCTCAATCACCATGTCTTTGTTCAATTCAGTTTTTGATCCATTCTCTCCTTGACCTTTGTGTCCGTGTCATTACTGCTTGGTAGGTTGACACTAACACAGAAAACCTCCTCATGGCCCCCGTCCACAGGCATTAGACAACAAAGTCCTCTCTCTAGTCCATGCAAGTGTGAGGTGTTATAAGGGTAAAGTATACAATTAAAGCTGGCACAAACATTGTGGGCCGAAGGGCTCATTCCGGTGCTGTGCTCTTCTATCTTCTAATGGCTCGACCCTTAACAGCAAAGAGATGTTGGGGTCCAGGTCCACAACTCCCTGAAAGTGGCAACACAAGTAGACAGAGCGGTAAAGAAGGCGAATGTTACACTTGTCTTCATTGGTCGGGGCGTCAAGTGCAAGAGGCAGGAAGTTACGATGCAGCTTTACAGGACTTTGTTCAGGCTGCCTTTGGAGTATTGCGTGCAGTTCTGGTCGCCCCCATTACAGGATGTGGAGCCTTTAGAGACGGTGCAGAGGAGGTTTACAGAACGCTGCCTGGATTACTGGGTTTCAGCTACAGGGAGAGGGACAAACTTGGATTGTTTTATCTGGAACGTTGGAGGTTGAGGGGAGACCCGATAGAAATTTATGAAATTATGAGAGATGTAGATAGGGTAGACACTCAGAACCTTTTCCCCAGGGTGGAGATGTCCAACTGTAGAGGGAATAGCTCTAATGAGAGGGGGGAAGTTTAATGGAGATGTGTGGGGCAAGTTTTGTACACAGAGGGTGGTGGGGGCCTGGAACACACCGCCAAGGTGGTGTTGGACGCAGATACCATAGTGGTGTTTAAGAGGCTTTTAGACAGGCACATGAATACGCAGGGAATGCAGGGATGTGGGTCACGTGCAGGCAGCTGAGACACGGGTAGATGCTGGTAAACACAGGTAGACACATATAGATACAGGTAGGCACAGGAACAAAATGTTGGAGTAACTCAGTGGGTGAGGCAGCATCTCTGGAGAGAAGGAATGGGCGATGTTTCGGGTTGAGACCCTTTTTCAGATTTATGTCAGGGGAGGGGGTGGGACAAATATAGATAAGTCTAGAGAGTTCATTGTCGTGTGTCCCCTGACAGGACAGGGACATTCTTGCTTTGCTTCTGTCAGCACAACAGGACAACCGCATTGCTGGTGACCACCGAAGCCCAGTGGTGTAACCCTGGCGTCTACCAGACCCACGACGCCGAACTCAACCTGGTCTCCCTGAAGCTGCCAGGGGTTTGGTTCCGAGCAAGCTCTGGGGCGTGGGGTCCCGCCCGGTTCTGTGCCTCTGGTTTTGGGGGGGGGGGGGTCATGCATTATGTTCAGTTTGCGAGGGAACTGAGTATAATGTTTGTGTAGATTGACGCAAAAGGCTGGAGTAACTCAGCGGGTCGGGCAGCATTTCTGGAGAGAAGGAATGTGTGACATTTCACGTGTGATGCTGAAGAATGGTGTTGACCAGAAACGTCACACATTCCTTCTCTCCACAGATGCTGGTTGAAAGCAAAGATAGACACAAAATGCTGGAGGGAATCAGCAGGAGAAGGGTCACGACCAGAAACGTCACCCATTCCTTCTCCCCACAGATGCTGCCTGTCCCGCTGAGTTACTCCAGCACTTTGTGTCTATCTTTGCTTTAAACCAGCATCTGCAGTTCCTTCCCACACACACATCCTCACAGCCAGAACTGATTAGAATCAATAGAGAAACAGGCCCTTCGGCCCAACTTGCCCATGCTGACCAACATGTCCCATCTACACTAGTCCCACCTGCCTGTGTTTGGTCCGTATCACTCTAAACCTGTCCAATCCATGTACCTGTGTAAATGTTTCTTAAATGTTCTGATAGTCCCAGCCTCAACTACCTCCTCCGGCAGCTCGTTCCATACACCCACCACCCTCTGTGTAAAAAAAAGTTGCCGCTCAGGTTCTTATTAAATCTTTCCCCCTCAACTCCACACCCACTCACGAGTTTCAACTTGAGTTGAGTTTATCGTTATGTGAA
>CAUPSL010001534.1:60000-170357 GCA_963514005.1 Raja brachyura | reverse complement strand
AAACCCTAGCAACTCTAAACCCTAGCAACTCTAAACCCTAGCAACTCTAAACCCTAGCAACTCTAAACCCTAGCAACTCTAAACCCTAGCAAACTCTAAACCCTAGCAACTCTAACCCTAGCAACTCTAAACCCTAGCAACTCTAAACCCTAGCAACTCTAAACCCTAGCAACTCTAAACCCTAGCAACTCTAAACCCTAGCAACTCTAAACCCTAGCAACTCTAAACCCTAGCAACTCTAAACCCTAGCAACTCTAAACCCTAGCAACTCTAAACCCTAGCAACTCTAAACCCTAGCAACTCTAAACCCTAGCAACTCTAAACCCTAGCAACTCTAAACCCTAGCAACTCTAAACCCTAGCAACTCTAAACCCTAGCAACTCTAAACCCTAGCAACTCTAAACCCTAGCAACTCTAAACCCTAGCAACTCTAAACCCTAGCAACTCTAAACCCTAGCAACTCTAAACCCTAGCAACTCTAAACCCTAGCAACTCTAAACCCTAGCAACTCTAAACCCTAGCAACTCTAAACCCTAGCAACTCTAAACCCTAGCAACTCTAAACCCTAGCAACTCTAAACCCTAGCAACTCTAAACCCTAGCAACTCTAAACCCTAGCAACTCTAAACCCTAGCAACTCTAAACCCTAGCAACTCTAAACCCTAGCAACTCTAAACCCTAGCAACTCTAAACCCTAGCAACTCTAAACCCTAGCAACTCTAAACCCTAGCAACTCTAAACCCTAGCAACTCTAAACCCTAGCAACTCTAAACCCTAGCAACTCTAAACCCTAGCAACTCTAAACCCTAGCAACTCTAAACCCTAGCAACTCTAAACCCTAGCAACTCTAAACCCTAGCAACTCTAAACCCTAGCAACTCTAAACCCTAGCAACTCTAAACCCTAGCAACTCTAAACCCTAGCAACTCTAAACCCTAGCAACTCTAAACCCTAGCAACTCTAAACCCTAGCAACTCTAAACCCTAGCAACTCTAAACCCTAGCAACTCTAAACCCTAGCAACTCTAAACCCTAGCAACTCTAAACCCTAGCAACTCTAAACCCTAGCAACTCTAAACCCTAGCAAAAACCCTAGCAACTCTAAACCCTAGCAACTCTAAACCCTAGCAACTCTAAACCCTAGCAACTCTAAACCCTAGCAACTCTAAACCCTAGCAACTCTAAACCCTAGCAACTCTAAACCCTAGCAACTCTAAACCCTAGCAACTCTAAACCCTAGCAACTCTAAACCCTAGCAACTCTAAACCCTAGCAACTCTAAACCCTAGCAACTCTAAACCCTAGCAACTCTAAACCCTAGCAACTCTAAACCCTAGCAACTCTAAACCCTAGCAACTCTAAACCCTAGCAACTCTAAACCCTAGCAACTCTAAACCCTAGCAACTCTAAACCCTAGCAACTCTAAACCCTAGCAACTCTAAACCCTAGCAACTCTAAACCCTAGCAACTCTAAACCCTAGCAACTCTAACTAAACCCTAGCAACTCTAAACCCTAGCAACTCTAAACCCTAGCAACTCTAAACCCTAGCAACTCTAAACCCTAGCAACTCTAAACCCTAGCAACTCTAAACCCTAGCAACTCTAAACCCTAGCAACTCTAAACCCTAGCAACTCTAAACCCTAGCAACTCTAAACCCTAGCAACTCTAAACCCTAGCAACTCTAAACCCTAGCAACTCTAAACCCTAGCAACTCTAAACCCTAGCAACTCTAAACCCTAGCAACTCTAAACCCTAGCAACTCTAAACCCTAGCAACTCTAAACCCTAGCAACTCTAAACCCTAGCAACTCTAAACCCTAGCAACTCTAAACCCTAGCAACTCTAAACCCTAGCAACTCTAAACCCTAGCAACTCTAAACCCTAGCAACTCTAAACCCTAGCAACTCTAAACCCTAGCAACTCTAAACCCTAGCAACTCTAAACCCTAGCAACTCTAAACCCTAGCAACTCTAAACCCTAGCAACTCTAAACCCTAGCAACTCTAAACCCTAGCAACTCTAAACCCTAGCAACTCTAAACCCTAGCAACTCTAAACCCTAGCAACTCTAAACCCTAGCAACTCTAAACCCTAGCAACTCTAAACCCTAGCAACTCTAAACCCTAGCAACTCTAAACCCTAGCAACTCTAAACCCTAGCAACTCTAAACCCTAGCAACTCTAAACCCTAGCAACTCTAAACCCTAGCAACTCTAAACCCTAGCAACTCTAAACCCTAGCAACTCTAAACCCTAGCAACTCTAAACCCTAGCAACTCTAAACCCTAGCAACTCTAAACCCTAGCAACTCTAAACCCTAGCAACTCTAAACCCTAGCAACTCTAAACCCTAGCAACTCTAAACCCTAGCAACTCTAAACCCTAGCAACTCTAAACCCTAGCAACTCTAAACCCTAGCAACTCTAAACCCTAGCAACTCTAAACCCTAGCAACTCTAAACCCTAGCAACTCTAAACCCTAGCAACTCTAAACCCTAGCAACTCTAAACCCTAGCAACTCTAAACCCTAGCAACTCTAAACCCTAGCAACTCTAAACCCTAGCAACTCTAAACCCTAGCAACTCTAAACCCTAGCAACTCTAAACCCTAGCAACTCTAAACCCTAGCAACTCTAAACCCTAGCAACTCTAAACCCTAGCAACTCTAAACCCTAGCAACTCTAAACCCTAGCAACTCTAAACCCTAGCAACTCTAAACCCTAGCAACTCTAAACCCTAGCAACTCTAAACCCTAGCAACTCTAAACCCTAGCAACTCTAAACCCTAGCAACTCTAAACCCTAGCAACTCTAAACCCTAGCAACTCTAAACCCTAGCAACTCTAAACCCTAGCAACTCTAAACCCTAGCAACTCTAAACCCTAGCAACTCTAAACCCTAGCAACTCTAAACCCTAGCAACTCTAAACCCTAGCAACTCTAAACCCTAGCAACTCTAAACCCTAGCAACTCTAAACCCTAGCAACTCTAAACCCTAGCAACTCTAAACCCTAGCAACTCTAAACCCTAGCAACTCTAAACCCTAGCAACTCTAAACCCTAGCAACTCTAAACCCTAGCAACTCTAAACCCTAGCAACTCTAAACCCTAGCAACTCTAAACCCTAGCAACTCTAAACCCTAGCAACTCTAAACCCTAGCAACTCTAAACCCTAGCAACTCTAAACCCTAGCAACTCTAAACCCTAGCAACTCTAAACCCTAGCAACTCTAAACCCTAGCAACTCTAAACCCTAGCAACTCTAAACCCTAGCAACTCTAAACCCTAGCAACTCTAAACCCTAGCAACTCTAAACCCTAGCAACTCTAAACCCTAGCAACTCTAAACCCTAGCAACTCTAAACCCTAGCAACTCTAAACCCTAGCAACTCTAAACCCTAGCAACTCTAAACCCTAGCAACTCTAAACCCTAGCAACTCTAAACCCTAGCAACTCTAAACCCTAGCAACTCTAAACCCTAGCAACTCTAAACCCTAGCAACTCTAAACCCTAGCAACTCTAAACCCTAGCAACTCTAAACCCTAGCAACTCTAAACCCTAGCAACTCTAAACCCTAGCAACTCTAAACCCTAGCAACTCTAAACCCTAGCAACTCTAAACCCTAGCAACTCTAAACCCTAGCAACTCTAAACCCTAGCAACTCTAAACCCTAGCAACTCTAAACCCTAGCAACTCTAAACCCTAGCAACTCTAAACCCTAGCAACTCTAAACCCTAGCAACTCTAAACCCTAGCAACTCTAAACCCTAGCAACTCTAAACCCTAGCAACTCTAAACCCTAGCAACTCTAAACCCTAGCAACTCTAAACCCTAGCAACTCTAAACCCTAGCAACTCTAAACCCTAGCAACTCTAAACCCTAGCAACTCTAAACCCTAGCAACTCTAAACCCTAGCAACTCTAAACCCTAGCAACTCTAAACCCTAGCAACTCTAAACCCTAGCAACTCTAAACCCTAGCAACTCTAAACCCTAGCAACTCTAAACCCTAGCAACTCTAAACCCTAGCAACTCTAAACCCTAGCAACTCTAAACCCTAGCAACTCTAAACCCTAGCAACTCTAAACCCTAGCAACTCTAAACCCTAGCAACTCTAAACCCTAGCAACTCTAAACCCTAGCAACTCTAAACCCTAGCAACTCTAAACCCTAGCAACTCTAAACCCTAGCAACTCTAAACCCTAGCAACTCTAAACCCTAGCAACTCTAAACCCTAGCAACTCTAAACCCTAGCAACTCTAAACCCTAGCAACTCTAAACCCTAGCAACTCTAAACCCTAGCAACTCTAAACCCTAGCAACTCTAAACCCTAGCAACTCTAAACCCTAGCAACTCTAAACCCTAGCAACTCTAAACCCTAGCAACTCTAAACCCTAGCAACTCTAAACCCTAGCAACTCTAAACCCTAGCAACTCTAAACCCTAGCAACTCTAAACCCTAGCAACTCTAAACCCTAGCAACTCTAAACCCTAGCAACTCTAAACCCTAGCAACTCTAAACCCTAGCAACTCTAAACCCTAGCAACTCTAAACCCTAGCAACTCTAAACCCTAGCAACTCTAAACCCTAGCAACTCTAAACCCTAGCAACTCTAAACCCTAGCAACTCTAAACCCTAGCAACTCTAAACCCTAGCAACTCTAAACCCTAGCAACTCTAAACCCTAGCAACTCTAAACCCTAGCAACTCTAAACCCTAGCAACTCTAAACCCTAGCAACTCTAAACCCTAGCAACTCTAAACCCTAGCAACTCTAAACCCTAGCAACTCTAAACCCTAGCAACTCTAAACCCTAGCAACTCTAAACCCTAGCAACTCTAAACCCTAGCAACTCTAAACCCTAGCAACTCTAAACCCTAGCAACTCTAAACCCTAGCAACTCTAAACCCTAGCAACTCTAAACCCTAGCAACTCTAAACCCTAGCAACTCTAAACCCTAGCAACTCTAAACCCTAGCAACTCTAAACCCTAGCAACTCTAAACCCTAGCAACTCTAAACCCTAGCAACTCTAAACCCTAGCAACTCTAAACCCTAGCAACTCTAAACCCTAGCAACTCTAAACCCTAGCAACTCTAAACCCTAGCAACTCTAAACCCTAGCAACTCTAAACCCTAGCAACTCTAAACCCTAGCAACTCTAAACCCTAGCAACTCTAAACCCTAGCAACTCTAAACCCTAGCAACTCTAAACCCTAGCAACTCTAAACCCTAGCAACTCTAAACCCTAGCAACTCTAAACCCTAGCAACTCTAAACCCTAGCAACTCTAAACCCTAGCAACTCTAAACCCTAGCAACTCTAAACCCTAGCAACTCTAAACCCTAGCAACTCTAAACCCTAGCAACTCTAAACCCTAGCAACTCTAAACCCTAGCAACTCTAAACCCTAGCAACTCTAAACCCTAGCAACTCTAAACCCTAGCAACTCTAAACCCTAGCAACTCTAAACCCTAGCAACTCTAAACCCTAGCAACTCTAAACCCTAGCAACTCTAAACCCTAGCAACTCTAAACCCTAGCAACTCTAAACCCTAGCAACTCTAAACCCTAGCAACTCTAAACCCTAGCAACTCTAAACCCTAGCAACTCTAAACCCTAGCAACTCTAAACCCTAGCAACTCTAAACCCTAGCAACTCTAAACCCTAGCAACTCTAAACCCTAGCAACTCTAAACCCTAGCAACTCTAAACCCTAGCAACTCTAAACCCTAGCAACTCTAAACCCTAGCAACTCTAAACCCTAGCAACTCTAAACCCTAGCAACTCTAAACCCTAGCAACTCTAAACCCTAGCAACTCTAAACCCTAGCAACTCTAAACCCTAGCAACTCTAAACCCTAGCAACTCTAAACCCTAGCAACTCTAAACCCTAGCAACTCTAAACCCTAGCAACTCTAAACCCTAGCAACTCTAAACCCTAGCAACTCTAAACCCTAGCAACTCTAAACCCTAGCAACTCTAAACCCTAGCAACTCTAAACCCTAGCAACTCTAAACCCTAGCAACTCTAAACCCTAGCAACTCTAAACCCTAGCAACTCTAAACCCTAGCAACTCTAAACCCTAGCAACTCTAAACCCTAGCAACTCTAAACCCTAGCAACTCTAAACCCTAGCAACTCTAAACCCTAGCAACTCTAAACCCTAGCAACTCTAAACCCTAGCAACTCTAAACCCTAGCAACTCTAAACCCTAGCAACTCTAAACCCTAGCAACTCTAAACCCTAGCAACTCTAAACCCTAGCAACTCTAAACCCTAGCAACTCTAAACCCTAGCAACTCTAAACCCTAGCAACTCTAAACCCTAGCAACTCTAAACCCTAGCAACTCTAAACCCTAGCAACTCTAAACCCTAGCAACTCTAAACCCTAGCAACTCTAAACCCTAGCAACTCTAAACCCTAGCAACTCTAAACCCTAGCAACTCTAAACCCTAGCAACTCTAAACCCTAGCAACTCTAAACCCTAGCAACTCTAAACCCTAGCAACTCTAAACCCTAGCAACTCTAAACCCTAGCAACTCTAAACCCTAGCAACTCTAAACCCTAGCAACTCTAAACCCTAGCAACTCTAAACCCTAGCAACTCTAAACCCTAGCAACTCTAAACCCTAGCAACTCTAAACCCTAGCAACTCTAAACCCTAGCAACTCTAAACCCTAGCAACTCTAAACCCTAGCAACTCTAAACCCTAGCAACTCTAAACCCTAGCAACTCTAAACCCTAGCAACTCTAAACCCTAGCAACTCTAAACCCTAGCAACTCTAAACCCTAGCAACTCTAAACCCTAGCAACTCTAAACCCTAGCAACTCTAAACCCTAGCAACTCTAAACCCTAGCAACTCTAAACCCTAGCAACTCTAAACCCTAGCAACTCTAAACCCTAGCAACTCTAAACCCTAGCAACTCTAAACCCTAGCAACTCTAAACCCTAGCAACTCTAAACCCTAGCAACTCTAAACCCTAGCAACTCTAAACCCTAGCAACTCTAAACCCTAGCAACTCTAAACCCTAGCAACTCTAAACCCTAGCAACTCTAAACCCTAGCAACTCTAAACCCTAGCAACTCTAAACCCTAGCAACTCTAAACCCTAGCAACTCTAAACCCTAGCAACTCTAAACCCTAGCAACTCTAAACCCTAGCAACTCTAAACCCTAGCAACTCTAAACCCTAGCAACTCTAAACCCTAGCAACTCTAAACCCTAGCAACTCTAAACCCTAGCAACTCTAAACCCTAGCAACTCTAAACCCTAGCAACTCTAAACCCTAGCAACTCTAAACCCTAGCAACTCTAAACCCTAGCAACTCTAAACCCTAGCAACTCTAAACCCTAGCAACTCTAAACCCTAGCAACTCTAAACCCTAGCAACTCTAAACCCTAGCAACTCTAAACCCTAGCAACTCTAAACCCTAGCAACTCTAAACCCTAGCAACTCTAAACCCTAGCAACTCTAAACCCTAGCAACTCTAAACCCTAGCAACTCTAAACCCTAGCAACTCTAAACCCTAGCAACTCTAAACCCTAGCAACTCTAAACCCTAGCAACTCTAAACCCTAGCAACTCTAAACCCTAGCAACTCTAAACCCTAGCAACTCTAAACCCTAGCAACTCTAAACCCTAGCAACTCTAAACCCTAGCAACTCTAAACCCTAGCAACTCTAAACCCTAGCAACTCTAAACCCTAGCAACTCTAAACCCTAGCAACTCTAAACCCTAGCAACTCTAAACCCTAGCAACTCTAAACCCTAGCAACTCTAAACCCTAGCAACTCTAAACCCTAGCAACTCTAAACCCTAGCAACTCTAAACCCTAGCAACTCTAAACCCTAGCAACTCTAAACCCTAGCAACTCTAAACCCTAGCAACTCTAAACCCTAGCAACTCTAAACCCTAGCAACTCTAAACCCTAGCAACTCTAAACCCTAGCAACTCTAAACCCTAGCAACTCTAAACCCTAGCAACTCTAAACCCTAGCAACTCTAAACCCTAGCAACTCTAAACCCTAGCAACTCTAAACCCTAGCAACTCTAAACCCTAGCAACTCTAAACCCTAGCAACTCTAAACCCTAGCAACTCTAAACCCTAGCAACTCTAAACCCTAGCAACTCTAAACCCTAGCAACTCTAAACCCTAGCAACTCTAAACCCTAGCAACTCTAAACCCTAGCAACTCTAAACCCTAGCAACTCTAAACCCTAGCAACTCTAAACCCTAGCAACTCTAAACCCTAGCAACTCTAAACCCTAGCAACTCTAAACCCTAGCAACTCTAAACCCTAGCAACTCTAAACCCTAGCAACTCTAAACCCTAGCAACTCTAAACCCTAGCAACTCTAAACCCTAGCAACTCTAAACCCTAGCAACTCTAAACCCTAGCAACTCTAAACCCTAGCAACTCTAAACCCTAGCAACTCTAAACCCTAGCAACTCTAAACCCTAGCAACTCTAAACCCTAGCAACTCTAAACCCTAGCAACTCTAAACCCTAGCAACTCTAAACCCTAGCAACTCTAAACCCTAGCAACTCTAAACCCTAGCAACTCTAAACCCTAGCAACTCTAAACCCTAGCAACTCTAAACCCTAGCAACTCTAAACCCTAGCAACTCTAAACCCTAGCAACTCTAAACCCTAGCAACTCTAAACCCTAGCAACTCTAAACCCTAGCAACTCTAAACCCTAGCAACTCTAAACCCTAGCAACTCTAAACCCTAGCAACTCTAAACCCTAGCAACTCTAAACCCTAGCAACTCTAAACCCTAGCAACTCTAAACCCTAGCAACTCTAAACCCTAGCAACTCTAAACCCTAGCAACTCTAAACCCTAGCAACTCTAAACCCTAGCAACTCTAAACCCTAGCAACTCTAAACCCTAGCAACTCTAAACCCTAGCAACTCTAAACCCTAGCAACTCTAAACCCTAGCAACTCTAAACCCTAGCAACTCTAAACCCTAGCAACTCTAAACCCTAGCAACTCTAAACCCTAGCAACTCTAAACCCTAGCAACTCTAAACCCTAGCAACTCTAAACCCTAGCAACTCTAAACCCTAGCAACTCTAAACCCTAGCAACTCTAAACCCTAGCAACTCTAAACCCTAGCAACTCTAAACCCTAGCAACTCTAAACCCTAGCAACTCTAAACCCTAGCAACTCTAAACCCTAGCAACTCTAAACCCTAGCAACTCTAAACCCTAGCAACTCTAAACCCTAGCAACTCTAAACCCTAGCAACTCTAAACCCTAGCAACTCTAAACCCTAGCAACTCTAAACCCTAGCAACTCTAAACCCTAGCAACTCTAAACCCTAGCAACTCTAAACCCTAGCAACTCTAAACCCTAGCAACTCTAAACCCTAGCAACTCTAAACCCTAGCAACTCTAAACCCTAGCAACTCTAAACCCTAGCAACTCTAAACCCTAGCAACTCTAAACCCTAGCAACTCTAAACCCTAGCAACTCTAAACCCTAGCAACTCTAAACCCTAGCAACTCTAAACCCTAGCAACTCTAAACCCTAGCAACTCTAAACCCTAGCAACTCTAAACCCTAGCAACTCTAAACCCTAGCAACTCTAAACCCTAGCAACTCTAAACCCTAGCAACTCTAAACCCTAGCAACTCTAAACCCTAGCAACTCTAAACCCTAGCAACTCTAAACCCTAGCAACTCTAAACCCTAGCAACTCTAAACCCTAGCAACTCTAAACCCTAGCAACTCTAAACCCTAGCAACTCTAAACCCTAGCAACTCTAAACCCTAGCAACTCTAAACCCTAGCAACTCTAAACCCTAGCAACTCTAAACCCTAGCAACTCTAAACCCTAGCAACTCTAAACCCTAGCAACTCTAAACCCTAGCAACTCTAAACCCTAGCAACTCTAAACCCTAGCAACTCTAAACCCTAGCAACTCTAAACCCTAGCAACTCTAAACCCTAGCAACTCTAAACCCTAGCAACTCTAAACCCTAGCAACTCTAAACCCTAGCAACTCTAAACCCTAGCAACTCTAAACCCTAGCAACTCTAAACCCTAGCAACTCTAAACCCTAGCAACTCTAAACCCTAGCAACTCTAAACCCTAGCAACTCTAAACCCTAGCAACTCTAAACCCTAGCAACTCTAAACCCTAGCAACTCTAAACCCTAGCAACTCTAAACCCTAGCAACTCTAAACCCTAGCAACTCTAAACCCTAGCAACTCTAAACCCTAGCAACTCTAAACCCTAGCAACTCTAAACCCTAGCAACTCTAAACCCTAGCAACTCTAAACCCTAGCAACTCTAAACCCTAGCAACTCTAAACCCTAGCAACTCTAAACCCTAGCAACTCTAAACCCTAGCAACTCTAAACCCTAGCAACTCTAAACCCTAGCAACTCTAAACCCTAGCAACTCTAAACCCTAGCAACTCTAAACCCTAGCAACTCTAAACCCTAGCAACTCTAAACCCTAGCAACTCTAAACCCTAGCAACTCTAAACCCTAGCAACTCTAAACCCTAGCAACTCTAAACCCTAGCAACTCTAAACCCTAGCAACTCTAAACCCTAGCAACTCTAAACCCTAGCAACTCTAAACCCTAGCAACTCTAAACCCTAGCAACTCTAAACCCTAGCAACTCTAAACCCTAGCAACTCTAAACCCTAGCAACTCTAAACCCTAGCAACTCTAAACCCTAGCAACTCTAAACCCTAGCAACTCTAAACCCTAGCAACTCTAAACCCTAGCAACTCTAAACCCTAGCAACTCTAAACCCTAGCAACTCTAAACCCTAGCAACTCTAAACCCTAGCAACTCTAAACCCTAGCAACTCTAAACCCTAGCAACTCTAAACCCTAGCAACTCTAAACCCTAGCAACTCTAAACCCTAGCAACTCTAAACCCTAGCAACTCTAAACCCTAGCAACTCTAAACCCTAGCAACTCTAAACCCTAGCAACTCTAAACCCTAGCAACTCTAAACCCTAGCAACTCTAAACCCTAGCAACTCTAAACCCTAGCAACTCTAAACCCTAGCAACTCTAAACCCTAGCAACTCTAAACCCTAGCAACTCTAAACCCTAGCAACTCTAAACCCTAGCAACTCTAAACCCTAGCAACTCTAAACCCTAGCAACTCTAAACCCTAGCAACTCTAAACCCTAGCAACTCTAAACCCTAGCAACTCTAAACCCTAGCAACTCTAAACCCTAGCAACTCTAAACCCTAGCAACTCTAAACCCTAGCAACTCTAAACCCTAGCAACTCTAAACCCTAGCAACTCTAAACCCTAGCAACTCTAAACCCTAGCAACTCTAAACCCTAGCAACTCTAAACCCTAGCAACTCTAAACCCTAGCAACTCTAAACCCTAGCAACTCTAAACCCTAGCAACTCTAAACCCTAGCAACTCTAAACCCTAGCAACTCTAAACCCTAGCAACTCTAAACCCTAGCAACTCTAAACCCTAGCAACTCTAAACCCTAGCAACTCTAAACCCTAGCAACTCTAAACCCTAGCAACTCTAAACCCTAGCAACTCTAAACCCTAGCAACTCTAAACCCTAGCAACTCTAAACCCTAGCAACTCTAAACCCTAGCAACTCTAAACCCTAGCAACTCTAAACCCTAGCAACTCTAAACCCTAGCAACTCTAAACCCTAGCAACTCTAAACCCTAGCAACTCTAAACCCTAGCAACTCTAAACCCTAGCAACTCTAAACCCTAGCAACTCTAAACCCTAGCAACTCTAAACCCTAGCAACTCTAAACCCTAGCAACTCTAAACCCTAGCAACTCTAAACCCTAGCAACTCTAAACCCTAGCAACTCTAAACCCTAGCAACTCTAAACCCTAGCAACTCTAAACCCTAGCAACTCTAAACCCTAGCAACTCTAAACCCTAGCAACTCTAAACCCTAGCAACTCTAAACCCTAGCAACTCTAAACCCTAGCAACTCTAAACCCTAGCAACTCTAAACCCTAGCAACTCTAAACCCTAGCAACTCTAAACCCTAGCAACTCTAAACCCTAGCAACTCTAAACCCTAGCAACTCTAAACCCTAGCAACTCTAAACCCTAGCAACTCTAAACCCTAGCAACTCTAAACCCTAGCAACTCTAAACCCTAGCAACTCTAAACCCTAGCAACTCTAAACCCTAGCAACTCTAAACCCTAGCAACTCTAAACCCTAGCAACTCTAAACCCTAGCAACTCTAAACCCTAGCAACTCTAAACCCTAGCAACTCTAAACCCTAGCAACTCTAAACCCTAGCAACTCTAAACCCTAGCAACTCTAAACCCTAGCAACTCTAAACCCTAGCAACTCTAAACCCTAGCAACTCTAAACCCTAGCAACTCTAAACCCTAGCAACTCTAAACCCTAGCAACTCTAAACCCTAGCAACTCTAAACCCTAGCAACTCTAAACCCTAGCAACTCTAAACCCTAGCAACTCTAAACCCTAGCAACTCTAAACCCTAGCAACTCTAAACCCTAGCAACTCTAAACCCTAGCAACTCTAAACCCTAGCAACTCTAAACCCTAGCAACTCTAAACCCTAGCAACTCTAAACCCTAGCAACTCTAAACCCTAGCAACTCTAAACCCTAGCAACTCTAAACCCTAGCAACTCTAAACCCTAGCAACTCTAAACCCTAGCAACTCTAAACCCTAGCAACTCTAAACCCTAGCAACTCTAAACCCTAGCAACTCTAAACCCTAGCAACTCTAAACCCTAGCAACTCTAAACCCTAGCAACTCTAAACCCTAGCAACTCTAAACCCTAGCAACTCTAAACCCTAGCAACTCTAAACCCTAGCAACTCTAAACCCTAGCAACTCTAAACCCTAGCAACTCTAAACCCTAGCAACTCTAAACCCTAGCAACTCTAAACCCTAGCAACTCTAAACCCTAGCAACTCTAAACCCTAGCAACTCTAAACCCTAGCAACTCTAAACCCTAGCAACTCTAAACCCTAGCAACTCTAAACCCTAGCAACTCTAAACCCTAGCAACTCTAAACCCTAGCAACTCTAAACCCTAGCAACTCTAAACCCTAGCAACTCTAAACCCTAGCAACTCTAAACCCTAGCAACTCTAAACCCTAGCAACTCTAAACCCTAGCAACTCTAAACCCTAGCAACTCTAAACCCTAGCAACTCTAAACCCTAGCAACTCTAAACCCTAGCAACTCTAAACCCTAGCAACTCTAAACCCTAGCAACTCTAAACCCTAGCAACTCTAAACCCTAGCAACTCTACAATACAACACAATTCAGCGGTACAATACATTCGGCGACACAACAATTCGGCGGTACAATACAATACAATTCGGCGGTACAATACAATTCGACAATACAACAATTCGGCAATACAAAAATTCGGCAATACAACAATTCGGAAAAATAACAATTCGGCGGTACAATACAATTCGGCGATACAACAATTCGGCGGTACAATACAATTCAGCTATACAACAATTCGGCGATACAACAATTTGGCGGTACAATACAATAATTCGGTGATACAATACAATTCGGCAATACAACAATTCGGCGATACAACAATTCGGCGGTACAATACAATTCGGCAATACAACAATTCGGAGATACAATACAATTCGGCAATATAACAATTCGGCGATACAATACAATTCGGCCATACAACTATTCGGCGGTACAATACAATTCGGCGATACATTTCGCCAATACAACAGGCGATACAACTATTCGGCGATACAATACAATAATTCGCCGGTACAATACAATTCGGCGATACAAAAATTCGGCTATACAACAATTCGGCAAAACAATACTATTCGGCCATACAACAATTCGGCGGTACAAATCAATTCAGCGGTACAATACAATTCGGCGGTACAATACAACAGGCGATACAACTATTCGGCGATACAACTATTCAGCGGTACAATACAATAATTCGGCGGTACAATACAATTCAGCAATACAACACATTCGGCGGTACAACAATTCGGAGGTACAACAATTGGGCAATACTATACAACAATTCGGCAATACAACCATTCGGCTATACAATTCGGCAATACAACAGGCGAAACAACTATTCGGCGGTACAATACAACAATTCGGCGGTACAATACAATTCGGCAATACAACAGGCGATACAACTATTCGGCGGTACAATAAAACTATTCGGCGGTACAATTATTCGGCAGAACAATACAACTATTCGGCGGTACAACACAACAACAATTCGGCAATACAACTATTCGGCGGTACAACACAACAATTCGGCAATACAACTATTCGGGCGGTACTACACAACAATTCGGCAATACAACTATTCGGCTGTACAGCAATTCGGCGATAAAACAATTCGACAATAAAAAAAATCCTCACAAAATGCGGTTTCACACCTTTAACCACAAACTTGGATCACCATGTTTAACGCTATCAGGCAATGAAGGTGGGCACCTTGGTGCCTCGACCATAATTAGAAACACGTAGCAGGGTAATGAACAGAGCACCGGGTGACAACATTATATATTCTGTAATTTGTACACGAAGATTCATGGACAGTGCCTGCAGAAATATCTGCATGAAGGTCCACTGATCCTGCAAGTTATCATTATACATTGACTTGGGGTTAGGGTTAGGTTCAGCAATACCCCAGCTAAACCAAACACTGTTCTGTGACTGCCACCTGCTGCTGTATACCATCGGCATCAATGCCTGTACACCAACGGGAGCGTACACAGCGTTCAGATTATCTAGTAAAAACACACCCACGACGCACACATTGCTTTAAATGAAAACATCCTTTGAGTTAAATCTGCAACAAACCAAAGTTACAATGATGGGGAATAAGTTTTCCCCAGCACATGCCAACATTGGCAGATTGAGAGGAGACTGACTAACCCTAGCAGATATTTCTACCGGCATAGTGCCAAGACTTTTGAGACTGGGTGGAAACTAACAGTAAATGCTTGCTCCTTGAAGAAGAGATAGGAAATTGTACCATTGATGTATCCAAATCAGAGATTTAAACCAACTGCAAAAAATACATAAGGGCAGCATTAACAAAAGTGACACTTAGCCACAATGTTAAACTCTCCCTGTAACAGGAGCCAACTACAACCCTAACTCTCACCCTCTGTCCAAAAACAAAGTGCTGGAGGCATTCAGCAGTTCAGGCACAATCTGCCTGACTGCTGCAAGTGGAATGGACAGATGACACCTCAGGTCAGCAACCTTCCTCAGACTGATGAAAGAGAGTGTAAAGAGGCAGAGGAATGCAGGACAAAGCCAGCAAGTAAATGGGTGGTACATGTGAGGAATGATTAACATATGGATGGAGTGAGTGCCAAAGGCTCAAGGTGAAAGGAACAAAACGCCAAATAAGGACAGAACTGAAATATAAAACTAGGAGAGATATGGGTGGAAGGGAAAGAGGGAATATGGGACAAGAGATGAGCATACAAGAAAGGACTAGTTAGTTATTACTATTTAGTTGTATTTAGTTATTACTAGTTAGTTATTAGTATTTCGTTATATTTAGTGGTACTATTTAGTAGTTACTTAGTTATTACTCTTTAGTTATTGTTATTTAGTTATTACTATTTAGTTATTACTTAGTTAATGAAGGGAAGTATGCTCATCTCTCAACTCCTTGTCCCATATTTCCCTTTTACCTTCCAGCCCCACCTCACGCTGGTTTTACATTTCACAGATAATGTCCTTATCCAACATGTTTGATCACTTTCACCTTCAGCCTTTGGCACTTACTCCATCCATTTGCCCATCACCCACTCACCTGTAATCCACCCATCACATGTCAGGCAGTGCCCAACCCCCACCTCATTTCCAGCTCTCCCCCGTATTTCAGACTGAGAGCTCCCGACCCGATTAGTCATCTGTCCATTTCTTCTGAGGTTGTCAAACCCATCAAGTTCCTCCAGCACTGTGTATTTACTCATGATTCAAGCATGGGGTGGCTCGTGTTGCACAAAAGTATGCTTTGCAACATGAGGAATTTCATTTACCATAAATAAGGAATTGAAGAATACAGTTGAACAGAGGGATTTGGGAATAACCTTGCATAGTTCCTTGAAGGTGGAATCTCATATAGATAGGGTGGTAAAGAAAGCTTTTGGTTTGCTAGCCTTTATAAATCAGAGCATTGAGTATAGAAGCTGGGATGTAATGTTAAATTTTTACAAGGCATTGGTGAGACCAAATCTGGAGTATGGTGTACAATTTTGGTCGCCCAATTATAGGAAGGATGTCAAAACAGAGAGGGTACAGAGGAGATTTACTAGAATGGTGCATGGGTTTCAACAGCTAAGTTACAGAAATAGGTTGAATAAGTTAGGTCTTTATTCTCTGGAGCGCAGAAGGTTAAGGGGGGACTAGATAGAGGTCGTTAAAATGATGAGAGGGATAGACAGAGTTGATGTGGACAAGCTTTTACCTGTGAGAATAGGGAAGATTCAAACAAGAGGACATGACTTTAGAATTAAGGGACAGAGGTTTAGAGGTAACATGAGGGGGAACTTCTTTACTCAGAGAGTGGTAGCGGTGTGGAATGAGCTTCCAGTGGAAGTGGTGGCGGCAGGTTTGTTGGTATCATTTAAAAATAAATTGGATAGGCATATGGATGAGAAGGGTATGGAGGATTATGGTACAAGTGCAGGCAGGTGGGACTAAGGGAAATAAGTTGTTCGGCATGGACTTGAAGGGCCGAGATGGCCTGTTTCGGTGCTGTAATTGTTATATGTTTATACACGCGTACCAATGACAAGCAACACAACACAAAGTTCAAACTTTTTCCCTTCTTTGACCTCCCGTTGACGGGACGATCTCGACTCCCGTAGTCAGCGGTCAGTCCGTCAGTGTCGTGGGTCCTGCATCAGGGGGTTGAATCCCAGCTGACTCGGGGTCTAGCCAAACCTTTTGCGTTCTTTGGAGCTTCGACAACGGTCTCTACCAGAGACAGCGAGCTCCTCTATGTTGAAGAAACAATTTTGGAAAATCACTCAATAATTTACAACATTTATCCCATTATACTGAAGAGGGTTTGAAATATATACCTTACCTTCCTATGACATCCATAAAGACCAAATCCAGGAAGACTTGATGCTGAAAAATCAAATTAACATAACATTTTAATTTGAAACATTCCAACGTCCTTTTCTACAATTAGAGAAAGTGCGGGAGCAACTCAGTGGGTCAGATAGCCCTGGTTGAGAAGATTATAGTCCTCAAGGTAAAAACACTTGGGACATATGGACAATGCCTGGAGATGCATCTCTAATGAGGACCATTGTGTCTCTACAGGTTGGACTAATATTAAGGTAGTCGAATATATTTATGCTGTTTAAGGTCTGTCGAGTCCAAAACAAGAATTACCAATTCATGTTCTCCAGTGATGTTGCTGCACCCATCCAGTTGTTCCAGCACTGACACAATTTACAAGCACAGCAACACCCCAGTTACATCAAATACCCATTATCTTTCCCAAGTGTTCTACCAACCTTGTTGACCAATGCCTTACTCTTCGCATGGACATTTAAACGCTAGATAAACAAACATTCAGTGTTGTCCAGATGATTACAAATACCTGGAAAACACAACCCCCCCAGAGCTTCAGTAAAAAATTAAACTCCACTTTCCCTGTAACAGGAGCCAACTACAACCGGGGAACATGGCTCTGTCCAAAGACAAAGTGCTGGCGCATTCAGCAGTTCAGGCACAATCTGCCTGACTGCTGCAAGTGGAATGGACAGATGACACCTCAGGTCAGCAACCTTCCTCAGACTGATGAAAGAGAGTGAAAAGAGGCAGAGGTACGTAGGGCAAAGCCAGCAAGTAAATAGATGGTACATGTGAGGCATGATTAGAATATGGATGTAGTGAGTGCCAAAGGCTCAAGGTGAGAGGGACAAAATGCAAAATAAGGAGAGAACAGAAATATGAAACTAGGGGTGGAAGGGAAAGAGGGCACATGGGACTGTTTGAGAAATGAGCATAAGAAAGGACTTAGTGGTACTATTTAGTGATTACTTAGTTATTACTCTTCAGTTATTGTTATTTAGTTATTACTACTTAATTAAGGGAAGTACGCTCATCTCTCAACTCATTGTCCCATATTTCCCTCAGCCACACCCAACACTGGTTTTACATTTCAGTTCCTGTCCTTATCCAACATGTTTGATCACTTTCACCTTCAGCCTTTGGCACTTACGCCATCCATTTGCCCATCACCACTCACCTGAAATCCACCCATCACCTGTCAGGCAGTGCCCAACCCCGGCCTCATTTCCAGCTCTCCCCCGTATTTCAGACTGAGAGCTGCCGACCCGATTACTCATATGTCCATTTCTTCAGAGGTTGTCAAACCCACCAAGTTCCTCCAACACTGTATTTACTCACGATTCAAGCATCTTGTTACCATCTTGACACCACTGAATGTTGCAAAAGAAACATGCTTTGCAACACGAGGAATTTCATTTACAATACACTCGTACGAATAAAAAGCTACACAACACAAAGTTCAAACTTTCCAATTTGGCCTCCCATTGATGGTACGATCTCGACTCCCGTAGCCGGCGGTCAGGGGTCTTGCATCAGGGGGCGAATAACAGCTCACTCGGCGTCTAGTCGAACCTTTTGCATTCTTTGGAGCTTCCCAACATCGGTCTCTACCCGAGACTGCGAGCTCCTCCATGTTGAAGAAACAAATTTGGAAAATCAATCAATAACACATTTATCCAATTAAACTGCAGAGGGTTACAAATACATACCTTATCTTCCTATAACATCCATAAAGACCAAATCCAGGAAGACTTGATGCTGAAAAATCAAATTAACATAACATTTTAATGTTTGAAATGTTCCAACTTCCTTCTCTACAATTGCACAAAGTGCAGGAGTAACTCAGTGGGTCGGATAATCATGGGTGAGAAGATTCTAATTCTCAAGTTAAAAATACTTGGGACACGTGAACAATGCCTGGAGATGCATCTCAAACCTGGACCATTGTGCCTGGACTACTCTTCCTCCCACCCTGCTTCCTGTAAGGACTCCCATCCCCTATTCCCAATTCATCCGTCTACGCTGCATCTGCTTCCAGGATGAGGTGTTCCACACCAGGTCATCACAAATGTACTCATTCTTCAGAGAACGGGGATTCCCCTCTCCCACTATAGATGAGGCTCGCACCAGGGTCTCCTCCATACCCCACAACACTGCCCTCTCTCCCCATTCCCCCACTCACAACAAGGGCAGAGCCCCCCTGGTCCTCACCTTTCACCCCACCAGTCGGCACACAACAGATAGTCACAACAGACGTTTCGGGTCGAGACCCTTCTTTCAATAGGCGACGTTTCGGGTAGACACCCTTCTCCACCCAAAACGTCACCCATCTCCTTCGCTCCTTAGATGCAGCTGCACCCGCTGAGTTTCTCCAGCTTTTTGTGTAACCCTCTCCCAACCTCGTTGACCGATGCCTCCTCACTCCACTTGGACATTTAAACGTTAGATAAACAAACATTCAGTGGTGCCCAGATGGGTTAAAAATACCTGGAAAAACCAAACCCCCCAGAGCTTCAGTCAAAAATATTAAACTCCACTTTCCCTGTAACAGGAGCCAACTACAACCAGGGAACGTGGCTCTGTCCAAAGACACAGTGCTGGAGGCATTCAGCAGTTAAGGCACAATCTGCCTGACTGCAAGCGGAATGGACAGATGACATCTCAGGTCAGGAACCTTCGTCAGACTGATGAAAGAGAGTGAAAAGACGCAGAGGCACGCAGGACAAAGCCAGCAAGTATATAGGTGGTAGATGTGAGGCATGATTAGCATATGGATGGAGTGAGTGCCAAAGGCTCAAGGTGAAAGGAACAAAATGCCAATTAAGGACAGAACTGAAATATGAAACTAGGAGAGATATGGGTGGAAGGGAAAGAGGGAATATGGGAATACTTGAGACAAGCGTACAAGAAAGGACCTATTTACTGGTCCTATTTAGTGGTACTATTTAGTGGTACTATTTAGTGGTACTATTGTTATTGTTATTTAGTTATTACTATTTAGTTCTTACTTAGTTAATGAAGGGAAGTATGCTCATCTCTCAACTCCTTGACCCATATTTCCCTTTTACCTTCCAACCCCACCTCACACTGGTTTTACATTTCACAGATCCTGTCCTTATCCAACATGTTTGATCACTTTCACCTTCAGCCTTTGGCACTTACTCCATCCATTTGCCCATCACCCACTCACCTGTAATCCACCCATCACCTGTCAGGCAGTGCCCAACCCCCACCTCATTTCCAGCTCTCCCCTGTATTTCAGACTGAGAGCTCCCAACCCTATTAGTCACCTGTCCATTTCTTCAGAGGTTGTCAAACCCATCAAGTTCCTCCAGCAGTGTGTAGTTACTCATGATTCAAGCATGGGATGTCTCGTGTTGCAAAAAAGCATGCTTTGCAACACGAGGAATTTCATTTACCATACACTCGTACCAATAAAAAGCAACACAACACAAAGTTCAAACTCTCCTCTTCTTTGGCCTCCCGTTGACGGGACGATCTCGACTCCCGTAGTCAGCGGTCGGGCCGTCCGTGTCGTGGTTCCTGCATCAGGGGGTTGAATCCCAGCTCACTCGGGATCTAGCCAAACCTTTTGCATTCGACATCGGTCTCTACCAGAGACTGCGATCTCCTCCATGTTGAAGAAACAAATTTGGAAAGGTCCTCAATAAATTAGCACATTTATCCCATTAAACTGAAGATGGTTAGAAATATATACCTTACCTTCCTATGACATCCATATAGACCAAATCCAGGAAGACTTTATGCTGAAAAATCAAATTAACATAACATTTTAATGTTTGAAACGTTTCAACGTCCTTTTCTACAATTAGATAAAGTGCGGGAGCAACTACGTGGGTCAGATAGCCCAGGGTGCGCAGATTCTAGTCCTCAAGGTAAAAACACATGTGGACAATGCCTGGAGATGCATCTCCAACGAGGACCATTGTGTCTCTGCAGTCAGGACTCCTACAGGTTGGACTAATATTGAGGTAGTCGAATATATTTAGACTACCTTAAGAGTTTAAGGTCTGAAGACTTCAAACCCAGAATTACAAATTCATGTTCTCCAGTGATGTTGCTGCACCCATCGAGTTGCTCCAGCACTGACACAATTTACAAGCACAGCAACACCCCAGTTACATCAAATACCCATTATCTTTCACAAGTGTTCTCCAAACCTTGTTGCCCAATGCCTTACTCTTCACGTGGACATTTAAACGCTAGATAAACAAACATTCAGTGGTGTCCAGATGGTTAAAAATACCTGGAAAAACCAAACCACCCTGAGCTTCAGTCAAAAATATTAAACTCTAACTTTCCCTGTAACAGTAGCCAACTAGAACCAGGGAAAGTGGCACTGTCCAAAGACAAAGTGCTGGAGACATTCAGCAGTTCAGGCACAATCTGCCTGACTGCAAGTGGAATGGACAGAAGACATCTCAGGTCAGGAAACTTCCTCAGACTGATGAAAGATGAAAAGAGGCAGAGGCATGCAGGACAAAGCCAGCAAGTACATAGGTGGTACATGTGAGGCATGATTAGCATATGGATGCAGTGAGTGCCAAAGGCTCAAGGTGAAAGGGACAAAATGCCAAATAAGGAGAGAACAGAAATATGGGTGGAAGGGAAAGAGGGCATATGGGACTGTTTGAGAGATGAGCATACAAGAAAGGACTTAGTGGTACTATTTAGTGATTACTTAGTTATTACTCTTTTGTTATTGTTATTTAGTTATTACTACTTAGTTAATGAAGGGAAGTATGCTCATCTCTCAACTCCTTGTCCCATATTTCCATTTCATCTTCCAGCCCCACCTCACACTGGTTTTACATTTCACAGTTCCTGTCCTTATCCAACACGTTTGATCACTTTCACCTTCAGCCTTTGGCACTTACTCCATCCATTTGCCCATCACCCACTCACCTGAAATCCACCCATCACCTGTCAGGCAGTGCCCAACCCCCACCTCATTTCCAGCTCTCCCCCTTATTTCAGACCAAAAGCTCACGACCCGATTACTCATCTGTCCATTTCTTCACAGGGTGTCAAACCCACCTAGTTCCTCCAACACTTGGGGGGTATAGTTAGGTGTGAGGAGGATGCAGGGTGATTTGGATAGGCTGAGTGAATGGGCAGATGCAGTTTAATGTGGATAAATGTGAGGTTAGCCACACTTGGTGGCAAAAACATGAGGGTTGTATTATCTGAATGGTGGCAGATGAGGAAAAGGGGAGATGCAACGAAACCTGGGTGTCATGGTACACCAGTCCTTGAAAGTAGGCATGCAGGTGCAGCAGGCAGTGAAGAAAGCAAATGGTATGTTAGCATTCATAGCGAAAGGATTTGAGTATAGGAGCAGGGAGGTTCTACTGCAGTTGTACAGGGTTTTGGTGAGGCCACACCTGGAGTATTGCGTACAGTTTTGGTCTCCAAATATGAGGAAATAGATCCTTGCCATAGAGGGGGTACAGAGAAGATTCACCAGACTGATTCCTGGGATGTAAGAACTTTCATATGAGGAAACATTGGATAGACTCGGCTTGTACTCGCTGGAATTTAGAAGATTGAGGGGGGATCTTATAGAAACTTACAAAATTCTTAAGGGGTTGGACAAGCTAGATGTTGGAAGATTGTTCCCAATGTTGGGGAGAGTCCAGAACAAGGGGTCACAGTCTAAGGATAAGGGGAAATTCCTTTAGGACCGAGATGAGGAAAGCATTCTTTACACAGAGAGTGGTGAGTCTCTGGAATTCTCTGCCACAGAAGGTAGTTGAGGCCAGTTCATTGGCTATATTTAAGAGGGCGTTAGATGTGGCACTTGTGGCTAAAGGGATCAGGGGGTTTGGAGAGAAGGCAGGTACGGGATACTGAGATGGATGATCAGCCGTGATCACATTTAATGGCGGTGCAGGCTCAAATGGCCTACTCCTGCACCTTTTTTTTTCCATGTTTCTAACACTGTATTTACTCACGATTCAAGCACCTCGTTACCATCTTGACACCACTAAAGAAGTGGTGCAAAAAGAAGCAAGCTTTGCAACACGAGGAATTTCATTTACAATACACTCGTACGAATAAAAAGCAACACAAGTTCAAACACTTCCTTTTTGGCCTCCGGTTGATGGTACGATCTCGACTCCCGTAGCCGGGGGTCAGGGGTCCTGCATCAGGGGGCAATTCCCAGCTCACTCGGTGTCTAGTCGAACCTTTTGCATTCTTTGGAGCTTCACGACATCGGTCTCTACCAGAGACTGCGAGCTCCTCCATGTTGAAGAAACAAATTTGGAAAATCAATACTAGCACATTTATCCTATTAAACTGCAGAGAGTTATAAATACATACCTTATCTTCCTATAACATCCATAAAGACTAAATCCAGGAAGACTTGATGCTGAAAAATATAATTCACATAACATTTTAATGTTTGAAATGTTCCAACTTCCTTCTCTACAATTGGACAAAGTGCAGGAGTAACTCAGTGGGTCAGACAATCCTGGGTGAGAAGATTCTAGTTCTCAAGTTAAAAATACTTGGGACACGTGAACAATGCCTGGAGATGCATCTCAAACCAGGACCATTGTGCCCCTGCAGTCAGGACTCCTACAGGGTGGACCTATATTAATGTAGTCGAAGCTACCTGGACTACTATTTCTCCCACCCTGCTTCGTGTAAGGACTCCATCCCCTATTCCCAATTCCTCCGTCTACGCCACATCTGCTCCCAGGATTAGGTGTTCCACACCAGGTCATCACAAATGTCCTCATTCTTCAGAGAAGGGGAATTACCCTCCCCCACTATAGATGAGGCTCGCACCAGGGTCTAACTCCATACCCTGCAACACTGCCCTCTCTCCCCATTCCCCCACTGACAAAGGCAGAGTCCCCCTGGTCCTCACCTTTCACCCCACCAGCCAGCACAGATAGTCCTCCACCAGTTTTGCCACCTCCAACGTGACCCTTCCACTCGCCACATCTTCCCATCTCCCCCACTTCTGCCTTCCGCAAAGACCGCTCACTCCGCAACTCCCTTGTCAATTATTCCCTTCCACCCCTTCCCCGGGCACTTTCACTTGCAACCGCAAGATATGCTACACTTGTCCCTTCACCTCCCCCATCCACACCTTTCAGGGACCCAAGCAGTCCTTCCAGGTCCAACAGAGGTTCACCTGCACCTCCTCCAACCTCATCTACTGCATCCGTAGCTCCAGATGCCAGCCGATCGGCGAAACGAAGGCTTGGCAATCGTTTCGCCCAACACCTCCGCTCGGTCCGCAATAACCAACCTAACCTCAGCACTTCAACTCCCCCTCCCATTCCGTGTCTGACCTCTCGGTCCTGGGGCTCCTCCAGGGCCAGAGTGAGCAACACCGCAAGTTGGAGGAACAGCACTTCATATTCTTGGGGAGTCCGCATCCTCTGGGCTTCAACATTGAATTTTCTGCCTCCTCCCCTTCCCACCCTCAGCCCCTGGCATTCCTTCTCTAGCTCTCTCCCCCACCCAAGTCGCACTAGCTTCTCATTTTCACACTACAAACAGCTTACAATGGCCTCTTTCCTTTATCATTGATACTTTTTTGCACATCTTTCATTCATTGTTCTTTATCTCTACACATTACATTCTATAGCTCTCGTTTCCCTGATCCCTGACCAGTCACAGACCCAAAACTTCACCTATCTCCTTCGCTCCTTAGATGCTGCTGCACCCGCTGAGTTTCTACAGCTTTTGTGTAACCCTCGATTCTCCAGCATCTGCAGTTCCTTCTTTAACACTTAATGTACACAAGTATATTTAGACTACCTTAAGAGTTTAAGGTCTGAAGAGTCCCAACCCAGAATTACCAATCCATGTTCTTCAGCTATGTTGCTGCACCAGCACTGACACATTTTACAAGCACAGCAACACCACAGTTACATCAATTACCCATTATCTTTCACAAGTGCTCTACCAACCTTGTTGCCCGATGCCTCCTCAATCCACTTGGACATTTAAACTTTAGATATAAACAAACATTCAGTGGTGTCCAGATGGTTAATTCCTGGAAAAACACAACAACCCCTGAGCTTCAGTCAAAAATATTAAACTACTTTCCCTGTAACAGGAGCCAACTACAACCAGGGAACATGGCTCTGTCCAAAGACAAAGTGCTGGAGACATTCAGCAGTTCAGGCACAATCTGCCTGACTGCAAGTGGAATGGACAGATGACATCTCAGGTCAGGAACCTTCCTCAGACTGATGAAAGAGAGTGAAAAGAGGCAGAGGCACGCAGGACAAAGCCAGCAAGTAAATAGGTGGTACATGTGAGGCGTGATTAGCATATGGATGGAGTGAATGCCAAAGGCTCAAGGTGAAAGGAACAAAATGCCAAATAAGGACATAACTGAAATATGAAACTAGGAGAGATATGGGTGGAAGGGAAAGAGGGAATATGGGACTCTTATGAGAGACGAGCATACAAGAAAGGTACTATTTAGTGGTACTATTTAGCGGTACTATTTAGCTAATGAAGGGAAGTATGCTCATCCATATTTCCCTTTTACCTTCCAGCCCCACCTCACACTGGTTTTACATTTCACAGATCCTGTCCTTATCCAACATGTTTGATCACTTTCACCTTCAGCCTTTGGCACTTACTCCATCCATTTGCGCATCACCCACTCACCTGAAATCCACCCATCACCTGTCAGACAGTGCCCAACCCCCACCTCATTTCCAGCTCTCCCCCGTATTTCAGACTGAGAGCTCCCAACCCGATTAGTCATCTGTCCATTTCTTCAGAGGTTGTCAAACCCATCAAGTTCCTCCAGCACTGTGTATTTATTCACGATTCAAGCATGGAGTGGCTCATGCTTTGCAACACGAGGAATTTCATTTACCATACACTCATATCAATAAAAAGCAACAGAACACAGAGTTCAAACTCTTCCCTTCTTTGGCCTCCCGTTGACGGACGATCTTGACTCCCGTAGTCAGTGGACGGTCCGTTCGTGTCGTGGGTCCTGCATCAGGGGGTTGAATCCCAGCTCACTCGGGGTCCAGCCGAACCTTTATGTGTTCTTTGGAGCTTCGACAACGGTCTCTACCAGAGACTGCGATCTCCTCCATGTTGAATAAACAAATTTGGATAAGCTCTCAATAATTTACCACATTTATCCCATTAAACTGAAGATGGTTAGAAATATATACGTTACCTTCCAATGACATCCATAAAGACAAAATCCAGGAAGACTCGATGCTGAAAAATCAAATTAACATAACATTTTAATGTTTGAAACATTCCTTTCTACAATTAGAGAAAGTGTGGGAGCAACTCAGTGGGTCAGATAGCCCTGGGTGAGAAGTTTCTATTCCTCAAAGTAAACACTTGGGACATGTGGACAATGCCTGGAGATGCATCTCCAACGAGGACCATTGTGTCTCTGCAGTCAGGATTCCTACAGGTTGGACTAATATTAAGGTAGTCGAATATATTTAGACTACCTTAAGAGTTTAAGGTCCGAAGAGTCCCAACCCAGAATTACCAGTTCATGTTCTCCAGTGATGTTGCTGCACCCATCGAGTTGTTCCAACACTGACACAATTTACAAGCGCAGCAACACCCCAGTTACATCAAATACCCATTATCTTTCACAAGTGTCCTCCCAACCTTGTTGCCCAATGCCTTACTCTTCACGTGGACATTTAAACATTAGATATAAACAAACATTCAGTGGTGTCCAGATGGTTACAAATACCTGGAAATCCCAACCCCCCAGAGCTTCTGTCAAAAATATTATACTCTACTTTCACTGTAACAGGAGCAAAATACAACCAGGGAACGAGGCTCTGTCCAAAGACAAAGTGCCGGAGACATTCAGCAGTTCCGGCACAATCTGCCTGACTGCAAGTCGAATGGGCAGATGACATCTATGGTCAGGAACCTTCCTCAGACTGATGAAAGATAGTGAAAAGAGGCAGAGGCACGCAGGGCAAAGCCAGCAAGTAAATAGGTGGTACATGCGAGGCGTGATTAGCATATGGATGCAGTGAGTGCCAAAGGCTCAAGGTGAAAGGAACAAAATGCCAAATAAGGACAAAACTGAAATATGAAACTAGGAGATATGGGTGGATGGGTAAGAGGGAATATGGGACTGTTTGAGAGACGAGCGTACAAGAAAGGACCTATTTAGCGGTACTATTTAGCGGTACTATTTAGTTCTTACTTAGTTAATGAAGGGACGTATGCTCATCTCTCAACTCCTTATTTCCCTTTTACCTTCCAACCCCACCTCACACTGGTTTTACATTTCACAGATCCTGTCCTTATCCAACATGTTTGATCACTTTCACCTTCAGCCTTTGGCACTTACTCCATCCATTTGCCCATCACCCACTCACCTGTAATCCACCCATCACCTGTCAGGCAGTGCCCAACCCCCACCTCATTTCCAGCTCTCCCCCGTATTTAAAACTGAGAGCTCCAAACCGATTAGTCATCTGTCCAATTCTTCAGAGGTTGTCAAACCCATCAAGTTCCTCTACCACTGTGTAGTTACTCATGATTCAAGCATGGGGTGGCTCGTGTTGCAAAAAAGTATGCTTTGCAACACTAGGAATTTCATTTACCATACACTCATACCAATAAAAAACAGAACAAAGTTCAACCCCTTCCCTTCTTTGGCCTCCCGTTGACGGGACGATCTAGACTCCCGTAGTCAGTGGTCGGTCCGTCCTTGTCGTGGGTCCTGCATCGGGGGTTGAATCCCAGCTCACTCGGGGTCTAGCCGAACCTTTCGCGTTCTTTGGAGCTTCCAGACATCGGTCTCTACCAGAGACTGAGCTCCTACATATTGAAAAAACAAAATTTGGAAAATACCTCAATAATTTAGCACATTTATCCCATTAAACTGAAGATGGTTAGAAATATATACCTTACCTTCCTATGACATCCATAAAGACAAAATCCTGGAAGACTCGATGCTGAAAAATCAAATTAAAATAACATTTTAATGTTTGAAACATTCCAACATCCCTTTCTACAATTAGAGAAAATGTGGGAGCAACTCAGTGGGTCACATAGCCCTGGGTGAGAAGATTCTAGTCCTCAAGGTAAAAACACTTGGGACATGTGGACAATGCCTGGAGATGCATCTCCAACGAGGACCATTGTGTCTCTGCAGTAACGACTCCTACAGGTTGGACTAATATTAAGGTAGTCGAATATATTTAGACTACCTTAAGAGTTTAAGGTCTGAAGAGTCACAACCCAATATTACCAGTTCTTGTTCTCCAGTGATGTTGCTGCACCCATCGAGTTGTTCCAACACTGACACAATTTACAAGCGCAGCAACACCACAGTTACATCAAATACCCATTATCTTTCACAAGTGTCCTCCCAACCTTGTTGCCCAATGCCTTACTCTTCACATGGACATTTAAACATTAGATATAAACAAACATTCAGTGGTGTCCAGATGGTTACAAATACCTGGAAATCAAAACCCCCCAGAGCTTCAGTCAAAAATATTATACTCTACTTTACCTGTAACAGGAGCCAACTACAACCAGGGAACAAGGCTCTGTCCAAAGACAAAGTGCTGGAGACATTCAGCAGTTCAGGCACAATCTGCCTGACTGGAAGTGGAATGGACAGATGACATCTCAGGTCAGGAACCTTCCTCAGACTGATGAAAGAGAGTGAAAAGAGGCAGAGGCACACAGGACAAAGCCAGCGAGTAAATAGGTGGTACATGTGAGGCATGATTGCATATGGATGGAGTGAGTGCCAAAGGCTCAAGGTGAAAGGAACAAAATGCCAAATAAGGACAGAACTGAAATATGAAACTAGGAGATATGGGTGGAAGGGAAAGAGGGAATATGGGACTGTTTGAGAGACAAGCGTACAAGGTACTATTTAGTGGTACTATTTAGTGGTACTATTTAGCGGTACTATTTAGCGGTACTATTTAGCGGTACTATTTAGCGGTACTATTTAGCGGTACTATTTAGCGGTACTATTTAGCGGTACTATTTAGCGGTACTATTTAGTGAATGAAGGGAAGTATGCTCATCTCTCAACTCCTTGACCCATATTTCCCTTTTACCTTCCAGCCCCACCTCACACTGGTTTTACATTTCACAGATCCTGTCCTTATCCAACATGTTTGATCACCTTCGGCCTTTGGCACTTACTCCATCCATTTGCGCATCACCCACTCACCTGAAATCCACCCATCACCTGTCAGACAGTGCCCAACCCCCACCTCATTTCCAGCTCTCCCCCGTATTTCAGACTGAGAGCTCCCAACCCGATTAGTCATCTGTCCATTTCTTCAGAGGTTGACAAAACCCATCAAGTTCCTCCAGCACTGTGTATTTACTCACGATTCAAGCATGGAGTGGCTCATGCTTTGCAACACGAGGAATTTCATTTACCATACACTCATATCAATAAAAAGCAACAGAACACAAAGTTCAAACTCTTCCCTTCTTTGGCCTCCCGTTGACGGGACGATCTTGACTCCCGTAGTCAGCGGTCGGTCCGTCCGTGTCGTGGGTCCTGCATCAGGGGGTTGAATCCACGCTCACTCGGGGTCCAGCCGAACCTTTATGCGTTCTTTGGAGCTTCGACAACGGTCTCTACCAGAGACTGCGATCTCCTCCATGTTGAATAAACAAATTTGGATAAGCCCTCAATAATTTACCACATTTATCCCATTAAACTGAAGATGGTTAGAAATATATACCTTACCTTCCTATGACATCCATAAAGACAAAATCCAGGAAGACTCGATGCTGAAAAATCAAATTAACATAACATTTTAATGTTTGAAACATTCCAACATTCCTTTCTACAATTAGAGAAAGCGTGGGAGCAACTCAGTGGGTCAGATAGCCCTGGGTGAGAAGTTTCTATTCCTCAAAGTAAACACTTGGGACATGTGGACAATGCCTGGAGATGCATCTCCAACGAGGACCATTGTGTCTCTGCAGTCAGGATTCCTACAGGTTGGACTAATATTAAGGTAGTCGAATATATTTAGACTACCTTAAGAGTTTAAGGTCTGAAGAGTCCCAACACAGAATTACCAGTTCATGTTCTCCAGTGATGTTGCTGCACCCATCGAGTTGTTCCAACACTGACACACTTTACAAGCACGGCAACACCCCAGTTACATCAAATACCCATTATCTTTCACAAGTGTCCTCCCAACCTTGTTGCCCAATGCCTTACTCTTCACATGGACTTTTAAACATTAGATATAAACAAACATTCAGTGGTGTCCAGATGGTTACAAATACCTGGAAATCCCAACCCCCCAGAGCTTCAGTCAAAAATATTAAACTCTACTCTCCCTGTAACAGGAGCCAACTACAACCAGGGAACGAGGCTCTGTCCAAAGACAAAGTGCCGGAGACATTCAGCAGTTCCGGCACAATCTGCCTGACTGCAAGTGGAATGGACAGATGACATCTCAGGTCAGGAACCTTCCTCAGACTGATGAGAGTGAAAAGAGGCAGAGGCACGCAGGACAAAGCCAGCAAGTAAATAGGTGGTACATGTGACGCGTGATAGCATATGGATGCAGTGAGTGCCAAAGGCTCAAGGTGAAAGGGACAAAATGCCAAATAAGGACAAAACTGAAATATGAAACTAGGAGATATGGGTGGAAGGGAAAGAGGGAATATGGGACTGTTTGAGACGAGCGTACAAGAAAGGACCTATTTAGTGGTACTATTTAGTGGTACTATTTAGTTAATGAAGGGAAGTATGCTCATCTCTCAACTCCTTGACCCATATTTCCCTTTTACCTTCCAGCCCCACCTCACACTGGTTTTACATTTCACAGTTCCTGTCCTTATCCAACATGTTTGATCATTTTCACATTCAGCCTTTGGCACTTACTCCATCCATTTGCCCATCACCCACTCACCTGAAATCCACCCATCACATGTCAGGCAGTGCCCAATCCCCACCTCATTTCCAGCTTTCCCCCGTATTTCTGACAGAGAGCTCCCAACCCGATTAGTCATCTGTCCATTTCTTCAGATGTTGTCAAACCCATCAAGTTCCTCCAGCACTGTATTTACTCACGATTCAAGCATGGGGTGGCTCGTGTTTAAAAAGTATGCTTTGCAATACGAGGAATTTCATTTACCATACACTCATACCAATAAAAAGCAACAGAACACCAAACTCTTCCCTTCTTTGGCCTCCCGTTGACGGGACGATCTTGACTCCCGTAGTCAGCGGTCGGTCCGTCCGTGTCGTGGGTCCAGCATCAGGGGTTGAATCCCAGCTCACTCGGGGTCTAGCCGAACCTTTATGCGTTCTTTGGAGCTTCGACATCGGACTCTACCAGAGACTGCGATCTCCTCCATGTTGAAGAAACAAATTTGGAAAAGCCATCAATAATTTAGCACATTTATCCCATTACACTGAAGATGGTTAGAAATATATACCTTGCCTTCCTATGACATCCATAAAGACAAAATCCAGGAAGACTCGATGCTGAAAAATCAAATTAACATAACATTTTAATGTTTGAAACATTCCAACATCCCTTTCTACAGTTAGAGAAAGTGTGGGAGCAACTCAGTGGGTCAGATAGCCCTGGGTGAGAAGATTCTAGTCCTCAAGGTAAAAACACTTGGGACATGTGGACAATGCCTGGAGATGAATCTCCAACGAGGACCATTGTGTCTCTTCAGTCAGGACTCGTACAGGTTGGACTTATATTAAGGTAGTCGAATATATTTAGACTACCTTCAGAGTTTAACGTCTGAAGAGTCCCAACCCAAAATTACCAATTCATGTTCTCCAGCGATGTTGCTGCACCCATTGAGTTGCTCCAGCACTGACACAATTTACAAGCACAGCAACACCCCAGTTACATCAAATACACATATTTCACGTGTTCTCCAAACCTTGTTGCCCAAAGCCTTACTCTCCACGTAGACATTTGAATGTTAGATATAAACAAACATTCAGTGGTGTACAGATGGTTCAAAATACCTGGAAAAACATTAGCCAGTCAAAAATATTAACTCTACTTTCCCTGTAATAGGAGCCAACTGCAACCAGGGAACATGGCTCTGTCCAAAGAAAAAGTGCTGGAGGCATTCAGCAGTTCAGGCACAATCTGCCCGAGTGAAAGTGAAATGGACAGATGACATCTCAGGTCAACAACCTTCCTCAAACTGAAAGTGAAAGTGAACCTTCCTCAAAGTGAAAAGAGGCGGAGGCACGAAGGACAAAGCCAGCAAGTAAATAGGTGGTACATGTGAGCTGTGATTAGCATATGGATCCAGTGTGTGCCAAAAACTCAAGGTGAAAGGAACAAAATGCTGAATAAGGAGAGAACTGAAATATGAATCTAGGGGAGATATGGGTGGAAGGGAAAGAGGGAATATGGGACTGTTTGAGAGACAAGCGTACAAGAAAGGACTAGTAGTTATTTAGCTGTTATTAATATTTAGTTATTATTTAATCATTAGGCTTAGGTAACCCTAACGTAGTCATTATTTATTTTCTATTCTTATTTAGTTGTTTCTATCTAATTATTATTAGGTTTTTACTTCGTTAATGAAGGGAAGTACGCTCATCTCTCAAATTCTTGTCCCATATTTCCCTTTTATCTTCCAACCACACCTCACACTGGTTTTACATTTCACAGATCCTGTCCTTAACCAACATGTCTTATCACTTCCACCTTCAGCCTTTGGCACTTACTCCATCCATTTGCCCATCACTCACTCACCTGTAATCCACCCATCACCCGTCAGGCAGTGCCCAACCCCCACCTCATTTCCAGCTCTCCCCCATATTTCAGACAGAGCTCCCAACCCGATTAGTCATCTGTCCATTTCTTCAGAGGTTGTCAAACCCACCAAGTTCCTCCAGCACTGTGTATTCACTCACGATTCAAGCATAGGGAGGCCCGTGTTGCAAAAAAAAAATGCTTCGCAACACAAGGAATTTCATTTAACATACACTCATACCAATAAAAAGCAACACAACACAAAGTTCCAACTATTCTCTTTTTGGCCTCCTGTTGACGGGACGATCTCGACTCCCGTAGCTGGCGGTCGGGGGTCCTGCATCGGGGGGGCGAATCCCAGCTCACTCGGAGTCTAGTCGAACCTTTTGCGTTCTTTGTAGCTTCCCGACATCGGTCTCTACCACAGACTGAGCTCCTCGATGTTGAAGAAACAAATTTGGAAAATCAATCAATAATTTAACACATTTATCCCATTAAACTGAAGAAGGTTTGATATACATACCTTATCTTTCTATAACATCCATAAATACCAAATCCAGGAAGACTTGATGCTGAAAATTCAAATCAACATAACATTTTAATGTTTGAAATGTTCCAACTTCCTTCTCTCCAATTAGACAAAGTGCTGGAGTAAACAAAGTGCAGGAGTAACTCAGTGGGTCAGACAATCCTGGATGAGAAGATTCTAAGTCTCAAGTTAAAAACATTTGGGACACGTGGACAATGCCTGCAGATGCATCTCAAACCAGGACCATTGTGTCTATGCAGTCAGGACTCCTACAGGTTGGACCAATATTAATGTAGTCAAATATTTAGACGTCTGAAGAGTCCCAACCCAGAATTACCAATCCATGTTTTCCAGCGATGTTGCTGCACCCATTGAGTTGCTCCAGGACTGACACAATTTACAAGCACAGCAACACCCCAGTTACATCACATACGCATTATATTTCACAAGTGTTCTCCAACCTTGTTGCCCAATGCCTTACTCTCCACGTGGACATTTAAATGTTAGCCATTCAGTGGTGTCCAGATGGTTAAAAATACCTGGAAATACCCAACCCCCCCAGAGTTCAGTCAAAAATATTAACTCTACTTTCCCTGTAACAGGAGCCAACTACAACAAGGGAACATGGCTCTGTCCAAAGACAAAGTGCTAGAGGCATTCAGCAGTTCAGGCACAATCTGCCTGACTGCAAGTGGAATGGACAGATGACATCTCAGGTCAGGAACCTTCCTCAGACTGATGAAAGAGTGAAAAGTGGCAGAGGCACGCAGGACAAAGCCAGCAAGTACATAGGTGGTACATGTGAGGTGTGATTAGCATATGGATGGAGTGAGTGCCAAAGGCTCAAGGTGAAAGGGACAAAATGCCAAATAAGGAGAGAACAGAAATATGAAACTAGGAGAGATATGGGTGGAAGGGAAAGAGGGAAATATGGGACTGAGAGACGAGCGTACAAGAAAGCCTAGTTAGTAGTTGTTATTTAGTTATTATGTTGTTATTTAGTTATTACGGTTAGGTAACCCCGACCTAGTTATTATTTTTTATTATTATTAAGTTATTATTTAGTTGTTTTTATTTAATTATTATTTAGTTTTCACTTAGTTAATGAAGGGAAGTACGCTCATCTCTCGACTCCTTGTCCCATATTTCCCTTTTACCTTCCAACTCCACCTCACCCTGGTTTTACATTTCAGTTCTTGTCCTTATCCAACATGTTTTATCACTTCCACCCTCAGCCTTTGGCACTTACTCCATCCATTTGCCCATCACCGACTCACCTGTAATCCACCCATCAACTGTCAGGCAATGCCCAAACCCCACCTCATTTCCAGCTCTCCCCCATATTTCAGACTGAGAACTCCCGACCTGATAGTCATCTGTCCATTTCTTCAGAGGTTGTCAAACCCACCGAAGTTCCTCCAGCACTGTATTTACTCACGATTCAAGCATGGGGTGGCTCGTGTTGCAAAAAAAGTATGCTTTGCAACACAAGAAATTTCATTTACCATACACTCATACCAATAAAAAGCAAAACACAAAGTTCAAACTCTTCCCTTTTTGGCCTCCCATTGACGGGACGATCTCAACTCCCGTAGCCAGCGGTCTGGGGTCCTGCATCGGGGGGCGAATCCCAGCTCGCTCAGGGTCTAGTCAAACCTTTTGCGTTCTTTTGAGCTTCCCAGCATCCGTCTCTACCAGAGACTGTGAGCTCCTCGATGTTGAAGAAACAAATTTGGAAAATCAATCAACAATTTAACACATTTATCCCATTAAACTGAAGACGGTTAGATATACGTACCTTATCTTCCTATAACATCCATAAAGACCAAATCCAGGAAGACTCGATGCTGAAAAATCTAATTAACATAACATTTTAATGTTTGAAATGTTCCAACTTCATTCTCTACAATTAGACAAAGTGCAGGAGTAACTCAGTGGGTCGGACAATCCTGCGTGAGAAGATTCTAGTTCTCAAGATAAAAACTTGGACAATGCCTGGAGATGCATCTCCAACGAGGACCATTGTGTCTCTGCAGTCAGGACTCCTACAGGTTGGACCAATATTAATGTAGTCAAATATATTTAAACTACCTTAACAGTTTAAGGTCTGAAGAGTCCCAACCCAGAATTACCAATCCATGTTCTCCAGTGATGTTGCTGCACCCATCGAGTTGCTCCAACACTGACACAATTTACAAGCACAGCAACACCCCAGATACATCAAATACCCATTATATTTCAGAAGTGTTCTCCCAACCTTGTTGCCCAAAGCCTTAATCTTCACGTGGACATTTAAACGTTAGATCTAAACATTGAGTGGTGTCCAGATGGTTAAAAATATCTGGAAAAACCCAACCCCCTCCCCCCGAGTTTCAGTCAAAAATATTAAACTCTACTTTCCCTGCAATAGGAGCCAACTACAACAAGGGAACATGGCTCTATCCAAAGACAAAGTGCTAGAGACATACAGCATTTCCTGCACAATCTGCCTGACTGCAAGTGGAATGGACAGATGACATCTCATGGTCAGGAACCTTCCTCAGACTGATGAAAGAGTGAAAAGTGGCAGAGGCATGCAGGACAAAGCCAGCAAGTACATAGGTGGTACATGTGAGGCGTGATTAGCATATGGATGGAGTGAGTGCCAAAGGATCAAGGTGAAAGGGACAAACTGCAAAATAAGGAGAGAACAGAAATATGAAACTAGGAGAGATATGGGTGGAAGGCAAAGAGGGAAATATGGGACTGAGAGACGAGCGTACAAGAAAGCCTAGTTAGTTGTTATTTAGTTATTATTATGTTGTTATTTAGTTATTACGATTAGGTAACACTAACCTAGTTATTATTTATTTTTTATTATTATGTTATTTAGTTGTTTTTATTTCATTATTATTTAGTTTTTACTTAGTTAATGAAGGGAAGTACGTTCATCTCTCAAATACTTGTCCCATATTTCCCTTTTACCTTCCAACTACACCTCACCCTCGTTTAACATTTCAGTTCTTGTCCTTATCCAACATGTTTTATCACTTCCACCCTCAGCCTTTGGCACTTACTCCATCCATTTGCCCATCACCCACTCACCTGTAATCCACCCATCACCCGTCAGGCAGTGCCCAACCCCCACCTCATTTCCAGCTCTCCCCCATATTTCAGACTGAGAACTCCCGACCCGATTAGTCATCTGTCCATTTCTTCAGAGGTTATCAAACTCCTCAAGTTCCTCCAGCACTGTGTATTTACTCACGATTCAAGCATGGGGTGGCTCGTGTTGCAAAAAAAGTATGCTTTGCAACAAGAAATTTCATTTACCATACACTCATACCAATAAAAAGCAAAACACAAAATTCAAACTCTTCCCTTTTTGGCCTCCCATTGACAGGACGATCTCAACTCCCATAGCCGGCGGTCCTGCATCAGTGGGTGAATCCCAGCTCACTCAGGGTCTAGTCGAACCTTTTGCGTTCTTTTGAGCTTCCCGGCATCCATCTCTACCAGAGACTGTGAGCGCCTCGATGTTGAAGAAACAAATTTGGAAAATCAATCAATAATTTAACACATTTATCCCATTAAACTGAAGAGGGTTAGATATACATACCTTATCTTTCTATAACATCCATAAAGACCTAATCCAGGAAGACTCGATGCTGAAAAATCAAATTAACATAACAATTTAATGTTTGAAATGTTCAAACTTCATTCCCTACAATTAGACAAAGTGCAGGAGTAACTCAGTGGGTTGGACAATCCTGCGTGAGAAGATTCTAGTTCTCAAGATAAAAACACTTGGACAATGCCTGGAGATGCATCTCCAACGAGGACCATTGTGTCTCTGCAGTCAGGACTCCTACAGGTTGGACCAATATTAATGTAGTCAAATATATTTAAACTACCTTAACAGTTTTAAGGTCTGAAGAGACCCAACCCAGAATTACCAATCCATGTTCTACAGCGATGTTGCTGCACCCATAGAGTTGCTCCAGCACTGACACAATTTACAAGCACAGCAAGACCCCAGTTACATCAAATACCCATTATATTTCATGAGTGTTCTCCCAACCTTGTTGCCAGACGACTTACTTTCCACGTGGACATTTAACTGTTTGTGTTTATCATTCAGTGGTGTCCAGATGGTTAAAAATACCTGGAAAAACACAACCCCCCAGAGCCAGTCAACATTAAACTCTACTTTCCCTGTAACAGGAGCCAACTACAACAAGGGAACATGGCTCTGTCCAAAGAAAGTGCTGGAGGCATTCAGCAGTTCAGGCACAATCTGCTTGACTGCTGCAAGTTAAATGAACAGATGACATCGCCAGCAACCTTCCTCAGACTGATGAGTGAAAAGAGGCAAAGGCACGCAGGACAAAGCCAGCAAGTAAATAGGTGCCAAAAGCCAAATAAGGAGACAACTTAAATATGAAACTAGGAGAGATATGGGTGGAAGGGAAAGAGGGAATATGGGACTGTTTGAGAGACGAGCATACAAGAAATGACTAGTTAGTAGTTGTTATGTAATTATTATTATGTTGGTATTATTATTTAGTTATTAATATTTAGTTATTATTTAGTTAAGGGAAGTACACTCATCTCTCAACTCCTGTCCATATTTCACTTTAAATTCCAAACCCACCTCAACCTGGTTTTAGATTTCACAGTTCCTGTCCTTATCCAACAAGTTTTATTACTTCCACCTTCAGCACTTACTCCATCAATTTGCCCGTCACCCACTCACCTGTAATTCATCCATCACCCGTCAAGTAGAACCCAACCCCCACCTCATTTCCAGCTCTCCCCTGAATTTCAGACTGAGAGCTCCCGACCCGATTATAGTCATCTGTCCATTTCTTCAGAGGTTTAACACCAGCTCACTCGGGGTCTAGTCGAACCTTGTGCACTCTGGAACCGACATCGACATCAGTCTCTAACAGAGACTGCGAGCTCCTCGATGTTGAAGAAACAAATTTGGAAAATCTATCAATAATTTAACACATTTATGCCATTAAACTGAAGAGGGTTAGAAATAGATACCTTATCTTCCTATAACACCCATAAAGACCAAATTCAGGAAGACTTGATGCTGAAAAAAATCAAATTAACATTTTAATGTTTGAAATGTTCCAACGTCAAATATTTTTAGACTACCTTAAGAGTTTAAGGTCTGAAGGGTCCCAACCCAGAATTACCAATCCATGTTCCAGCGTTTTTGCTGCACTCATCGAGTTGCTCCAGCACTGACACAATTTACAAGCACAGCAACACCCCAGTTACATCAAATATCCATTATATTTCACAAGTGTTCTCCCAACCTTGTTGCCCAACGCCTTAATCTCCACGTGGATAAACAAACATTCAGTGGTCTCCAGATGGTTAAAAATACCTGGAAAAACCAAACCCCCCCAGAGCAGTCAAAAATATTTAACTACTTTCCCTGTAACAGGAGCCAACTACAACAAGGGAACATGGCTCTGTCTAAAGACAAAGTGCTGCAGATATTCAGCAGTTCAGGCACAATATGCCTGACTGCAAGTGAAATGGACAGATGACATCTCAGATCAGCAACCTTCCTCAGACTGATGAAAGAGGGAAGAGGCACGCAGGACAAAGCCAGCAAGTAAATAGGTGGTACATGCCAGGTGTGATTAGCATATGGATGCAATCAGTGCCAAAGGCTCAAGGTGAAAGGGACAAAATGCCAAATAAGGAGAGAACTGAAATATAAAACTAGGGGAGATATGGGTTGAAAACATACAGAGAATATGGGACTGAGAGACGAGCGTACAGAGGAAGGGAAAGAACCAGAGTTAGTCTTCCTTAGTTGTTATTACTTAGTTGATGAGTTACGTATTATCACTTAGTTGATATCACTTAGTTAGCACACCAGGGTGCGTGGGGGGGGGGGGGTGGTGAAGGGAAGTACACTCATCTCTCACTCCTTTTCCATATTTCCCTTTTACCTTCCAACTCCACCTCACCCTGCTTTTACATTTCAGTTCTTGTTCTTATCCAACATGTTTTATCACCTTCAGCCTTTGGCACTTACTCCATCCATTTGCCCATCACCCACTCACCTGTACTCCACTCACCAGTCAGGCAGTGCCCAACCCCCACCTCATTTCCAGCTCTCCCCCGTATTTCAGACGGAGAGCTCCCGACCTGTCATCTGTCCATTTCTTCAGAGGTTGTCAAACCCACCAAGTTCCTCTAGCACTGTGTATTCACTCATAATTCAAGCATGGGGTGGTTTGTGCTGCAAAAAAAGTGTGCTTTGCAACACAAGGAATTTAATTTACCATAAACACATACCAATAAAAAGTAACAGAACACAAAGTTCAAACTCTTCCCTTCTTTGGCATCACGCGGTCTGGGGCCTCGAGCCTTCCGTTGACGGGCCGATCTCACACTCCCGTTGCCGGCGTTCGGGCCCTTCCTGCATCGCCGTGCCATCGACCACGGATCAGGGCTAGTTGAACTAGCCATAACCTTCACAACTTCGGTCTCTACCAGATCAGTCACTCCACCTCGATGTTGAAGAAAAAAAACAATTGAAAAAGCCATCAAGGAACCTTGCCTTCCTATGACATCCATAAAGACCAAATCCAGGAAGACTTGATGCTCAAAAATCAAATTAACATAACATTTTAACGTTTTGAAATATTCCAACATCCTTCTCTACAATTAAACAAAGCGCGGGAGCAACTCAGTGGGTCGAACAGTCCTGGGCGAGAAGATTCTAGTCCTCAAGGTAAATACATTCTGTACTCTTCACGTGGACATTGAAATGTTATATATAAACAGACATTGAGTGGTGTCCAGGTGGTTAAAAATACCTGGAAAAACCCAAACCCCCCAGGGCTTCAGTCAAAATTTGCCGAATCCGGGTGGAAAGACCAGGTGCAGAGCTAAAAAGCGTCAAGGACGAAACTAGAATCTAGAGTGCTGAAGAAATGGATTGTTGATAGAGGACGATCAGCCATGATCACAATGAACGGCTCAAAGCGCCAAATGGCCTCCTCCTGCACCTATTTTCTATGATGCTGACAATGTAGATGCACACAAATGCACGGTGAAACAACGACCTGGAGTAACTCAGTGGGTCAGGTGATAAGGAACAGGTGAAGTTTTGGGTTGAGACCATTTAGACCCCGTAACCTTTGACGCTCTTGCTAATCAAGAATCTATCTCCACTTTAACAATATCCATTGACAGCCATTCTTCAGTAGCAATTAATTCCACAGATTCACCACAAAGAAATTCCTCACTGTCCAGTATGCTGTGCGATGCAGTAATTGTGGACAAAAAGATACTCTTGTCTACGTTCTCCAGAGATGCTGCCCGACCAGAGTCAAACTAGTACTTTGTCCACATAATCAGATGGACCTGCAGTGCAGCGGATCACCACACGGTGGGAGTGTTGCCCACAAACTGGATGGGTCTGCAGTGCAGCGGATCACCACACGGTGGGAGTGTTGCCCACAAACTGGATGGGTCTGCAGCACAGTGGATCACCACATGGTGGGAGTGTTGCCCACAAATTGGGGCAACATGTTATTCACTGCACATTGGGAGTGCCATCTACAAATTACATATAATTGCTCTATTTTCTGTAAAATGGTGCTTTATTGCTTTGTGACCAGTTTCATTTCCCCATAATGCACCCATTGCCCAGATGCCAAAGTTTGTAAAAGCCCTGAAACCAGGAAATATTTAGGATGAAAATCAAGGAACTGCAGATGCTGGTTTACAAAAAACAAAATTGACAGCACTGGAGTAACTCAGGTTAGCCTCCATCTGTGGAGAACATGGATAGGTGACGTTTCACATAGTGCTGGAGTAACTAAGCGGATCAGACAGCATCTGTGGAGAACATGGATAGGTGACGTTTCACAGAGTGCTGGAGTAACTAAGCGGATCAGACAGCATCTGTGGAGAACATGGATAGGTGACGTTTCACAGAGTGCTGGAGTAACTCAGTGGGTCAGGCAGCATCTGTGGAGAACATGGATAGGTGACGTTTCACAGAGTGCTGGAGTAACTCAGCCGGTCAGGCAGTGGAATGGACAGATGACATCTCAGGTCAGCAACCTTCCTCAGACTGATGAAAGAGTGAAAAGAGGCAGAGGCACGCAGGACAAAGCCAGCAAGGAAATAGGTGGTACATGTGAGGCGTGATTCAAATATGGATGCAGTGAGTGCCAAAGGCTCAAGTTGAAAGCGACAAACAGCCAAATAAGGATAGAACTGAAATTTAAAACTAGGAGAGATATTGGTGGAAGGGAGAGAGGGAAATACGGGACTGTTTGAGAGATGAGCGTACAGTGGCAGGGAAAGGACCAGTGTTAGTTGGTTAGTTAGTGAGTTAATTAATTAGGCAGTCAGTCAATTAGCACACCAGGGTGTTGGGGGGTGAAGGGAAGTACACTCATCTCTCAGTCCCATATTTCACTTTTACCTTCCCACCCCACCTCCCTCTGGTTTTACATTTCACAGTTCTTGTCCTTATCCAACACGTTTTATCACTTTCACCTTCAGCCTTTGTCACTTACTCCACCCATCTGCCCATCACCCACTCACCTGTATCCACCCATCACCTGTCAGGCAGTGCCCCATCCCCACCTCATTTCCAGCTCTCCCCCGTATTTCAGTCTGAAGGCTCCCGCCCTGATTAATCATTTGTCCATTTCTTCAGATGCTGCCTGACCCACCAAGTTCCTCCAGCACTGTCGTTTATGCTCAAGATTCCAACGCCCCGAGTTGAAAGAACCGTGAATAAAAAATAATTCTAGATAGTGTGGAAACTGGCCGCCTGGCCCACCGAGTCTGCACAATCCAGCGATCACCCCGTACACTAAACATAGACAATAGGTGCAGGAGTAGGCCATTCGGCCCTTCAAGCCTGCACCGCCATTCAACATGATCATGGCTGATCATCCAACTCAGTATCCCGTACCTGCCTTCTCTCCATACCCCCTGATCCCTTTAGCCACAAGGGCCACATCTAACGCCCTCTTAAATATAGCCAATGAACTGGCCTCAACTACCTTCTGTGGCAGAGAATTCCAGAGACTCACCACTCTGTGTAAAGAATGTTTTCCTCATTTTGGTCCTAAAGGAATTCCCCCTTATCCTTAGACTGTGACCCCTTGTTCTGGACTCCCCCAACATCAGGAACAATCTTCCAGCATCGAGCTTGTCCAACCCCTTAAGAATTTTGTAAGTAACTACTAGCACTAACCCACACACTAGGGACAGTTTACTAAAACCAATTAACCTACAAATCTCCAAGCCAGCCTACAGATGCTGCCCGACCCATCGAGTTCCTCCAGCTCTGCTTTTATCGCTAAAGATCCAGCATCCTGAATTATAAAACCCTTGACCAAAAAAAATGAGAAAACCCCATTGTTAATCTTTCAAAAACTGATCCCCACTGAAACCAAAAGAGGGGTTGAAATAGGGGCCTTACCTTCAGATTCAATTTTAATTGTCATTGTCAGTGTACAGTACAGAGACAACAAAATGCATTCACACCATCTCCATGAAGATCAAATCCAGATAGACTGGATAAAGTTGCAGGAACATTACAGGGCGTGCAGCAGTTCACAATATCAGAGGAAACCCAACCGCAACAGACCAGACTCTACTGTAGCCGACAAACACATTGAATTAAATGAGACTTGTGTATCAGGAGAACAGCAATGGGGAAGAAGTTTATTCCATCTTACGCCAACATTAGGCAGAACAGGAAGAGACAGTTTAACCCCAGCAGACACTTCCAGCAGAACAGGTCCAGTCCTTGAAGACCCTTGGTGGAAACAAACACAAATTATTCAGAAGATGAAAGCAGAAAGCAAACAGATTGCAGCAACGCAGACACTCGCAAAACCAAGTATAGATTTAGACCAACTCTAAAGAATTACTGTAGGGTGAATGGAAGGGGCAGGATTAGTAAATTATAATGAGACCCAAGAGCCATGACTATTAAACTCACTTTACCTAGGATGACTTTAACCAAGGAATAACTAGATCTGGAACAGTGCTGGAGGAACTCAGTGCGTCAGGCACCATCTGCCCGACTGCAAAGGAATGGACAGATGTTTCAGATCAGGATCTTTCTTCAGACTAATGGAGTTGGGAGAAAGCTGGAAAGAGATGGGAGCCGGACTAAGCCTGGTGAGTGATGCTGGATACAGTTGGGGGCTGATTAGCAGATAGGAGAATAGTGACAAATGCTAGAGGTGAAGAGGAGACAAGTGTCAGACAAGAAGTGTGACATGCAAAGCCAGAGGGAGGGATCTGGGGAAGATGGGAATGTGAGACAGGGATGAGCGTACATTAGAGGGGAAAGGAGGAGGGTGACCGGAGTGTTGAGCGAGGTGCACACCAGGGTGGGGAGTGTAGGGAAAGAGGGGGTGTCCCTTCTACGCTCATCCCCATATCACATTCCCTTTTATCCCCTCTGGTCCCATTACACCCACACACCCGTCCCACCCACACCCGGATACATCGCTCCAGCTTTACATTTCACACCTCTGGAATGTTGTCATCTTTTCACCTCTAGCCTTTGTCCTTTTCTCCATCATCTCCTCACCTGTATCCACCCATCACTTGTCAAGCTTTGCCCCATTTCCCTTTTCCAACCTTCTCCCACTACTCCAGTCTGAAGGTTTCCAAGCTGATGTCCATTTCCTCTACAGATGTTGCCAGACCCGCCAAATTCTGCCAGCACTGTTTATTAGCTCCATGGCATGGCCGAAACCCAGAATAAATCATGTTCGGGTGAAGGCCAAGACAATGAGGAAGTGGGGAGCCTAATGAAGGCAAGTGGATTTGGACAAGGGTAATGATCCATTGGGCCAGACCAAAGTGGCCGTTCCCCAGCCAAGACCTCACATTGGACGAGTCTTCAGGTCACCATTTCCAAGCACAAGTACACACCACACAAAGCCCAGAGACAGAAGGCAGCGCCATCCAGTCAAGTGCTGACAGGAGACGGTGATCATTGGTATCATGCTGGCAGAGGGGAAATCCACAACATTGGCATGTGGAACCAATATCTCACCCCCCTATACATCCCCCTCACTGTCCCCACCCTGACCAACAGCCCCAGGTACAGGCAGAAACTCACTACTAAATACACACAAGCACGTACCAGTGGTCCCTGTTAGACTCCTTCAAGTAGGCCCAGACCACAAATTTAGTGAATAAACTAACGAGGGGGAAGGGGCAACGCGATCTTTAAACTAAAGTGGGCCCCAAGCAGAGACAGGCTGAGCCCAATTAGAGAAAACAGTCATTAATCTTTCCCAAACCTTCATCCACACTGAAGCCCAAGAGAAGGTTCTAAACTGGGGCCTTACCTTTGTACCAACTCCATAACCATATTCACATAGACCAAGTTATATACAAAACAAACCAATGTCACGTTAATGATTTGAAGTCTGTCGACATCCTTCTTCACACTGAAGAGGAAGAGATTCCAATTGAAATTAAATGTCATGAGAAACAGGATCAGCCATTGAAAGGTTTGTAGTGAACCCTACAGGGTAGCAGAATACATTGACTACTGTAATTCACTGGCACAGCAACATGCCAGCTTTGTTGAAGGGCAGCACAGTGGCACAGCGGTAGAGTTGTTGCCTTACAGCGCCAGAGACACGGGCTCTGTACGGAGTTTGCACGTTCTCCCAGTGATCGAGTGGGTTTTCTCAGAGATCTTCACTTTCCTCCCACTATCCAAAGACGTGCAGGTTTGTACGTTAATTGACTTGGTATAAATGTAACATTGTCCCTAGTGTGTGTAGGATAGTGTTAATGTGCAGGGATCGCTGGTCGATGCGGACTCGATGGGCCAAAGGGCGTGTTTCCACGCCGTGTCTCTAAATGTGAAACTTACCGTGTCACATGAAGTGTTCTCCCCGACACTGCCGCTGATACCGTGCCCTTTACCATGGACATTGAAACCCTGTGCACAAACAGATAGGAACATATAGGCAGTTCAAATATCTGGGGAAACACACCATGACAAACCAGATACTACTTTAACCGACAAAGAAATACTTTGAATTAGATGAGACAGACAAGTAAAGGAACAGCAGTGACGTTTGGCCCAGTTTATGCAACATTTGGCAGAATGGGGAAAACAGTCTAACCCTGGCAGACTCTTCCAGCATCAGAGGACCCAGTCTTTTGGAGATCCTGGGTGGAAACTAACACTAATTGGTCACCCCTTTAGAAAGGGGCAGAGAGGAGAGGAAATGGATTCTGGCAACAGACACAAACACACCAAACCAAATATAGATTTAGACCAATTCCAAACAAAGCTACAGTTGGGTGAATAGAAGGGGCAAGATTACGAGTTAAAAACAAGTGTTAACATTAAACTACTTTCCCTGCAACAGGAGGCAACTAGGATGACTTTAACCAGGGGATGTAACCTGGTCTAAAACAAAGTGCTGGAGCTACTCAGTGGGTCGGGCACCATCTGCCTGCCTGCAAAGGGAATGGACAGATGTTTCAGGTTGGGATCCTTCTTCAGACTGATGGAGTAGGGCAGAGAAAGTGGAAGTGAAACTAACACTAATTGGTCACCTTCACAAAAGAGCAGAGAGGAGAGGGAATGGATTCTGGCAACAAACACACTCAAACCAAATGTAGATTTAGACCAATACCAAAACTACAGTAGGGTGGATGACAGGATTGACAATTTGTAATGAGATTTCAAGTGTCACCAACATTAAACTACTTTCCCTGCAACAGCAGCCAACTAGGATTACTTTAACCAGGGAATGTAACCTGGTCCAAAACAAAGCGCTGGAGGTACTTGGCAGATCAGGCACCATCTACCCGACCACAAAGGGAATGGACAGATGCTGTCGTTTCCTGTTGGACCCTTTCAGACTGATGGAGTCGGGCAGAGAAAGTGGGGAAGAGGTGGGAGCAGGACAAAGCCCGTTATGTGATTAGTGGATACAGGGGAGAGGGTGATGGGTTGTGTCATTGGCTAGGGGTGACAAGGAGACAAGGTGCAACAGATGAGAAGAGTGAAACGTAAAGCGGGAGGGAGGGATACGGGTGGAAGGGGATAGAGTGAAATACGAGACTGGTTTGGGAGGTGAGCGTACAGAGAAGGAGCAGAGAGACCAAGGTGTTGAGGGAAGTGTTCACACCAGGGTGTGGGTGCAGGGAAAGAGGGGGTTCCCATCACCAGGGTGGGGGTGCAGGGAAAGAGGGGGTTCCCATCACCAGGGTGGGGGTGCAGGGAAAGAGGGGGTTCCCATCACCAGGGTGGGGGTGCAGGGAAAGAGGGGGTTCCCATCACCAGTGGGGTGGGGGTGCAGGGAAAGAGGGGGTTCCCATCACCAGGGTGGGGGTGCAGGGAAAGAGGGGGTTCCCATCACCAGGGTGGGGGTGCAGGGAAAGAGGGGGTTCCCATCACTAGGGTGGGGGTGCAGGGAAAGAGGGGGTTCCCATCACCAGGGTGGGGGTGCAGGGAAAGAAGGGGGTTCCCATCACCAGGGTGGGGGGGTGCAGGGAAAGAGGGGGTTCCCATCACCAGGGTGGGGGGTGCAGGGAAAGAGGGGGTTCCCATCACCAGGGTGGGGGTGCAGGGAAAGAGGGGGCTCCCATCACCAGGGTGGGGGTGCAGGGAAAGAGGGGGTTCCCATCACCAGAGTGGGGGTGCAGGGAAAGAGGGGGTTCCCATCACCAGGGTGGGGGGGTGCAGGGAAAGAGGGGGTTCCCATCACCAGGGTGGGGGTGCAGGGAAAGAGGGGGTTCCCATCACCAGGGTGGGGGTGCAGGGAAAGAGGGGGTTCCCATCACCAGGGTGGGGGTGCAGGGAAAGAGGGGGTTCCCATCACCAGGGTGGGGGTGCAGGGAAAGAAGGGGGTTCCCATCACCAGGGTGGGGGTGCAGGGAAAGAGGGGGTTCCCATCACCAGGGTGGGGGTGCAGGGAAAGAAGGGGTTCCCATCACCAGGATGGGGGTGCAGGGAAAGAGGGGGTTCCCATCACCAGGGTGGGGGTGCAGGGAAAGAGGGGGTTCCCATCACCAGGGTGGGGGTGCAGGGAAAGAGGGGGTTCCCATCACCAGGGTGGGGGGTGCAGGGAAAGAGGGGGTTCCCATCACCAGGGTGGGGGGGTGCAAGGAAAGAGGGGGTTCCCATATATATTAATGATTGGGAAGAGGGAATTAGGAGCAACACTAGCAAGTTTGAGGATGACACAAAGCTGGGTGCCAGTGTGAACTGTGAAGAGGATGTTAGGAAGTTACAGGGTGACCTGGACAGGTTGAGTGGGCAGATGCAGTATAATATAGATAATTGTGAGGTTATCCACTTGTGGCTGCAAAAACAAGGGGGCAGATTATTATCTCAATGGGGTTAGGTTAGGGGGAGGTGCAGGAAGACCTGGGTGTCCTTGTGCACCGGTCACTGAAAGTTGGCGTGCAGGTACAGCAGGCGGTGAAGAAAGGAAATGGAATGTTGGCCTTCATAACAAGAGGATTTCAGAGCAGGAGTAAAGAGGTTCTTCTGCAGTTGTACAGGGCTCTGGTGAGACCACATCTGGAATATTGTGTACAGTTTTGGTCTCCTAATTTAAGGACATCCTTGTGATCAGGCAGGGCAGCGTAGGTTCACAAGATTGATCCTTGGGATGGAGGGACTGTCATATGGGGAGCAAAAGGATTGAAAAAACTAGGCTTGTATTCACTGGAGTTTACAAGGATGAGGGGAACCTTACAGAAACATAAAATTATATACACAAGGACTGGACAAGCTAGATGCAGGAAAAATGTTCCCAATGTTGGGCGAGTCCAGAACCAGGGGTCACACAGTCTTAAAAGAAAGACGTGGCCATTTAAGACTGAGGTGACAAACGTTTTTCACCCAGAGAGTTGCGAATTCCCTGCTGCAGAGGGCAGTGGAGGCCAAATCACTGGATGGATTTAAGAGTGAGTTAGATAGAGCTCTAGGGGCCGGTGGGGAGAAGGCAGGCACAGGTTATTGATTGGGGACGATCAGCCATGATCACAATGAACGGCAGTGCTGGCTCGATGGGCTGAATGGCCTCCTCCTGCACCCATTTTCTATATTTCTATGTCATCTATCCATGTTTTCCAGAGATGCTGACTTTGACTCAGAGTTACTTCAGCACTTTGTCTTTTGAGCAAGAGTTTCCAAATATCTTAACAGTATGTCCAGTCCAAAACTTGAAGGGCCAAATAATCTTCACCTGCACCCATTTTCTATGTTTCTATGAATGACTACTCAACACATCAATTTCACCTGAAAGCCCTTCATAAGAATTCATAACAAACAAGCTGTGATTAGGGGAGTTAACATTAACCATTTCACACAAGTGGTTAACAACTAGTTCACAATGACTTTCCTCAAAGTACAATGTAGATCCACTTTAAATTCCTCGCTGTCTTAATCATAATAATTAGTCATCAACTGAAAACCAATCTTCATAAAGTGCCCCAATTAAAACACAATTGGGCAGCCATCCAGGAGACATTAATCATTCTTGCCATTGCCTTCATGAAGTAAATGGAACCTCAACAACAATTCTTGGCAATATCCTCATAAATCTTGACTACACCCTTTCCAAGGGTCTCCAAACGTTGAAGACTGATCAGCTCGGGGAATTTTATACATCCTTACACCAATCCACAGCAGACCATTGTTCCAAATCACTGGGTTCACAGTAAGAATGCCCCTCAGTCCTCTTCACCCCAATATTCTACATTATCCCTGCATCTGTTCCACATTGTGCATCAATCAATCACAGTTATCACTGATCAACATTGAACAGTTAAATGTAGAAACAAAACTGCAGATGCTAGTTTTTGGTAGCAGCTAGTTTTTTTGTAACAGAGACAGGGCTGCCAACATTGGGTGAGAATTGAGTGAGAAATTGCAAGGGGGCGTAACAACCATGGGGGGGGGGGGGGGAGAGGATGTCCCTCCATCTCATGGTAGGGGGCTTTTGCATTTTTCACCTTGAAATTGTGCAATCTGGTGCATACTGTAGCAAGTCTTATCTCACACTAGAATGCAACATTTATGCACAAATTGGATTAGGTATGAATAAGGTTAGGCTAAATTACATTCCACAGTAGAGCCACGCTCTGATCAACGGGTGCAGCACATGAATGACCCTAGTATATTCATGTATGGAAATCAGATTATAACTCACACTGCTTTGCATATCTATCTATATTTCTTCAATCAACCTTACCCTTGGAAACAAGATAAAAATAATGCCACATATTCACCTCCCACACCATATGCACAGGAATGCGAATGCAGGTGAGGCAGCATCTATGGAGCGGTGGACAAAAATGCTGGAGAGGGTTACACAAAAAGCTGGAGAAACTCAGCAGGTGCAGCAGCATCTAAGGAGCAAAGGAGATGGGCGACGTTTCAGGTCGAGACCCTCCTTCACACAATGCTGGAGAGATGCTCAAGTGTGAAGAAGGGTCAAACTCAAGACATAGATGCTGCCTCACCCACAGTTTCTCCAGTATTTTTGTCTACATTGTCATTTTAAATATTGTGCAATGGGCTTAAACCAATTAAACTGCTCCTTTACAGGGAACACACCAACAGAAAATCATTCTCATTGGTTAGTGTGGAGGTATATATACACACACACACACACAAAATACATATACATATATAAATAACATTGGCAACATTTTTCATATAGATATATAATATATCAAGTCTGGAGAATTAACCAAAGACACAAACACTTTAAGAAAAAGCAATAGTGTTCTCACCCACCTCCTGTCCTGGAGACTAAGACACCTCAGACACAAGCGAAGACTTCCTGCCTCTACCGTGACCACTGCTTGCAACGTGAGACTCCATGTCCCAACATCAGGACCTCTGCACTCAAGACACTCACACAACTCCCTCTTTTATACACAGTAGCTGACAATTCCCTAATCAGCTCCAATCAAGCCAATGACCACATTAACCCTCCGCCCACCAGTGGCCAATCAATGTTTGTTGCACACGTGATTATATCCACCTGGGGGCAGTAGTTGGTTGTCTGTTGATTCATTGCTGTTTGCACAAAACAGCCGCTTGCATTTCACTTTGTCAGAAAAGATGATAAGACATACGAGCAGAATTAGGATGTTCGACCCTCTGAAACTACGCCAACATTCGATCATGGCTGATCTATCTTTCCCTCTCAACCCCATTCTCCTGCCTTTTCCCCCATAACCTTTGACGACCTTACTAATCGAGAACCTGTCAATCTCCGCTTTAAAAATATCCAATGACTTGGCCTCCACAGCCTTCTGTGGCATTGAATTCCACAGATTCACCACCCTCTAGCAAAAGAAATTCCTTCTCATCTCCTTTCTAAAGTACATCCTTTTATTCCGAGGCTGTTCCCTCTGGTCCTAGACTCTCTCACTAGTGGAAACAACCTTTTAGTTTAGTTTAGACATATAGAACAGAAACAGGCCCTTCGGCCCACACTGACCTGCAATCATCCCGTACACTAGCACCACCCCACACACAAGGGACTATTTTACAATTATCAAATTACCTAAGCTAATTAACCTACAAACCTGTACGTCTTTGGAGTGTGGGAGGAAACCAGAGCATGAAATCAGGTGCAGGTGAAAGAGATTTGGACTTGGCATCATATTTGGCACAGACTGTGGGCCAGAGGGCCTGTACTGTTGTATTTAGACACAAGGAATTGCAGCTGCTTGTTAACAAAAAAGTCACAAAGTGCTGGAGTTACTCAGAGGGCCAGGCAGCATCTGTGGAGAACATGGATAGGTGACAGTTCTGGTCAGGAACCTTCAGACTGCTAATCTGCAGGCTGAAGAAGGGTCCAGTCCAATAACATCACCTATCCGTGTTCTCCACAGATGCTGCCTGACCCGCTGAGTTACTCCAGCACTCTGTGAAACGTCACCTATCCATGTTCTCCACAGACGCTGCCTGAACCGCTGAGTTACTCCAGCACTGTGTATCTCCACTGTTCCAGGTTTGGTGTTGCACCCTTGCCAAAATGGAACATGACTCTCAGGTTGAATGAGGTTCATGACAAGACAACCCGTGTTGTTGAGCGGACTCTGCCCGCGCCACCAAGCTGTGAAATAGGGATCCTGCTGCCCTCATCTCAGCAGAACTGTGGTCACTGGGAAATAAATACAAGCAGCAGTCTCTGGAGTGGGCCGGACAGCCCTGTGTTTGAACCTGCGTGTATATGTGCACATGCATCTTAGTACCTGCGTGTGTATGTGCGTGTTAGTATGCGCATATGTACATGAATGTACGTACGTGCATATGTATACATGTGTGTACGTACGTCAGTACATGTGTAAATACATGTTTGTGTGCGTGTACACACATATGTAGTACACACAGACGTACATATGCATAGGTCTGCAAATACACACACATATATACATGTATACACTCACATATAATCACATGCACCGGCACACGTGCAAACACATGCACGTGTATACATACATGCATATATGTACACATGTACTACGCATATACACATAAACATGTGTATGTATGTACATGTGTGTATTGATGTTTGTGTTAGCATACATGTATATATACATGTCTAGGTGTGTACATGTGCATGTACATCGTGTGTACGTATGTGCGACTGTGCCTGTTTATATCCATATGCATATTTGTGTGTGCATGTACATGTGTATACATGCATATGTACATGCATGTGCATGCACATGTGCTTGTGTGTGTTTATATATGTGTGTATATGAATGTGTGCATTTATAACCATATAACCATATAACAATATAACAATTACAGCACGGAAACAGGCCTTCTCGGCCCTTCCAGTCCGTGCCGACCATTTATTTTCCCCTAGTCCCATCTACCTGCACAGACCATACCCCTCCATTCCCTTCCCGTCCATATACCTATCCACTTTACTTTTAAATGTTAAAATCGATCCTGCCTCCACCACTTCTGCTGGAAGATCATTCCACACAGCCACCACTCTCTGAGTAAAGAAGTTCCCCCTCAAGTTACCCCTTAACTTCTGTCCCTTAATTCTCATGTCATGCCCTCTTGTTTGAAATGAACATGTGTATGCACAACTGCATGTGCACGTGCAACTGTGTATATGTATGTGTGCATGTGAGTTCATACTTATGCTTGTATGCACCTGTGTTTTCATATATGTGCAGGTAAGTATGTGTGTACTGTGTGTTTGAATACATGCATGTGTGTATGTGTGTACGTACATGTGTGTATATGTACCTGTCTGTGTGCATGTGTGGGTACGTATGTGTCTGTGTGTATGTGTGGGTACATATGTGTCTGTGTGTATGTGTATATGTATCTGTATGTACATATGTGTGTACATGTATCTGTCTGTGTGTATGTGTGTATATGTATCTGTCTGTGTGCATGTGTGGGTACGTATGTGTCTGTGTGTATGTGTGTATGTGTATATGTCTGTGCGTATGTGTGTATATGTATCTGTCTGTGCATATGTGTGTATATGTATCTGTCTGTGTGTATGTGTGTATATGTATCTGTCTGTGTGTATGTGTGTATGTACGTGTCCGTGTGTATGTGTGTATATGTATCTGTCTGTGCGTATGTGTGTATATGTATCTGTCTGTGTGCATGTGTGGGTATGTATATGTCTGTGTGTATGTGTGTATATGTATCTGTCTGTGCATATGTGTGTATATGTATCTGTCTGTGCGCATGTGTGTATATGTATCATGTCTGTGCCTGTGTGTGTACATGCCTGGGTGAGTTGGCTCAAGGGCCTGTGTCTGTGTTTTATAACTGTAACACTGTCTCCAACGAGAACATGAAACATTGGATTGTGTTTTTCTGAAGCTGAGTGGAAACCTGGTAAAATTTTATAAAATTATGAGAAGCATAGAGAGAGTTGACAGTCAGAACTTTTGTTTCCTCCAGGGTGGAAATGTCAAAGACTAGAGGGCATATCTTAATGTGAGACGGGCAGTGTAAAGAAAGCTTGTGAGGCAACATTTTGTTTTACACAGAGGGTGGTGAGGCCTTGAACACGTTGCCACGTGTGGTGCTGGAGGCAGAGATGATCGTGGTGTTTGAGAGGCTTTTAAACAGGCACATGGAGGTGCAGGGATGGGGGGGGATATGGATTACATGCAGGCAGAGGGAACTTGCCAACATGTGGGTCGAAGGGCAAGTTCCTGAGCTGTGCAGTTCTATGTCTATGTTCTATTTCACGCCACAAACAACTAAAAAAATAAGCCTGACTCTGTGGGAAGACACAGAGAAATTATACCACTGTGAAATTAAAAGCTGTACCTTGCAGCCGCATCAGAGGTGACAGGTTTGAAATCTACAACTCCCCTCCCCACCTGGTGCACGTGTAAATCATGTTTTGTGCCTCCAGAAATGATACCACCCTGCCTGACATCTCCTATCATCAGCAATCGACTGTTTGTAATATTGGTATAAAATAGAGCCAGAAGTGTCTAAAATAATATTCAATTGTAGCAGATGTTGGTGAGGCCACACCTGGTGTATTGTGGTCTTTATGGTCACCCTGCTATAGAAAGCATGTCATTAAGTTGTAAAGAGTGCAGGGGAAAGTTCTGAGGATGTTGCCAGAACGGGATGGCCTGAGCTATAGGGGGAATTTAGGCAGGCTAGGATTTTATTCCTTGGAGCACAGGAGGATGAGGGGTGATTTTATGGAGGAGTATAATATCATGATAATGGATAGGGTTAATGCACAGTCTTACTCCCCCAGGGTAGGGGAATCAAGAGCAAGAGAACATAGACCGTAGAACAATACAGCACAGCACAACAACAGGTTCTTTAGCCCACAATGTCAGTGTAGAACATGATGCCAAGACCATCTCTTATCTATCTGCACATAACTCATACCACTGCATTCCCTGAATATCCATATGCATATCTAAAATGCCACTATCTTATCTGCCTTCAGCCCCTGTCCCACTGTGCGAGTTCACCCAAGAGTTCTCCGAGTTCTCACCTGATTCGAGCTCGTGTAATGTATGTAGCGGGTACGTAGGAGCTCGTGGATGTCACGTAGCGGCTCTTAACGCCAACGGCAGTTACTCGTGAAACGTGGAAACGCGTGAAGATTTTTCAACAGTGTGAAAAATGTCCCCGAGTAAAAATGTAGTCTTGATGGAAAAATGTGTTACTTTTTACTCGTAGTTACAACGTGAGTTTAACGGTGGACACTCGAATATACTCGTGGGTACTCGTAGCTCGGCAGCTGGACAGAGGAAAAAAGGTTATGTTAACATCAGCACGTGACCTGGGTCTGTCCAGGACGTTTCCCCTCATTGCTGGAGAAACTTTTGCAGAAGAAGCTCGTCTCGAGATGGCACCCAAAAAAATGCCCCCCAGCTTCGTGTCATCTGCAAACTTGGAGATGTTGCATTGAATTCCCTCATCCAGATCATTAATCTATTTTGTAAATAGCTGGGTCCCAGCACTGAGCCTTGCGGTACCCCACTAGTCACTGCCTGCCATTCTGAAAAGGACCCATTCACTCCTACCATTTGCTTCCTGTGTGCCAGCCAGTTCTCTATCCACATCAATACTGAACCCCCAATGCCGTGTGCTTTAACTTTGTATACTAATCTCTTATGTGGGACCTTGTCGAAAGCCTTATGAAAGTCCAGATATAACACATCCACTGGTTCTCCCTTATCCACTCTGCTAGCTACATCCTCAAAAATTTCTATAAGATTCGTCAGACATGATTTACCTTTCGTAAATCCATGCTGACTTTGTCCAATGATTTCACTACTTTCCAAATGCGCTGCTATCCCATCTTTAATAACTGACTCTAGCAGTTTCCCCACTACCGATGTTAGACTAACTGGTCTGTAATTCCCCGCTTTCCCTCTCCCCCACTTTTTAAAAACAACAATTTTCTTTTAGCCATGATTGCAAAATTGACAGTCTCACTGATGTGAAAGGTCTTTATTTTGCGTAAAATAAAACTTTTCTAGTAGGTTTGCAGCTGCAAACTTAAGGTTGTAGACGACTTTCACACGCTATGTGTTTGACGGTTGAATCCTGTCTCCAAAAGCAATCAACAGGCAATTAACCCATGTATTGCTTGTTTTGAACTTTAAATCCAGGGTTTGGACAGGCTAAATGCAGGAAGATTGTTATCGATGTTGGGGAAGTCCAGGACAAGGGGTCACAGTTTAAGGATAAGTGGGAAATCTTTTAGGACCGAGATGAGGAAATCTTTTTTCACACAGAGAGTGGTGAATCTGTGGAATTCTCTGCCACAGGAGGTAATTGAGGCCAGTTCATTGGCTATATTTAAGAAGGAGTTAGATGTGGCACTTAGAAACATAGAAACATAGAAAATAGGTGCAGGAGTAGGCCATTCGGCCCTTCGAGCCTGCACCGCCATTCAATGTGATCATGGCTGATCATCCAACTTGTGGCTAAAGGGATCAGGGGGTATGGAGAGAAGGCAGGTACAGGATACTGAGTTGGATGATCAGCCATGATCATATTGAATGGCGGTGCAGGCTCGAAGGGCCGAATGGCCAAAAACTCCTGCACCTATTGTCTATTCTTCTATGTTTCTATGTCTTCAAGAAGGGCCACATTAAACATGCGGAATGCAGGAAATTACAACAGGGCTTCAATTGCAAAGGCCTCAGTGGCTGCTAAGTGCATGTCTGATTATTAAGAAACGCAGAAACATAGCAAATAGGTGCAGGAGGACATTCGGCCCTTTGAGCCAGCGCCACCATTCATTGTGATCATGGCTGATCGTTCCCAATCAATAACCCGTTCCTGCCTTCTCCCCATATCCCTTGACTCCACCAGCCCCTAGAGCTCTATCTAACTATCTCTTAAATCCATCCAGTGACTTGACATCCACTGCCTTCTGCGGAAGTGAATTCCACAAATTCACATCTCTCTGGGAGAAAAAGTTTTTTCTCACCTCAGTCTTAAATGGCCTCCCCTTTATTCTAAGACTGTGGCCCCTGGTTCTGGACTCACCCAACATTGGGAACATTTTTCCTGCATCTAGCTTGTCCAGTCCTTTTATAATTTTATATGTTTCTATAAGATTCCCCCTCATCCTTCTAAACTCCAGTGAATACAAGCCTAGTCTTTTCAATCTTTCCTCATATGACAGTCCCGCCATCCCAGGGATCAATCTGGTGAATCTTCTCTGTACTCCCTCTATGGCAAGGATGTCTTTCCTCAGATTTGGAGACCAAAACTGTATGCATTACTCCAGGTGTGGCCTCACCAAAACCCTGTACAACTGCAATAGAACCTCCCTGCTCCTATACTCAAATCCTTTCGCTATGAATGCTAACATACCATTTGCTTTCTTCACTGCCTGCTGCACCTGCATGCCTACTTTCAATGACTGGTGTACCATGACACCCAGGTCTCGTTGCATCTCCCCCTTTCCTAATCTGCCACCATTCAGATAATAGTCTACCCTCATGTTTTTGCCACCAAAGTGGATAACCTCACATTTATCCACATTGTACTGCATCTGCCATGCATCTGCCCATTCACTCAGCCTATCCAAATCACCCTGCAGCCTCCAAGCATCCTCCTCACACCTAACTATACCCCCCAGCTTGGTATCATCTGCAAATTTGGAGATGTTCCATTGAATTCCCTCGTCCAAATCATTAATATATATTGTAAATAGCTGGGGTCCCAGCACTGAGCCTTGCGGCACCCCACTAGTCACTGCCTGCCATTCTGAAAAGGACCCGTTTACTCCTACCCTTTGCCTCCTGTCTGCTAGCCAGTTCTCTATCCACATCAATACTGAACCCCCAATACCGTGTGCTTTAATTTGTATGCTAATCTCTTATGCGGGACCTTGTCGAAAGCCTTCTGAAAGTCTAGATATAACACATCCACTGGTTCTCCCTTATCCACTCTACTAGTTACATCCTCGAAAAATTCTATCAGATTTGTCAGACATGATTTACCTTTCGTAAATCCATGCTGACTTTGTCCAATGATTTCACCACCTTCCAAATGCGCTGCTATCCCATCTTTAATAACTGACTCCAGCAGTTTCCCCACTACCGATGTTAGACTAACTGGTCTGTAATTCCCCGCTTTCTCTCTCCCTCCTTTTTTAAAAAGTGGGGTTACATTAGCTACCCTCCAATCCTCAGGAACTACTGCAGAATCTAAGGAATTTTGGAAAATTATCACTAATGCATCCACTATTTCTGTGGCTACCTCCTTGAGTACTCTGGGATGCAGACTATCTGGCCCTGGGGATTTATCGGCCTTCAATCCGTTCAATTTACCCAACACCACCTCCCGGCTAACCTGGATTTCACTCAGTTCCTCCATCTTATTTGACCCCTGTTCCACTGCTATTTCCGGCAGATTAAGAAACGCAGAAACATAGAAAATAGGTGCAGGAGGCCATTCGGCCCTTTGAGCCAGCACCACCATTCATTGTGATCATGGCTGATCGTTCCCAATCAATAACCCGTTCCTGCCTTCTCCCCATATCCCTTGACTCCACCAGCCCCTAGAGCTCTATCTAACTCTCTCTTAAATCCATCCAGTGACTTGACATCCACTGCCTTCTGCGGAAGTGAATTTCACAAATTCACATCTCTCTGGGAGAAAAAGTTTTTTCTCACCTCAGTCTTAAATGGCCTCCCCTTTATTCTAAGACTGCGGCCCCTGGTTCTGGACTCGCCCAACATTGGGAACATTTATCCTGCATCTAGCTTGTCCAGTCCTTTTATAATTTTATATGTTTCTATAAGATTCCCCCTCATCCTTCTAAACTGCTGTGAATACAAGCCTAGTCTTTTCAATCTTTCCTCATATGACAGTCCCGCCATCCCAGGGATCAATCTGGTGAACCTACGCTGCCCTGCCTCAATCACAAGGATGTCCTTCCTCAATTTAGGAGACCTAAACTGCACACAATACTCCAGATGTGGTCTCACCAGAGCCCTATACAACTGCAGAAGAACATCTTTACTCCTATACTGAAATCCTCTTGTTATGAAGGCCAACATTCCATTAGTTCAATGAGTTCCGCGCCCACCACGACTTGGAGCTCTTCTACCGTCGCCTCTGCCTCACAGTGTTCTTCCACGGGAATAAGTCCTCGCCCCCCACTGATGATCCCTTTTCCAGTCTCCAACGGACCCCCTCCTCGTGGACCCCCCCCCCATGGCCTTCCGGCTTTAGACCGTTTTATTCAAAACTGCCAGGGGACATCAACCCCCTCAACTTCTCCACTCCCCTATCTCACTCCCTGAACGTACAGCCATCGACTCACTCCGCAACAACCCAGACTGGGTGATCAAACACCCGCCGACAAGGGAGGTGCCGTGGTAGTCTGGCGCGTCGATCTCTACAAGGCTGAGGCCACGCGCCAATTCTCGGACACCTCCTCCTACTTACCCCTGGACCATGGCCGCACTGACGAGCACCAGGCCACCATCTCGAGCACCATAACCGACTTCATCAACTCCGGCTCCCTACCCCCCGAGCCTCCAACCTCATCGTTCCCCAGCCCCGCACGGCCCGATTTTACCTTCTCCCCAAAATCCACAAACATGACTGTCCCGGCAGACCCATTGTCTCTGCCTGTTCGTGCCCCACCGAACACATTTCCACATATCTTGACTCCATCCTATCCCCCTTTGTTAAATCCCTCCCCACCTATGTTCAAGACACCTCAGACACTCTCCGTCGGCTCCACGCATTCCATTCTCCAGGCCCCCATCCTCTCATCTTCACCATGGACGTCCAGTCACTATACACCTCCATCCCCCACCAGGATGGCCTCAAAGCCCTCCGCTTCTTCCTCGACCAGAGGAGCAACCTATACCCATCCACTGATACTCTCCTCCGCCTAGCGGAGTTGGTCCTTACCCTCAATAACTTCTCATTTGCCTCCTCCCATTTCTTCGAAATACAAGGCGTAGCTATGGGCACGCGCATGGGCCGTAGCTACGCCTGCCTCTTTGTAGGGTACATCGAACAATCCTTGTTCTAAACGTACCAGGGCCCCTTTATTCTACGACTGTGGCCCCTGGTTCTGGACTCACCCAACATTGGGAACATTTTTCCAGCATCTAGCTTGTCCAGTCCTTTTATAATTTTATATGTTTCTATAAGATCCCCCCTCATCCTTCTAAACTCCAGTGAATACAAGCCTAGTCTTTTCAATCTTTCCTCATATTACAGTCCCGCCATCCCAGGGATTAATGTCGTGAACCTACGCTGCACTGCCTCAATCCAAAGGATGTCCTTACTCAAATTAGGAGACCAAAACTGTACACAATACTCCAGATGTGGTCTCACCAGATCCCTGTACAACTGCAGAAGAACCTCTTTACTCCTATACTGAAACCCTCTTGTTATGAAGGCCATTAGCTTTCTTCACTGCCTGCTGTACCTGCACGCCAACTTTCAGTGACCGGTGTACAAGGACACCCAGGTCTCGCTGTACCTCCCCCTTACCGAAACTAACCCCATTGAGATAATAATCTGCCCCCTTGTTTTTGCCGCCAAAGTGGATAGCCTAACATTTATCTATATTATACTGCATCTGCCACACATCTGCCCACTCACTCAACCTGTCCAGGTCACCCTGCAACCTCCTAACATCCTTTTCACAGTTCACACTGCCACCCAGCTTTGTGTCATCCGCAAACTTGCTAGTGCTGCTCCTAATTCCCTCTTTCAAATCATTAATATATATGGTAAACACTTGCGGCCCCAACACCGAGCCTTGCGGCACTCCACTCGCCACTGCCTGCCATTCTGAAAAGGTCCCGTTCACTCCTACTCTTTGCTTCCGGTCTGCCAACCAATTTTCTATCCATGTCAAGACCCTACCCCCAATACCATGTGCTCTAATTTTAGTCACCAGTCTCCCGTGCGTTCCTTATCAAAGGCTTTCTGAAAGTCTAGATACACTACATCCACTGGCTCCCCTTCATCCATTTTACTTGTCACATCCTCACAAAATTCCAGAAGATTAGTCAAGCATGATTTCCCTTTCATAAATCCATGTTGACTTGGACTAATCCTTTTACTGCTATCCAAATGCCCCATTATTACCTCTTTAATAATTGACTCCAGCATCGAAGTCGGGCTAACTGGTCTATAATTCCCCGTTTTCTCTCTCACTCCTTTCTTGAAAAGTGGGATAACATTAGCTATCCTCCAATCCACAGGAACTGATCCTGAATCTATTGAACATTGGAAAATGATCACCAATGCGTCCACTATTTCTAGAGCCACCTCCCTGAGGACCCTGGGATACAGACCATCAGGCCCAGGGGATTTATCATCCTTCAGTCCCATTAGCCTACCCAATACTATTTCTCGCCTAATGAAAATTTCTTTCAGTTCCTCTACCCCCTTAGATCCTTGGTCCTCCAGTACATCTGGGAGATTGTGTGTGTCCTCCTTACTGAAGACAGATCCAAAGTACCTGTTCAATTCTTCTGCCATTTCCTTGTTGCCCCTAATAATTTCACCCGTGTCTGCCTTCAAGGGACCCACATTTCACTTTGCTACTCTTTTTCCCTTAACATATCTAAAGAAGCTTTTACTGTCCTTCTTTATATTCCTGGCCAGCTTCCCTTCGTACCTCATCTTTTCAGCCCATATTGCCCGTTTTGTTTCCTTCTGTTGTCCTATGAAAGTTTCCCAATCCTCTGGCTTCTGGCTGCTTTTTGCTGTGTTATACATCTTTTATTTAGTTTTATTCTATCCCTAACTGCTCTTGTCAGCCACGGTTGCCTCCTGCTCTCCTTAGAATCTTTCTTCCTTTTTGGAATGAAATGATCCTGTGTCTTCCGGATTATTCCCAGAAATTCCTGCCATTGCTGTTCCACCATCATTCCTGCTAGGATCCCTTTCCAGTCTACTTTGGCCAGCTCCCCTCTCATGCCTTCATAGTCCCCTTTGTTCAACTGCATCACTGCCACTTCCGATTTAACATTCTCCTTCTCAAATTGCAGATTAAAACTAATCATATTATGATCACTACCTCCAAGCGGTTCCTTTACCTCGAGTTCTCTTATCGTATCTGGTTCATTGGACAACACTAAATCCAGAATTGCCTTTTCTCTGGTCGACTCCATTACAAGCTGCTCTAAGAATCCATCTCGGAGGCATTCTACAAACTCTCTTTCTCGGGGTCCTGAACCAACCTGATTTTCCAAGTCAACCTGCATATTGAAATCCCCCATCACCACAGTGGCATTACCTTTGTTACATGCCAGTTTTAACTCCTGCTGCAACTTACACCCTACATCCCGGCTACTAATTGGGGGTCTGTAAATAACACCAATTAGTGTCTTCTTGCCTTTACAATTCCTCAACTCAATCCACAGTGACTCCACCTCATCAGTCCGTATGTCTTCCCTCGCAAGGGACTGAATTCCATCCCTCACCAGCAGAGCTACCCCCCCCCCCCCCCCCCCCCTCCTCTGCCCACCCGCCTTTTCTCAATTATTTTGTGTAAGATTGTAGTTAAATAATTTTCATTTACAACCGCATAAGGCCATTAAATTAATTATCTTCCTTGAGTGATGTGATGGAAGAATAGTCCATGATTTGCCCTAAAAGACATTATACATTTTCATAAATTAAAATCTGGAATAACCCAACTGCACCTTTTTATGGCCGGCTAAAAAGCTTTTAACATGTATTTCCTACTTCTTTTCCAGAGACACCTACTCACTTTCACACATCTGCAGTCTGCTGTAACAGCCTTCACTGCATTGGCATCTGATATGGAGCCGGCCGTCTCTGTGGAACAGAAACACCTGTGGATGAAGGGAGAGGGGCTCAGGGACATGGCTGTGGTAAAGTTTACCCTTTGATGTAGATTCTTATCTGTGTGTTAATGCCGTTTTTTCCCTGTTTGAGCTTGTTTTAGTTTTGTTTGCAAACTCCCACATTTTGTAGTGGGCGATAGTGTTAAACACCTTTTTAATAATCCGTTTGATTCTTACTGTTTGTTAACTTTTGTACACAATAAAAGAGAGTTCTATGTTCTCAAAATAAAATTGATATCTGCAAGTCTTCATTTTAATATCATTCCGTAGTATCATGATTTTAATGTACTATTTCCTTCATCATGAAACACCAAATAGAGGATGCAATCTATTCACATTTTACATCTCACAATCATCCGTGAGAGTGAGAAAGGACTCGGGTTCCTCATTTGCTGTGCCTTTTAAATGTAAAATAATGTTACCTCTCAGTAGATCAGAAAATAAAATAAGACAACCCGCACTGTGAATGTGAAACAGTTTTGTTCATCTTGTTCAATAAATAAAGGCCATTTTTACCCATCTTGTAAATGGAGCACCACAGCAAACAACGGTGGTTTGCAATAGGGTTTACCGTACATGTCAATTAACAAATGAACCACAAAGACGTTTTTCCAGTATTTCTTATAATTCAGCTGACAAGTGAAGCACCAGCCTACATTCTGACAATAAAACAGACAATGCAATTAATTCAAGGGCTATGTTTGCAGATCTACCTACACTAATCAGACCAGGAGATGCATGATAAATACTACTTTATGAGCAGACATCTGCAATGAAATTATTTACACAAAAATGAAACTGAAAATCCACACTTAAACTGAAATCAAACAAAGTCAGCAGGATTTAAACTAAACATAACATTCACTGATCTTGTCTGCATGTGGGTTCTCCTCATGCAGTGGTGTACCTGTTGTCTGCTGTCCCTCAAATGACTTTGTTCTGCCCCGGCACACTGCCCAGTGCTGAGTTATAGTATGAGCTGAGATGGTCTCTCTGCTCTTTAGCAATCTTAGTCCCCGTGTTACCTGGAAAATGCTGCAGTGACACCAACGTCACGTTGTATACACAACTCCTCCACACACCTGGTGTTATGCTCCCTGTTTGACTGTCCACCAAGTCACTCACCGTCCTGCATGGCTACTTGTGTTATGGACTTGGACCCAAGATCCCTCTGTACATCTACACTGTTACGGCCATTGCATTGATTGTATATTTTCTCCTTACATTTTGATCTCTCAAAGTGCAACACCTCACACATGCTCGGGTTAAAGTCCATCCTCCATTTTTCCACCCATTTCTGCATCTGTTCTGTATCCTGCTGAATACATTGACAGCCGACCTCACTGTCCGTGACCCCAGCATTATCATCATCGTCAAAAAAGCAGGTTGAAGGACACATCAGAACCATCCACACTGATGAGTTAAAGGATGAACCGATTTTTGTCCCCGCTGGCATCCCACCAATCTCACCCCCACAACATCACTTTGACATCAGCCCTCCCAAGCTGAGTGAGGTAAAAGAAGTAGTGAGGAAGGCAAGAACGGCCTCTGCACCAGGCCCTAATGGTGTTCCGTATTGTGTCTACAAGAACGCCCCAGATATTCTGAAATTCCTCTGGAGGAACATGAGGGTTGCGTATGAAAAGGAAGTCATCCCCAAAGCCTGGCGAAGAGCGGGGGGAGTCCTGATCCCAAAAGATAAAAATTCTTCCACCATCGAACAGTTTCAGCAAAGAAACCTTCTTAACATAGAGGGCAAGATCTTTTTCAATGTGATGGCGAAAATACTTACAAAGTATCTGAAACAAAACCAGTGCATTGATACGTCAATCCAAACGGCTGGCATAGCAGGCTTCTCGGGATGCCTTGAACATACCAGCATCATATGGCATCAAATCCAGACTGCTAAGAAAGAACGAAAGAATCTACATGTCTTGTTCCTCGATCTGGCCAAGGTCTATGGATCAGTTCCTCATTCACTACTGTGGACTGCTTTTGAATTCTTTCAGGTGCCGGCAATAATAACAAATCTGGTAAAAAACTGCGTCCAGGATCTGCAATTTTGTCTCGCAAAATCAGACTTTACCACAGCGTGGCAACCCCTGGAAGTAGGCATCATGGCGGGGTGCACCATCCCCCCATTGACCTTCACTATGGCAATGGAGCTCATTATCAGAGCATCAAAATGGGTTGTGGGAGGAAAACGGCTACAGTGTGGTCAGCGATCGCCACCTATACGAGCCTATATGGACGATATAACAACACTAACAACAACTATCCCATGCACCAAGAGACTTCTGGAAAAACATCATCAAAACATCACATGGGCAAGGATGAAGATTAAACCCAACAAGTGTAGAAGCAAAGGTCAAAGGTCAATTTGTCAAAGGTCAAGTCAAGGACCAAAGACTTCATATTGACGGAATACCTGTTCCAACTGTTTCAGAAATGCCAGTGAAGAGTTTGGGCCGATGGTACGATGCAAAGCTCAAGGACACTGAGCAGTTTGAACAACTGAAAAAGGATACCATCATGCACATAGCTCGTATCAACAAGACCTTGCTACCAGGAAAACTCAAGCTGTGGTGCTTCCAATTTGGCATACTGCCAAGAATCATGTGGCCTTTAACTATGTATGAAATCCCCATTAACAAAGTGGAAAAGTTGGAAAGAATGATCAGCACACATGTGAAACAGTGGCTTGGACTTCCACGATGCTTAAGTGCTGTCGGACTGTACGGGAGTGGCAAATTGGGATTACACATTGCAGGACTTGTGGAAGAGTTCAAATGCACTAAAGCAAGGTTGGTCATGACCCTCACTGAATCTGAAGATACTGTTATTCGAATAGCGGCCCCCCGTGTGGCAACAGGGAGGAAGTGGGCCCCATCTGAAGCCATTCAGAGTGCTAAGTCTACTCTTCATTTCCGGGATGTGGTTGGTGAAGACCAACACGGGAGAGCCGGGCTCGGGCTCATCCCAAAAGCTCCTCAATGGCACAAGGCAACAGCAGTGCAGAAGAGGCGGCTCGTGGTGGAGGAGGTGAGAAGATGGGAGGAGGCAGAGCAACACGCCAAGGCAGTCTCAATGGTCAAGCAAGGCCAATGGACTAACTGGGAGAGCCTGGAAAAGAGGAAACTCAGCTGGCATGAAATCTGGCAAATGGAAAGATCACGGCTCAGTTTTGTCATCAGAGCCACTTATGATGTTCTACCATCACCCCAGAACCTGAAGCAGTGGTTCGGAGAAGACCCCACTTGCTCCCTTTGCCAAGCACCTGCATCACTAAGGCACATTTTAACAGGATGCTCTATGAGCCTCGGCCAAGGGGGTTACACTTGTCGGCATAACCAAGTTCTCAGACAGCTGTCATTAATCCTGGAACAAAGGCAAACGATCACAAATGCTTCCCCACCAACATCAGCAGGAAATGTCCACTTCACAACATTTGTACCAGCAGGCCAACCTCCAGAGCACCAGATAACATCAACGGATGCAAGCATTCTGCAGCCTGCTCGGGATTGGAAAAGGGAAGTGGACTTAGAAAAAAGGCTTGTGTTTCCCCCAGACATGGTGGCTACAACACTCCGGCCAGACATGGTCCTGTGGTCCACAACAGCCAAGTTGGCATACATTGTGGAATTGACAGTTCCATGGGAAGATTGTGTTGAAGAGGCTTATGAGAGAAAAAAGACCAAGTACTCTGAACTGGCAACTGAAGCTTCCCAGAATGGCTGGAAGACCAAGATTTTCCCTGTCGAAGTGGGATGCAGGGGATTTGTTGCTACATCTATGACCAGGCTATTAAAGAAAATGGGGGTGAGGGGTCGCTCCCTCCAACAAGCAATCAAATCATTATCAAATTCTGCAGAAAAAAGCAGCAATTGGATTTGGATCAAAAGGAGAGACAACAATTGGGCTGTAAGATGAATACAGGAAGGTATGGAATTGAGGGGGGGTGTAACTGGGACGCCAGGTATCACCGTTGAGCCCTCTGGAGATGAGATGTTGTGGGCTTATCAATGAAACGTCAAAGAAGGAGGGTGCCCACCTGATGACCCCGATAACATACCTACCCTATCTTTCACCACTCCAATCCCACTGCAAGTAGCAAGAGTGCTGACTTATTACAGGGATTGAAACATCAAGTCCCATTAGCTCTACAGTGTCATCTCAAACTTACTAACCAACCCCTCTACATTCACACACGTAATTTATATAAATCACAAACAGTAGAAGTCCCAGCACAGATCCCTGCAGAATTCCACTGTCCACAGACCTCCAGCCTGAATATTGTCCTTCCCCCACAACCCTCTTTCTTCATCTGTAAGCCAGTTCTAAATCCATACGAAGAAGTCTTGTGCTTCTTAATCTGCAGCAGCCCGTCATGCCTTACTAAATTCCATGTAGACATCATTCACCACCTTACCCTCAACGATCACATATAACCATATAACAATGACAGCACGGAAACAAGCCATCTCGGCCCTTCTAGTCCATGCCGAACACTTCCTCTCACCTAGTCTCATCTACCTGCACTCAGACCACAACCCTCCATTCCTTTCCTGTCCATATACCTATCCTCTGTACTCTCTCTATTTTGTTGACATCTTTTCTATAATTTGGTGACCAGAATTGTACACCATATTCCAGAATTGTCCTCACCAATGCCTTGTACAATTTTGCCATGGCAGAACAAAGTTATTTGAGGAACAGCGAACATCACACAGCACAAAGTGAGGTCCACCACTCAGGAGGAGAGCCCACTGCAGACAAGAACATATATTTTTCAGGACAATTAAAATCCTGCATAGAAACATAGAAACATAGAAAATAGGTGCAGGAGTAGGCCATTCGGCCCTTCGAGCCTGCACCGCCATTCAATGTGATCATGGCTGATCATCCAACTCAGTATCCCGTACCTGCCTTCTCTCCATACCCCCTGATCCCTTTAGCCACAAGTGCCACATCTAACGCCCTCTTAAATATAGCCAATGAACTGGCCTCAACTACCTTCTGTGGCAGAGAATTCCAGAGACTCACCACTCTCTGTGTAAAGAATGTTTTCCTCATTTCGGTCCTAAAGGAATTCCCCCTTATCCTTAGACTGTGACCCCTTGTTCTGGACTCCCCCAACATCGGGAACAATCTTCCAGCATCTAGCTTGTCCAACCCCTTAAGAATTTTGTAGGTTTCTATAAGATCCCCCCTCAATCTTCTAAATTCCATCGAGTACAAACCGAGTCTATCCAATCTTTCCTCATATGAAAGTCCTGACATCCCAGGAATCAGTCTGGTGAATCTTCTCTGTACCCCCTCTATGGCAAGGATGTCTTTCCTCAGATTTGGAGACCAAAACTGTACGCAGTACTCCAGGTGTGGCCTCACCAAAACCCTGTACAACTGCAGTAGAACCTCCCTGCTCCTATACTCAAATCCTTTCGCTATGAATGCTAACATACCATTTGCTTTCTTCACTGCCTGCTGCACCTGCATGCCTACTTTCAATGACTGGTGTACCATGACACCCAGGTCTCGTTGCATCTCCCCCTTACCTAATCTGCCACCATTCAGATAATAGTCTACCCTCATGTTTTTGCCACCAAAGTGGATAACCTCACATTTATCCACATTGTACTGCATCTGCCATGCATCTGCCCATTCACTCAGCCTATCCAAATCACCCTGCAGCCTCCAAGCATCCTCCTCACACCTAACTATACCCCCCAGCTTGGTATCATCTGCAAATTTGGAGATGTTCCATTGAATTCCCTCGTCCAAATCATTAATATATATTGTAAATAGCTGGGGTCCCAGCACTGAGCCTTGCGGCACCCCACTAGTCACTGCCTGCCATTCTGAAAAGGACCCGTTTACTCCTACCCTTTGCCTCCTGTCTGCTAGCCAGTTCTCTATCCACATCAATACTGAACCCCCAATACCGTGTGCTTTAAGTTTGTATGCTAATCTCTTATGCGGGACCTTGTCGAAAGCCTTCTGAAAGTCTAGATATAACACATCCACTGGTTCTCCCTTATCCACTCTACTAGTTACATCCTCGAAAAATTCTATCAGATTTGTCAGACATGATTTACCTTTCGTAAATCCATGCTGACTTTGTCCAATGATTTCACCACTTTCCAAATGCGCTGCTATCCCATCTTTAATAACTGACTCTAGCAGTTTCCCCACTACCGATGTTAGACTAACTGGTCTGTAATTCCCCGCTTTCTCTCTCCCTCCTTTTTTAAAAAGTGGGGTTACATTAGCTACCCTCCAATCCTCAGGAACTACTCCAGAATCTAAGGAATTTTGAAAAATTATCACTAATGCATCCACTATTTCTGTGGCTACCTCCTTGAGTACTCTGGGATGCAGACTATCTGGCCCTGGGGATTTATCGGCCTTCAATCCGTTCAATTTACCCAACACCACCTCCCGGCTAACCTGGATTTCACTCAGTTCCTCCATCTTATTTGACCCCCGTTCCACTGCTATTTCCGGCAGATTATTTATGTCTTCCTTAGTGAAGACAGAACCAAAGTAGTTATTCAATTGGTCTGCCATGTCCTTGTTCCCCATGATCAATTCACCTGTTTCTGACTGCAAGGGACCAACATTTGTTTTAACTAGTCTCTTTCTCTTTACATATCTATAAAAACTTTTGCAGTCAGTTTTTATGTTCCCTGCAGATTTTGTTTAATTCCAGGTGAAGGGATCTTATTGAATTTATCTTAATCTTTAAGTTAAAATGTTTAAATTCAGTGCACTTGTTTCAGTGACATTTAACGAGAAGTATAAAGATTTTGTTTTACATTCAGTGTGCTGGGTTTTTTTTTCAGATTAATCGAGAGGTACAATAAATATTCCTTTAAAATGCAGAGCTTGTGTCTGTTTTCACTCATAAAAATCATTGTGAGAAGTTAAAATGGGAATACATTGCATTCCTTCCTTGATTTGGTGCGTGTTTCAATTATCTAAATATATGATAAACTAAATATGACATTTAAGTGATGACGTGTTGGACTAATATAAAAATAATGGATTTCAGACGTCAATTCTAGTTTGAAAAAACAAGAATGTCCTTCATTGTGCATTAAAGGTAATGAATTGTGATAAGCAAATATATTTTGAAAAAATACTTTAACGCAACATTTTTATTAACCTTAACAATGTGAGAACTTCAAACAAAAACCAAAGTGCAAACTATTAACTTTAACAAACATACACATGACATCTACATCAAAGAGAACATCAATTATGCCCCAGGTCCATGCTGTAACCCCTCTTGCTGCAGATGCCGGTGTGTCTCTTGGAGGAAGACTGTAATCAACATTATCTGAAGCTAATAAAGATAACATTGATCCAGCAGGATGGAGGTCTGTGTAAGTGATGTCATTGACTGTCTCCGAAAACAAAAGGATAGATTTAAATGTAAAAATAATACAGACCCTCAACAGCTGCAAAACTCAACTGGTGAAATATTTTATATCAGATCATGGACGATTTTTAAAACACATAAATATTACAAATGGAAGGAGGATTAATTTAATAATCTTATAAGAGTGTGAATGACAAATAATTAAAGTCAAATCTAAGCTCACAATTTTCTTTTTTTAATTGTATACCTGTCCAGCCTGCAGATGTGGCTGTACCCCCATTCGCATGTCCAGTGGATGTGGCCTCGATAACTGCTTTTGAAACACAGAATCATATATAACTGGAACTCAAATGAAGTTAAAAAATCTCACTGAGGAGTTTGGTTACAAAGGACTGCAATCATCAAAGTGTTTATTTAATACCTGCTCAGAATAACATGGTCAGGTTTAATCTACAATTGGAGAGGGAGGAGGGTAGATTATTATCTGAATGGTGGCATATTATCTGAATGGTGGCAGATTAGGTAAGGGGGAGATGCAACGAGACCTGGGTGTCATGGTACACCAGTCATTGAAAGTAGGCATGCAGGTGCAGCAGGCAGTGAAGAAAGCAAATGGTATGTTAGCATTCATAGCGAAAGGATTTGAGTATAGGAGCAGGGAGGTTCTACTGCAGTTGTACAGGGTTTTGGTGAGGCCACACCTGGAGTACTGCGTACAGTTTTGGTCTCCAAATCTGAGGAAAGACATCCTTGCCATAGAGGGGGTACAGAGAAGATTCACCAGACTGATTCCTGGGATGTCAGGACTTTCATATGAGGAAAGATTGGATAGACTCGGTTTGTACTCGATGGAATTTAGAAGATTGAGGGGGGATCTTATAGAAACCTACAAAATTCTTAAGGGGTTGGACAAGCTAGATGCTGGAAGATTGTTCCCGATGTTGGGGGAGTCCAGAACAAGGGGTCACAGTCTAAGGATAAGGGGGAATTCCTTTAGGACCGAAATGAGGAAAACATTCTTTACACAGAGAGTGGTGAGTCTCTGGAATTCTCTGCCACAGAAGGTAGTTGAGGCCAGTTCATTGGCTATATTTAAGAGGGCGTTAGATGTGGCACTTGTGGCTAAAGGGATCAGGGGGTATGGAGAGAAGGCAGGTACGGGATACTGAGTTGGATGATCAGCCATGATCATATTGAATGGCGGTGCAGGCTCGAAGGGCCGAATGGCCTACTCCTGCACCTATTTTCTATGTTTCTATGTTTCTATTGGGGGTCACAGTGTTGCAGTTGAATAAAGGGGACTATGGGGCCATGAGGGAGGAGCTGGCCAAAGGTGACTGGAAAGATACATTAGTAGGGATGACAGTGGAACAACAATGGCAGGTGTTTCTATGTATAATACAGAAGGTGCAGGATCAGTTCATTCCTAGGAGGAAGAAAGATTCCAAGGGGAGAAAGGGGCGCCCATGGCTGACAAGGGACGTCAGGGACAGTATAAAAATTAAAGAGAAGAAGTACAACGTGGCAAAGATGAGCGGGAAGCAAGAGGATTGGGTAATGTTTAAAGAACAGAAGATAACCAAAAAGACGGGGAGAAAAGATGAGGTACGAAGGTAAGCTAGCCAAGAATATAAAGCAGGATAGTAAAAGCTTCTTTAGGTATGTGAAGAGGAAAAAGTTAGTTAAGACCAAAGTTGGACCCTTGAAGACCGAAATAGGTGAATTTATTATGGGGAACAAGGAAATGGCAGATGAGTTGAACAAGTACTTTGGATCTGTCTTCACTAAGGAGGACACAAATAAACTTCCTGATATAGTAGTGGCCGGAGGATCTGGGTGACGTAGGAACTGAAGGAAATCTACATTAGGCAGGAAATGGTGTTGGATAGAGTGATGGCTGATAAATCCCCAGGGCCTGATGGTCTGCATCCCAGGGTACTTAAGGAAGTAGCTCTAGAAATCGTGGATGCATTGGTGATAATTTTCCATGTTCTATACTCAGGATCAGTTCCTGTGGATTGGAGGGTAGCTAATGGTATCCCACTTTTTAGGAAAGGCAGGAGAGAGAAAACAGAATTATAGACCAGTTAGCCTGACATCGGTGGTGGGGAAGATGCTGGAGTCAATTATAAAAGATGAAATAGCCGCACATTTGGATAGCAGTAACAGGATCGGTCCGAGTCAGGTCCAAAGGCGAAATCATGCTTGACTAATCTTTTGGAATTTTTTGAGGATGTAACTTGGGAAATGGACAAGGGAGAGCCAGTGGATGCAGTGCACCTGGACTTTCAGAAAGCATTTGATAAGGTCCCACATAGGAGATTAGTGGGCAAAATTAGGACACATAGTATTGGGGGTAGAGTGCTGACATGGATAGAAAATTGGTTGACAGACAAGAAACAAAGAGTAGGGATTAACGGCTCCCTTTCAGAATGGCAGGCAGTGACTAGTGAGGTACCGCAAGGCTTGGTGCTGGGACCGCAGCTATTTACAATATACATCAATGATTTGGATGAAGGGATTCGAAATAACGTTAGCAAATTTTCAGATGACACAAAGCTGGGTGGCAGTGTGAACTGTGAGGAGGATGCTATGAGAATGCAGGGTGACTTGGACGGGTTGGGGGAGTGGGCAGATGCATGGCAGATGACGTTTAATGTGGATAAATGTGAGGTTATCCATTTTGGTATAAAAAACAGGAAGGCAGATACTATCTAAATGGCATCATGTTGGGAAAAGGGAGCACAATGGGATCTGGGAGTCCTTGTGCATCAGTCTATGAAAGTAAGCAGGGTTACACAAAAAGCTGGAGAAACTCAGCGGGTGCAGCAGCATCTAAGGGGCGAAGGAGATAGGCGACGTTTCGGGTCGAGATCCTTCTTCAGACTGGTGAATCCTTCTTCAGACTGGTCCAGCATCTGCAGTTCCTTTTTTAACACTATGAAAGTAAGCATGTGGGTACAGCAGGCAGTGAAGAAAGCAAATGGCATGTTGGCCTTTATAACAAGAGGAGTCGAGTATAGGAGCAAAGAGGTCCTTCTGCAGTTGTACAGGGCCCAAGTGAGACCACATCTGGAGTATTGTGTGCAGTTTTGGACCCCTAATTTGGGAATGGCATGTTGGTCTTTATAACAAGAGGAGTCGAGTATAGGAACAAAGAGGTCCTTCTGCAGTTGTACAGGGCCCAAGTGAGACCACATCTGGAGTATTGTGTGCAGTTTTGGACCCCTAATTTGAGGAAGGACATTCTTGCTATTGAGGGAGCCCAGCGTAGGTTTACAATGTTAATTCCCGGGATGGCAGGACTGTCATATGCTGAGAGAATGGAGTGGCTGGGCTTGTCCCACCTCTTTCCCACAGTAAACATGTTCCCCATGTCAGGGGAGTCCAGAACCAGGGGCCATAGTTTTAGAATAAGGGGTAAGCCATTTAGAACGGAGACGAGGAAACACTTTTTCTCACAGAGAGTTGTGAGTCTGTGGAATTCTCTGCCTCAGAGGGTGGTGGAGGCAGGTTCTCTGGATGCTTTCAAGAGAGAACTAGATAGGGCTCTTAAAAATAGCGGAGTCAGGGGATATGGGGAGAAGGCAGGAACGGGGTACTGATTGGGGATGATCAGCCGTGATCACATTGAATGGCGGTGCTGGCTCGAAGAGCCGAATGGCCTCCTCTGGCATCTATTGTCTATCACAGGTAACAGACTACTGACCAACATCTACTATAAACCCACTGACGCCCATGGCTATCTGGACTACACTGGCCACCTCTGTGCCCAGGACGAAGTGTTCCAAACCAGGGCATCGGAGATGTCCTCATTCTTTAGGGAATGGAGGTTCCACTCTTCTACTATAGATGAGGCTCTAATCAGGGTCTCCTCTATATCCCACAGCTCCGCTCTTTCTCCCATCCCCCTACTAGTAACAAGGACAGTGTCCCCCATCTCCTCACCTTCCACCCTACCAGCCGTCACATACAACAGATAATCCTCCAACATTTTCGCCACCTCCAACGGGATCCCACCATTGGGCACATCTTCCCATTCTCCGATTTCAGGTAGTCCTTGTTTTCTCCCTCCTTCCCCTCCCCTTCCCAGTTCTCCCACAGCCTAATGTCTCTGCCTCTTCCGTTCTTTTTCCCACCCCCCACCTCCACATCAGTCTGAAGAAGGGTCTCGCCCCGTTACATCGCCTATTCCTTCTCTCCATAAATGTTGCCTGTCCCGCTGAGTCTAGACTAAAAACTCATCTCTGGCAATCATGGGAAAATGAATTAGGTCAAACAATTAGACCAGAAATATGGAATGAAAGTTTACAAAATATACATCATTGTTCGTTAAATGCTAGACACATCTTGATACAATTTAAAGTACTACATAGATTACATTATTCCAAATCAAAATTACATAGAATTTTTTCAAATATACCAGCCATATGTGATAAACGTCAATATTTAGAAGCTAATCTAACGCACTCATTCACAAACTGTATAAAAATTACTACCTTTTGGGCAGAAGTTTTTAAGATAATTTCGAATGTTGTTAATACAAATTTGCTTCCTGACTCAAAATTAATAATATTAGGAATATTAGAAACAGATCAATTAATAACAATAAATCAAAGAATTTTTATTGATTACAGTTTAATAATTGGGAAAAAACTAATATTGAAATTTTGGAAAGGTCCTACATCCCCCACAATCAAAATGTGGATCACTGGAATGTCGGAGACACTTCATCTGGAAAGATTAAGACTTGTCCTTCTGGGCAGGTTGGATCAATTCAGAGGGATATGGTCTCCATTTATTGAATATTTAAAGGGACAAAGTGGTTCGGTGCGTGAACCTGACTGATGCCTGAACGAAGGAATAGATGAAGATTTACATATAATAACCCATGGATATATCTCCAATGATGAACAAACTGCGTAATACTTCATTCATCTTTCTGAATCTCTATCTTTATTTAATTTCTCTCTGTTATTTCCTATCTATAATAAAAATGAAAAACTCACAGAAGTACAAATTAGAAATAATTGTTAATATTAATAATATTAAGAATGTATATGACATGTATATCCTTATCTTGATATGTACTTACTTCTAATAAAAAATATTTAACAAAAAAAAAACTCATCTCTACTCCCAAGCCTTTCTTGACGTCCTCTGAGCGAGGGCTATATGTATATATGTATGTAGTTTGTTTATACTATTCTTGTAACAAATGTAAAGCACTTTGACCAACGAAAGTTGTTTTTTAAATGTGCTATAAAAATAAATATGACTTGAGTTACTCCAGCATTTTTGTCTACCCTCGATTTTTCCAGCATCTGCAGTTCTGTCTTAAACCACACGGTGGGAGTGTTGACCACAAATTGGACGGGCCTGCAGTGCGGCAGATCACCACACGGTGGGAGTGTTGACCACAAATTGGACGGGCCTGCAGTGCGGCAGATCACCACATGGTGGGAGTGTTGACCACAAATTACAGCGACCTGTTATATGAATTCACTGCACATTGGGAGCTCTGTCTACAAATTAGATATCGTGCTCTTTACAGCAAAATAGTTCTTTATTGCTCATTGACCCTTTACCATTCCCCACAAAGCACCCATTGCCCAGATGCCAAATTTAGTAAAAGCCCTGAAACCAGGGAAGATGTGGGATGAAAATCAAGGAACTGTAGGTGCTGGTTTTCAAAAAAAGGCACAAAGTGCTGGAGTAACTCAGCGGGTCAGGCAGCATCTGTGGAGAACATGGATAGGTGACGTTTCACAGAGTGTTGGAGTAACTCAGCAGGTCAGGCAGCATCTGTGGAGAACATGGATAGGTGACGTTTCACAGAGTGTTGGAGTAACTCAGCAGGTCAGGCAGCATCTGTGGAGAACATGGATAGGTGACGTTTCACAGGGTGCTGGAGTAACTCAGCAGGTCAGGCAGCATCTGTGGAGAACATGGATAGGTGACGTTTCACAGAGTGCTGGAGTAACTCAGCGGGTCAGGCAGCATCTGTGGAGAACATGGATAGGTGACGTTTCACAGAGTGTTGGAGTAACTCAGCAGGTCAGGCAGCATCTGTGGAGAACATGGATAGGTGACGTTTCACAGGGTGCTGGAGTAACTCAGCGGGTCAGGCAGCATCTGTGGAGAACATGGATAGGTGACGTTTCACAGAGTGCTGGAGTAACTCAGCGGGTCAGGCAGCATCTGTGGAGAACATCGATAGGTGACGTTTCACAGAGTGCTGGAGTAACTCAGCGGGTCATGTTTGATGCCCATAGTAAAGAGTTACAGCATTGAGCAGCTCATTCAGGGAGTTCACTGTTTGTGTGAAGTGGTGTCTGTGATACAGCTGGCATGTTGCTGTGCCAGTTTGATTATGAAAATAGTCAATGTATTCTTCTACCCTGTAGGATTCGCTACTGCAGACACATTTGAATTTCACTGTACCTTAATTGGTACATGTGACGATAAACTGACCTTGAAACATTGGGCCTAGAGTTATTTTTCCAGGCCCTGTCCATCCAGTCTTTGATATTTTGGGGTGAATGTAGAATCTTCTCTCCTGCTGCTGTTTCTCCCTCTAGTTATTCTACTTGTTTCTGGTTAATGTTCCAAGGTCTTTGTAGATCTTCTCATGTCCCCAGTTTTCTACGGTGTGTGATAGATAGGCTTTATAGAACATAGAAACATAGAACATAGAAAAATAGGTGCAGGAGTAGACCATTCGGCCCTTCGAGCCCTGATCATCCAACTCAGTATCCTGTACCTGCCTATAACACATCCACTGGTTCTCCCTTATCCACTCTACTAGTTACATCCTTGAAAAAGTCTATAAGATTCGTCAGACATGATTTACCTTTCCTAAATCCATGCTGACTTTGTCCAATGATTTCACCACTTTCCATATGCGCTGCTATCCCATCTTTAATAACTGACTCTAGCAGTTTCCCCACTACCAATGTTAGACTAACTGGTCTGTAATTTCCTGCTTTCTCTCTCCCTCCTTTTTTAAAAAGTGGGATTACATTAGCTACCCTCCAATCCTCAGGAACTACTCCAGAATCTAAGGAATTTTGAAAAATTATCACTAATGCATCCACTATTTCTGTGGCTACCTCCTTGAGTACTCTGGGATGCAGCCTATCGGCCTTCAATCCATTCAATTTACCCAACACCACCTCCCGGCTAACCTGGATTTCACTCAGTTCCTCCATCTTATTTGACCCCCGTTCCACTGCTATTTCTGGCAGATTATTTATGTCTTCCTTAGTGAAGACAGAACCAAAGTAGTTATTCAATTGGTCTGCCATGTCCTTGTTCCCCATGATCAATTCACCTGTTTCTGACTGCAAGGGACCAACATTTGTTTCAACTAGTCTCTTTCTCTCACATATCTATAAAAACCTTTGCAGTCAGTTTTTATGTTCCCTGTTTCCTTTCATAATCTATTTTCCCTTTCCTAATTAAGCCATTTGTCCTCCTCTGCTGGATTCTGAATTTCTCCCAGTCCTCCGGTAGGATGCTTTTTCTGGCCAATTTGTATGCCTCATCTTTTGTTTCATACTATCCCTGATTTCCCTTGTTTTCCATGGATGCACCACCTTCCCTGATTTATTCTTTTGCCAAACTGGTATGAACAATTTTTGTACTTCATCCATGCAGTCTTTACATACCTTCCATTGCATATCCACCGTCAACCCTTTAAGAATCACCTGCCAGTCTATCTTGGCCAATTCACATCTCATACCTTCAAAGTTACCTTTGTTCAAGTTCAGAATCCTTGTTTCTGACTTAATTTTGTCCGGGGCCAGAAGAAATCCCATCAAGTTGTTCCTAAACAGCTTCTCCAGCGCCAGGTGTGGAAGGTCACAGAGAACTTGGAGCAAGATTGGGCTTGGAGATCTTCAATGATTCCCACAAATGCCCCTCGTGACCCTCAAGTACCTCTCATTTCCTCAAATAGGCTGTGATCACGGTGCTTTATTGTTTAAGTTTGTGACCCAAATCACGCAACTACCTGAATTTTTAACATTGAGTAAAAATATTATATAAATCATACCTGAAACTCGTCACATATTTTTAAAATATGAGAAAAACCTCCAATTTTCTGAGTAGTAATTGTCCAATGAAAGCACGTTTGACATTGGTCAATTGGCGTCCAACCTCGTCTTCTTCTTCTGTCGTACGTCTTTTAGACCTGCGGCTCCGTTGAGGCAAGCCAGGCCAACGTGTCATCGTCCAGGTCAATCGTCCAACCTCAATCACGTGCTTTGTTTCCTGGTCACTAGGCAGCGAGTACTCTGGAATCATGGCTGCCTCCTCATTACATCAAAACAATAGCAAGGTTTCCAGGGAATAAAGGTGGTGCTAACCTTGCCTATCATTTTGTTTTACAATTGTTTTATCTTTATAAAGTTCTTGGTTCTCCAAAATATTCCAACTGGTGAAGGGAGGGGTTTAGCCAGAGAGGGTTATTGGGAAGAAAGTGCCACTTTAAATTTAGTTGCATCTGGCTGGGCAACCGTGGCTTGGTGGAGATTATTCCGTGCTTTAATAGTGCGTGGAAAGAACAAATTGCTGTACACATCTGTCTTTGCGGTTGGGACCACAAATTGGATCGAATGCCCTCGTCTATTCCTAATTGGTTTGGGGTTAGTGTAGGTCTTGTGATCTATATCTAGCTGACCATTTAACATTCTGTAAAAACAGGTCAAACGGTGAGTGAGCTTCACGTCTGTCTTGGAGAGGGTTCCACCCCGCCCAGAGAATTCAGAAGTTTGGTGACACTCACTTCTCTCTCATAGGTGTTAGTAACAAATCGAGCAGCCTGTCTTTGGACACATTCGATGGATGAAATGTTTTTATCTGTGTATGGGCCCCAAGCTGCAACTGCGTAGTCCAGATGAGGTCTAACAAGGGTGAAATACAGCTTCTCCTTGACAGAAGCTGAACAATGATGGAAGTTGCATCTCAGGAAGTTTAGGACACCTGTTGCTTTCACTGTTACATGATGAGTCTGACCATTCCAACGTAGATCATTCTGCAATTTGATGCCAAGATACTTCGTTTGCTTGGATTCTTCAAGGGTGACACCAAGTATGTTGTAACATGTGACGCCTGGATTCCTCTTTCTGATGTGAACTGTTAAATAAAACTGATAAATAACAAATGTAGAGCTAGGGTTAGTAGTGATGGGTCTTCCCCTTCCCCCTCTTTTAATCAGGTTACCCCGACCACACACACACCCGCCAGTTAAAACTCCCCGCTTTATTATGGATCACAATTTCTACGAATTACGAAATATAAAACTATGTCAGCTCACACAAAATGTGAATGCTAGTCTTCACTAAATATATGCAAACATTTTCTGAGATTTCAGGAAATTCCCAGCTCCCCTTTTGGACTCCGGGTACGATGTACCCCCTGCACCACTCTCTCATAGCCCCTGTGAATATGTAAGTGCATACGTGAACAAAATACTGTGTGTGGTATGTACCTTTGTTAGGTTCCTAAAAATGGCCTCAACAAATTGGTCCCAGCAGCCAGCCCCAGATTTGGTGCCCATTGTTGACAGTTTAACAAAGATCATCCTCTGGAGTGTGAAAACGACCTCTGAAAGCTGCCTGCATGTCTTCCAAGAGAATGGATTGTGCTGCAGAAAGTAAACACACATGCACTTAATAACCATTGAAGACTGTGTTAGTTGTCGGCCTGCGAGGATGAGAAAGGAAGAAGCACAGAAGATAAAGTAGGAGCTTTAAAACAAATACAACATGTGCTAATTGCCTGCCTTCCCGCATATTTAATGTGGCAGCTTTTGGAGACAAGATTCAAACTTCAAACACATAACCTGTGAAAGGTGTCTGCAAGAGATTGGAAGAGGGGCTGCAGAATATCATTAACAACTTGATTGCCTGCAACGCTGCAAGAACATTACTTAGATCTAAAGGGTTATTGAAGGAAAAAAATATGAACTTTTACATCTAAATGAACCTGTCCAAATTGCAATCATGGCTAAAAGAAAATTGTTGAGCTAATAACAGTAGAATAACTGTAGAGGGAGAAACAGCAGCAGGCGAGAAGATTCTACATTCAGCTCAAAATATCAAACACTGGATGGACAGGGCCTGGAAAATAACTCTAGGCCCAATGTTTCAAGGTCAGTTTCTCGTCACATGTACCAATTAAGGCACAGTGAAATTCAAATGTCTGCAGCAAATGTGAATCCTACAGGGTAGAAGATTAATTGACTATTTTCAAAATAATATCTTTCATTGTCATTACACATAAGTGCAACGAGATTTGGATAAACTGGCAGCAACATGCCAGCTATATCAAACACAACGCTTCACACAAACAGTGAACTCCCTCACAGAGTTGCCCACCAAACCTGTACTCTTTACTATGGGCATCCTGCCTGACCCGCTGAGTTACTCCAGCACTCTGTGAAACATCACCTATCCATGTTCTCCACAGATGCTGCCTGACCCGCTGAGTTACTCCAGCACTCTGTGAAACGTCACCTATCCATGTTCTCCACAGATGCTGCCTGACCCGCTGAGTTACTCCAGCACCCTGTGAAACGTCACCTATCCATGTTCTCCACAGATGCTGCCTGACCCGCTGAGTTACTCCAGCACCCTGTGAAACGTCACCTATCCACGTTCTCCACTGATGCTGCCTGACCCGCTGAGTTACTCCAGCACTTTGTTTTAGACCAGGTTACATCCCCTGGTTAAAGTAATCCTAGTTGCCTCCTGTTACAGGGAAAGTAGTTTAATGTTCATGACACTTGTTTTGAACTCATTACAATTAAGTAATCTTGCCCCTTCCATTCATCCAACTGTAGCTTTGTTTGGAATTGGTCTAAATCTATATTTGGTTTGGTGTGATTGTGTCTGTTGCCAGAATCCATTTCCTCTCCTCTCTGCTCCTTTCTAAAGTGGTGACCAATTAGTGTTAGTTTCCACCCAGGATCTCCAAAGACTGGGTCCTCTGATGCTGGAAGAGTCTGCCAGGGTTAGACTATCTTCCCCATTCTGCCAAATGTTGCATAAACTGGGCCAAACGTCACTGCTGTTCCTTTACTTGTACGTCTCATTTAATTCAAAGTATTCCTTTGTCGGTTAAAGTAGTATCTGGTTTGTCATGGTGTGTTTCTCCAGATATTTGAACTGCCTGTATGCTCCTATCTGTTTCTGTTTGTGCGCAGGGTTTCAATGTCCATGGTAAAGGGCACGGTATCAGCGGCAGTGTCGGGGAGAACACTTCATGTGACATGGTAAGTTTCACATTTAGAGACACAGCGCGGAAACAAGCCCTTTGGAATCTCTTCCTCTCTCGGTGTCAAGTGTGAAGGAGGATGTCGACAGACTTCAAATCATTAACGTGACATTGGTTTGTTTTCCATATAACTTGGTCTATGTGAATATGGTTATGGAGTTGGTACAAAGTTAAGGCCCCAGTTTAGAACCTTCTCTTGGGCTTCAGTGTGGATGAATGTTTGGCAAAGATTAACGACTGTTTTCTCTATTTGGGCTCAGCCTGTCTCCGCTTGGGGCCCACTTTAGTTTAAAGATCACATTGCCCCTCCCCCCTCGTTAGAGTTTATTCACAAAAGTTGTGGTCTGGGCCTTCTTGAAGGAGTTTAGCAGGGCCCAATGTTTCAAGGTCAGTTTCTCGTCACATGTACCAATTAAGGCACAGTGAAATTCAAATGTCTGCAGCAAATGTGAATCCTACAGGATAGACGATTAATTGACTATTTTAATAATCAAACTGGCGCAGGAACATGCCAGCTCTATCACAGACACCACTTCACACACAGAGTTGCCCACCAAACCTGTACTCTTTACTATGGGCATACTGCCTGACCCGCTGAGTTACTCCAGCACTCTGTGAAACGTCACCTATCCATGTTCTCCACAGATGCTGCCTGACCCGCTGAGTTACTCCAGCACTTTGTGAAACGTCACCTATCCATGTTCTCCACAGATGCTGCCTGACCCGCTGAGTTACTCCAGCACTCTGTGAAACGTCACCTATCCATGTTCTCCACAGATGCTGCCTGACCCGCTGAGTTACTCCAGCACTTTGTGAAACGTCACCTATCCATGTTCTCCACAGATGCTGCCTGACCCGCTGAGTTACTCCAGCACTCTGTGAAACGTCACCTATCCATGTTCTCCACAGATGCTTCCTGACCCGCTGAGTTACTCCAGCACTTTGTTTTAGACCAAGTTACATCCCCTGGTTAAAGTCATCCTAGTTGCCTCCTGTTACAGGGAAAGTAGTTTAATGTTCATGACACTTGTTTTTAACTCATTACAATGAAGTAATCTTGCCCCTTCCATTCACCCAACTGTAGCTTTGTTTGGAATTGGTCTAAATCTATATTTGGTTTGTTGTGTTTGTGTCTGTTGCCAGAATCCATTTCCTCTCCTCTCTGCTCCTTTCTAAAGGGGTGACCAATTAGTGTTAGTTTCCACCCAGGATCTCCAAAGACTGGGTCCTCTGATGCTGGAAGAGTCTGCCAGGGTTAGACTATCTTCCCCATTCTGCCAAATGTTGCATAAACTGGGCCAAACGTCACTGCTGTTCCTTTACTTGTACGTCTCATCTAATTCAAAGTATTTCTTTGTCGGTTAAAGTAGTATCTGGTTTGTCATGGTGTGTTTCTCCAGATATTTGAACTGCCTGTATGCTCCTATCTGTTTCTGTTTGTGCGCAGGGTTTCAATGTCCATGGTAAAGGGCACGGTATCAGGGGCAGTGTGGGGGAGAACACTTCATGTGACACGGTAAGTTTCACATTTAGATACACGGCGCAGAAACAGGCCCTTTGGCCCATCGAGTCCGCATCGACCAGCGATCCCTGCACATTAACACTATCCTACACATACTAGGGACAATGTTACATTTATACCAAGTCAATTAACCTACAAACCTGCACGTCTTTGGATAGTGGGAGGAAAGTGAAGATCTCTGAGAAAACCCACTTGGTCACTGGGAGAACGTGCAAACTCCGTACAGAGCCCGTGTCTCTGGCGCTGTAAGGCAACAACTCTACCGCTGTGCCACTGTGCTGCCCTTCAACAAAGCTGGCATGTTGCTGTGCCAGTGAATTACAATAGTCAATGTATTCTGCTACCCTGTAGGGTTCACTACAATCCTTTCAATGGCTGATCCTGTTTCTCATGACATTTAATTTCAATTGGAATTTCTTCCTCTTCAGTGTGAAGGAGGATGTCGACAGACTTCAAATCACTAATGTGACATTGGTTTGTTTTGTATATAACTTGGTCTGTGTGAATATGGTTATGGAGTTGGTACAAAGGTAAGGCCCCAGTTTAGAACCTTCTCTTGGGCTTCAGTGTGGATGAATGTTTGGGAAAGATTAATGACTGTTTTCTCTAATTGGGCTCAGCCTGTCTCCGCTTGGGGCCCACTTTATTTTAAAGATCACATTGCCCCTCCCCCCTCGTTAGGGTTTATTCACTAAAGTTGTGGTCTGGGCCTCCTTGAAGGTTTAGCAGGGACCACTGGTATACGAGTGCAATGGGACAGGTATACGGGTGCAATGGGACAGGTATACGGGTGCAATGGGACAGGTATACGGGTGCAATGGGACAGGTATACGGGTGCAATGGGACAGGTATACGGGTGTAATGGGACAGGTATACGGGTGCAATGGGACAGGTATACGGGTGCAATGGGACAGGTATACGGGTGCAATGGGACAGGTATACGGGTGCAATGGGACGGGTATACGGGTGCAATGGGACAGGTATACGGGTGCAATGGGACAGGTATACGGGTGCAATGGGACAGGTATACGGGTGCAATGGGACAGGTATACGGGTGCAATGGGACAGGTATACGGGTGCAATGGGACAGGTATACGGGTGCAATGGGACAGGTATACGGGTGCAATGGGACAGGTATACGGGTGCAATGGGACGGGTATACGGGTGTAATGGGACGGGTATACGGGTGCAATGGGACAGGTATACGGGTGCAATGGGACAGGTATACGAGTGCAATGGGACAGGTATACGAGTGCAATGGGACAGGTATACGGGTGCAATGGGACAGGTATACGGGTGCAATGGGACAGGTATACGAGTGCAATGGGACAGGTATACGGGTGCAATGGGACAGGTATACGGGTGCAATGGGACAGGTATACGGGTGCAATGGGACAGGTATACGAGTGCAATGGGACAGGTATACGGGTGCAATGGGACAGGTATACGGGTGCAATGGGACAGGTATACGGGTGCAATGGGACAGGTATACGGGTGCAATGGGACTGGTATACGAGTGCAATGGGACAGGTATACGGGTGCAATGGGACAGGTATACGGGTGCAATGGGACAGGTATACGGGTGCAATGGGACAGGTATACGGGTGCAATGGGACAGGTATACGGGTGCAATGGGACAGGTATACGGGTGCAATGGGACAGGTATACGGGTGCAATGGGACAGGTATACGGGTGCAATGGGACAGGTATACGGGTGCAATGGGACAGGTATACGGGTGCAATGGGACTGGTATACGAGTGCAATGGGACAGGTATACGGGTGCAATGGGACAGGTATACGGGTGCAATGGGACAGGTATACGGGTGCAATGGGACAGGTATACGAGTGCAATGGGACAGGTATACGGGTGCAATGGGACAGGTATACGGGTGCAATGGGACAGGTATACGGGTGCAATGGGACAGGTATACGGGTGCAATGGGACAGGTATACGGGTGCAATGGGACTGGTATACGAGTGCAATGGGACAGGTATACGGGTGCAATGGGACAGGTATACGGGTGCAATGGGACAGGTATACGGGTGCAATGGGACAGGTATACGGGTGCAATGGGACGGGTATACGGGTGTAATGGGACGGGTATACGGGTGCAATGGGACAGGTATACGGGTGCAATGGGACAGGTATACGAGTGCAATGGGACAGGTATACGAGTGCAATGGGACAGGTATACGGGTGCAATGGGACAGGTATACGGGTGCAATGGGACAGGTATACGAGTGCAATGGGACAGGTATACGGGTGCAATGGGACAGGTATACGGGTGCAATGGGACAGGTATACGGGTGCAATGGGACAGGTATACGAGTGCAATGGGACAGGTATACGGGTGCAATGGGACAGGTATACGGGTGCAATGGGACAGGTATACGGGTGCAATGGGACAGGTATACGGGTGCAATGGGACTGGTATACGAGTGCAATGGGACAGGTATACGGGTGCAATGGGACAGGTATACGGGTGCAATGGGACAGGTATACGGGTGCAATGGGACAGGTATACGGGTGCAATGGGACAGGTATACGGGTGCAATGGGACAGGTATACGGGTGCAATGGGACAGGTATACGGGTGCAATGGGACAGGTATACGGGTGCAATGGGACAGGTATACGGGTGCAATGGGACAGGTATACGGGTGCAATGGGACTGGTATACGAGTGCAATGGGACAGGTATACGGGTGCAATGGGACAGGTATACGGGTGCAATGGGACAGGTATACGGGTGCAATGGGACAGGTATACGAGTGCAATGGGACAGGTATACGGGTGCAATGGGACAGGTATACGGGTGCAATGGGACAGGTATACGGGTGCAATGGGACAGGTATACGGGTGCAATGGGACAGGTATACGGGTGCAATGGGACTGGTATACGAGTGCAATGGGACAGGTATACGGGTGCAATGGGACAGGTATACGGGTGCAATGGGACAGGTATACGGGTGCAATGGGACGGGTATTCGGGTGAAATGGGACGGGTATACGGGTGCAATGGGACGGGTATACGGGTGCAATGGGAGGGGCATACGGGTGCAATGGGACAAGTATACGTCCAATACCTCTTGGGGCTGCACGGGAGAATCCACGACGCTTGAGAAATTTGTCAAACTCGTCGGGCTCCAACTCATCATGTGCCCCAGTGGCATTTTCTTGCAAGTCTTCGGTGGGAAAGTTCCTCGCAAACAGCTGGCGACCACATCAGTCGGCAGATGTTTCAAACCTTCCCCTTCACACCATCTGCAAGAGATCCGGGGCCAGAAGAAATCCCATCAAGTTGTTCCTAAACAGCTTCTCCAGCGCCAGGTGTGAAAGGTCACAGAGAACTTGGAGCAAGATTGGGCTTGGAGATCTTCAATGATTCCCACAAAATCCCCCTCGTTACCCTCAAGTATCTCGCATTTCCACAAATAGGCTGTGATCCGAGGTACTTTTTCATTTAAGTTTGTGACCCAAATCATGGAACTACCTGAATTTTTAACATTGAGTAAAAATATTATATAAATCATACCTGAAACTCGTCACATATTTTTAAAATATGAGACAAACTCCAATTTTCTGAGTAGTAATTGTCCAATCAAAGCACGTTTGACATTGGTCAATTGGCGTCCAACCTCTTCTTCTTCTGTCGTATGTCTTTTAGACCTGCAGCTCCGTTGAGGCAAGCCAGGCCAACGTGTCATCGTCCAGGTCAATCGTCCAACCTCAATCACGCGCTTTGTTTCCTGGTCGCTAGGCAGCGAGTACTATGGGATCATGGCTGCCTCCTCATTACATCAAAACAATAGCAAGGTTTCCAGGGAATAAAGGTGATGCTAACCTTGCTGATCATTTTGTTTTACAATTGATTTATCTTTATAAAGTGCTTGGTTCTCCAAAATATTCGAACTGGAATTTAAACTGGAGGTGGTGAAGGGAGGGGTTTAGCCAGAGAGGGTTATTGGGAAGAAAGTGCCACTTTAAATTTAGTTGCATCTGGCTGGGCAACCGTGGCTTGGTGGAGATTATTCCATGCTTTAATAGTGCGTGGAAAGAACGAATTGCTGTACACATCTGTCTTTGAGGCTGGGACCACAAATTGGATCGAATGCCCTCGTCTGCTCCTAATTGGTTTGGGGTTAGTGTAGGTCTTGTGATCTATGTCTAGCTGACCATTTAACATTCTGTAAAAACAGGTCAAACGGTGAGTGAGCTTCACGTCTGTCTTGGAGAGGGTTCCACCCCGCCCAGAGAAATCAGAAGTTTGGTGACACTCGCTTCTCTCTCGTAGGTGTTAGTAACAAATCGAGCAGCCTGTCTTTGGACACATTTGATGGATGAAATGTTTTTATCTGTGTATGGGTCCCAAGCTGCAACTGCGTTGTCCAGATGAGGTCTAACGAGGGTGAAATACAGCTTCTCCTTGACAGAAGCTGAACAATGATGGAAGTTGCGTCTTAATGAAGTTAAGATCGTAGATCATTCTGCAATTTGATGCCAAGATACTTGGTTTGTTTGGATTCTTCAAGGGTGACACCAAGTATGTTGTAAGATGTGACACCTGGATTCCTCTTTCTGACGTGAACTGTTAAATAAAACTGATAATGAACAAATGTAGAGCTAGGGTTAGTAGTGATGGGTCTTCCCCTTCCCCCTCTTTTAATCAGGTTACCCCGACCACACATACACCCGCCAGTTAAAACTCCCCGCTTTATTATGGATCACAATTTCTACCAATTACGAAATATAAAACTATGTCAGCTCACACAAAATGTGAATGCTAGTCTTCACTAAATATATGCAAACATTTTCTGAGATTTCAGGAAATTCCCAGCTCCCCTTTTGGACTCCGGGTACGATGTACCCCCTGCACCACTCTCTCATAGCCCCTGTGAATATGTACACGCATACATACGTGAACAAAATACTGTGTGGGGTATGTACCTTTGTTAGGTTCCTAAAAATGGCCTCAACAAATTGGTCCCAGCAGCCAGCCCCAGATTTGGTGCCCATTGTTGACAGTTTAACAAAGATCATCCTCTGGAGTGTGAAAACGACCTCTGAAAGCTGCCTGCATGTCTTCCAAGAGAATGGATTGTGCTGCAGAAAGTAAACACACATGCACTTAATAACCATTGAAGACTGTGTTAGTTGTCGGCCTGCGAGGATGAGAAAGGAAGAAGCACAGAAGATAAAGTAGGAGCTTTAAAACAAATACAACATGTGCTAATTGCCTGCCTTCCCGCATATTTAATGTAGCAGCTTTTGGAGACAAGATTCAAACTTCAAACGCATAACCTGTGAAAGGTGTCTGCAAGAGAATGGAAGAGGGGGTGCAGAATATCATTAACAACTTGGGGGTTACACAAAAAGCTGGAGAAACTCAGCGGGTGCAGCAGCTTCTAAGGAGCGAAGGAGATAGGCGACGTTTCGGGTCGAGACCCTTCTTCAGACCCGACCCGAAACGTCGCCTTTCTCCTTCGCTCCTTAGAAGCTGCTGCACCCGCTGAGTTTCTCCAGCTTTTTGTGTAACCCTCGATTCTCCAGCATCTGCAGTTCCTTCTTTAACAAAACATCATTAACAACTTGATTGCCTGCAACCCTGCAAGAAAATTACTTGTACAGTAGTACAAGTTACAAGTAGTACAAATTACTAATTACAGTAGAATAAATGTAGAGGGAGAAACAGCAGCAGGCGAGAAGATTCTACATTCAGCTCAAAATATCAAACACTGGATGGACAGGGCCTGGAAAATAACTCTAGGCCCAATGTTTCAAGGTCAGTTTCTCGTCACATGTATCAATTAAGGTACAGTGAAATTCAAATGTCTGCAGTAGTGAATCCTACAGGGTAGAAGATTAATTGACTATTTTCATAATCAAACTGGCGCAGCAACATGCCAGCTATATCACAGACACCACTTCACACAAACAGTGAACTCCCTGACTGAGTTGCCCAATGGTGCAACTCTTGCCATGGGCATCAAACCCTGCACACAAACAGTGCTTTGAGAGGCAGGTCAAGAAACACATCTGCGCCTTCCTCCCTCGCAACATGGACCTGCTACAATTCACATACCGTCCGAACAGATACACAGACGATGCAGTCTCCCAGGTTCTGCACACCGCTCTCTCTCATCTTGACAGCCAGAAGGGGGGCTAGGTGAGGATGCTGGTCATAGACTACAGTTCAGCCTTCAACACAATAGTCCCCGAGACTTGCCGAGAAGCTGCTGGAAATGGGGCTCAGCACCCGCCTGTGTGCCTGGGTCCTGGACCTTTTCACCTCCAGGCCCCAGGTATTCAAGATGGGGAGAAATACATTGAAGTCCCTCGCCCTGAGCACAGGATCCCCCCAGGGTTGCGTCCTCAGCCCCCTACTGTACTCCCTGTACACACATGACTGTGTGGCTAGGTTCAGCTCCAACTAGATATTCAAGTTTGCTGATGACACTGTGGTGGTCGGCCTGATCTCAGACAACGATGAGAAGGCCTACTAGGAGGAGGTGGGAACAAAGACATGGGGAACAAGGACACAGCAGACCAATTGAATAACTACTTTGGTTCTGTCTTCACTAAGGAAGACAAATAATCTGCCGGAAATAGCAGGGGATCGCGGGTGAAATGAGATGAAGGAACTGAGTGAAATACAGGTTAGCCGGGAAGTGGTGTTGGGTAAATTGAATGGATTAAAGGACCATAAATCCCCAGGGCCAGATAGGCTGCATCCCAGAGTACTCAAGGAAGTAGCCCCAGAAATAGTGGATGTATTAGTGATAATTTTTCAAAACTCTTTAGATTTTGGAGTAGTTCCTGAGAATTGGAGGGTAGCTAATGTAACCCCACTTTTTAAAAAGGGAGGAAGAGAGAAAACGGGGAATTACAGACCAGTTAGTCTAACATCAGTTGTGGGGAAAATGCTAGAATCAGTTATTAAAGATGGGATAGCAGCACATTTGGAAAGTGGTGAAATCATTCGACAAAGTCAGCATGGATCTATGAAAGGTAAATCATGTCTGACGAATCTTATAGAATTTTTCGAGGATGTAACTAGTAGAGTGGATAAGGGAGAACCAGTGGATGTGTTATATCTGGACTTCCAGAAGGCTTTCGACAAGGTCCCACATAAGAGATTAGTATACAAACTTAAAGCACACGGTATTGGGGGTTCAGTATTGATGTGGATAGAGAACTGGCTAGCAGACAGGAAGCAAAGAGTAGGAGTGAACGGGTCCTTTTCAGGATGGCAGGCAGTGACTAGTGGGGTACCGCAAGGCTCAGTGCTGGGATCCCAGCTATTTACAATATATATTAATGATTGGGAAGATAGGAATTGAATGCAACATCTCCTGCGGATGACACAAAGCTGGAGGGCAGTGTTAGGTGTGAGGAGGATGCTAGGAGGCTGCAAGTTGACTTGGATAGGTTTGAGTGGGAAAATGCATGTCAGATGCAGTATAATGTGGATAAATGTGAGGTTATCCACTTTGGTGGCAAGAACAGGAAAGCAGACTATTATCTGAATGGCGGCCGATTAGGAAAAGGGAAGATGCAATGAGACCTGGGTGTCATGGTACACCAGTCATTGAAAGTAGGTATGCAGGTGCAGCAGGCAGTGAAGAAAGCGAATGGTATGTTGGCATTCATAACAAAAGAATATGAATATAAGAGCAAGGAGGTTCTACTGCAGTTGTACAGGGTCTTGGCGAGACCACACCTGGAGTATTGCGTACAGTTTTGGTCTCCTAATCTGAGAAAAGACATTCTTGCCATAGAGGGAGTTCAGAGAAGCTTCATTGGACTGATTCCTGGGATGGCAGGACTTTCATATGAAGGAAGACTGGATAGACTCGGCTTGTACTCGCTGGAATTTAGAAGATTGAGGGGGGATCTTATAGAAACTTACAAAGTTCTTAAGGGGTTGGACAGGCTAGATGCAGGAAGATTGTTCCCGATGTTGGGGAAGTCCAGGACAAGGGGTCACAGTTTAAGGATAAGGGGGAAGTCTTTTAGGACCGAGATGTGAACATTTTATTTTCACACAGAGAGTGGTGAATATGTGGAATTCTCTGCCACAGAAAGTAGTCGAGGCCAGTTCATTGGCTATATTTAAGAGGGAATTAGATGTGGCCCTTGTAGCTAAAGGGATCAGGGGGTATGGAGATAAGGCAGGTATGGGATACTGAGTTGGATGATCAGCCATGATCATATTGAATGGCGGTGCAGGCTCGAAGGGCCGAATGGCCTCCTACTGCACCTATTGTCTATGTTTCTATGTTTCTAGGATTCTGTTCCATTCTGTTTTGTAGCTTGTTTGTTTTTTGCACAATCCGCAAGCATTTCACTGCACATCTCGTATGTGTATGTGACGAATAAACTTGACTTGAACTCCCTCACAGAGTTGCCCACCAAACCTGTACTCTTTACTATGGGAATCCTGCCTGACCCGCTGAGTTACTCCAGCACTCTGTGAAACGTCACCTATCCATGTTCTCCACAGGTGCTGCCTGACCCGCTGAGTTACTCCAGCACTCTGTGAAACGTCACCTATCCATGTTCTCCACAGATGCTGCCTGACCCGCTGAGTTACTCCAGCACTCTGTGAAACGTCACCTATCCATGTTCTCCACAGGTGCTGCCTGACCCGCTGAGTTACTCCAGCACTCTGTGAAACGTCACCTATCCATGTTCTCCACAGGTGCTGCCTGACCCGCTGAGTTACTCCAGCACTCTGTGAAACGTCACCTATCCATGTTCTCCACAGGTGCTGCCTGTCCCACTGAGTTACTCCAGCACTCTATGACTTTTTTTTTGTAAACCAGCATCTGCAGTTCCTTGATTTTCATCCCAAATCTTCGCTGGTTTCAGGGCTTTCACAAACTTTGGCATCTGTACAATGGGTGCATTACAGGGAAAGGAAACGGGTTACAGACCAATAAAGAACCATTTTGCAGTAAAGAGCACAATTATATCTAATTTGTAGAAAGAGCTCCCAATGTGCAGTGAATTCACATAACAGGTCGCTCCAATTTGTGCTCAACACTTCCACCGTGTGGTGATCTGTTGCACTGCAGGCCCGTCCAGTTTGTGGTCAACACTCCCACCGTGTGGTGATCCTCTGCACTACTGGTTTGACTTGGCAGTAACAACAATTCTTGGCAATATCCTCAGAAATCTCGTCTTCACACTTTCAAAGGGTCTCCAAACATTGGAGACAGATTGGATCAGCTCTTTGGGGAATTTTACACATCTTTACTCCAATCCACAGTAGACTTATTATTCCAAGTCACTGGGTTCATAGTAAGAATGCCTCTCGGGTCCCTTCAACCCAATATTCTACATTATCCCTGCGTCTGTTCCTGCTCCTTGTTCCACATTGTGCTTCAATCATTAACAATTATCACTGGTCAACATTTTATTGCAGAGAGACAAAGTGCTTGTGTAACTCAGCGGGTCAGGCAACATCACTGGAGGAAAAGGATGTGATATTTTGGGTAACAACCTTTTTGTTCCATCCCAAAGTCTCTTGTTTGTCCAGAGATGCTGCCTGGCCCACTGAGTTACTCCAGCAATGTGTCTATGTTTGGTATAAACCAGCATCTGCAGTTCCTTGTTTCAACATCACCCAGATTTAATTTCAGTTGTGATAAGGTTAGGGCACCATCACTTTAGTAAAGATACATCCTTTTATTCTGGCACTGTGCCCTCTGGTCCGAGACTCTCCCACTAGTGGAAACATACGTTTAGTTCTGAGATACAGCACAATTCCAATTTCACCAGAAAAAATAAAATAATTAAAAACCCTGGACACAAAGACAGACTCCCTGTCTCTACGCTGAGCACTGCATAACTATAGAAAGGACAGGCAGGTGGGCAGAGGAGGTGGGGGTAGCCAGACTGCTGGTGAGGGATGGAATTCAGTCCCTTGTGAGGGAAGACATTGGGACTGATGAGGTAGAGTCACTGTGGATTGAGTTGAGGAATTGTAAAGGCAAGAAGACACTAATTGGTGTTAATTGCAGACCCCCAAATAGTAGCCGGGATGTAGGGTGTAAGTTGCAGCAGGAGTTAAAACTGGCATGTAACAAAGGTAATGCCACTGTGGTGATGGGGGATTTCAATATGCAGGTCGACTGGGAAAATCAGGTTGGTTCAGGACCCTAAGAAAGAGAGTTTGTAGAATGCCTCCGAGATGGATTCTTAGAGCAGCTTGTAATGGAGCTGACCAGAGAAAAGGCAATTCTGGATTTAGTGTTGTCCAATGAACCAGATACGATAAGAGAACTCGAGGTAAAGGAACCGCTAGAAGGTAGTGATCATAATATGATTAGTTTTAATCTGCAATTTGAGAAGGAGAAGGTTAAATCGGAAGTGGCAGTGATGCAGTTGAACAAAGGGGACTATGAAGGCATGAGAGGGGAGCTGGCCAAAGTAGACTGGAAAGGGATCCTAGCAGGAATGACGGTGGAACAGCAATGGCAGGAATTTCTGGGAATAATCCGGAAGACGCAGGATCATTTCATTCCAAAAAGGAAGAAAGATTCTAAGGGGAGTAGGAGGCAACCATGGCTGACAAAAGAAGTTAGGGATAGAATAAAACTAAAAGAAAAGATGTATAACACAGCAAAGAGTAGCCGGAAGCCAGAGAATTTGGGAAACTTTCATAGGACAACAGAAGGAAACAAAACGGGCAATATGGGCTGAAAAGATGAAGAACGAGGGGAAGCTGGCCAGGAATATAAAGAAGGACAGTAAAAGCTTCTTTAGATATGTTAAGGGAAAAAGAGTAGCAAAGTCAAATGTGGGTCCCTTGAAGGCAGACACGGGTGAAATTATTATGGGCAACAAGGAAATGGCAGAAGAGTTGAACAGGTACTTCGGATCTGTCTTCGCTTCAGGAGGACACAAACAATCTCCCAGATGTACTGGAGGACCAAGGATCTAAGGGGGTAGAGGAACTGAAAGAAATTTTTTAATAGGCGAGAAATAGTATTGGGTAGGCTAATGGGACTGAAGGATGATAAATCCCCTGGGCCTGATGGTCTGTATCCCAGGGTCCTCAGGGAGGTGGCTCTAGGAATAGTGGATGCATTGGTGATCATTTTCCAATGTTCAATGGATTCAGCATCAGTCCTGTGGATTGGAGGATAGCTAATGTTATCCCACTTTTCAAGAAAGGAGCGAGAGAGAAAACTGGGAATTACAGACCAGTTAGCCCGACTTCGATGCTGGAGTCAATTATTAAAGAGGTAATAATGGGGCATTTGGATAGCAGTAAAAGGATTAGTCCAAGTCAACATGGATTTATGAAAGGGAAATCATGCTTGACTAATCTTCTGGAATTTTGTGAGGATGTGACGAGTAAAATGGATGAAGGGGTGCCAGTGGATGTAGTGTATCTAGACTTTCAGAAAGCCTTTGATAAGCACGGGAGACTGGTGACTAAAATTAGAGCACATGGTATTGGGGGTAGGGTGTTGACATGGATAGAAAATTGGTTGGCAGACCGGAAGCAAAGAGTAGGAGTGAACGGGACCTTTTCAGAATGGCAGGCAGTGGCGAGTGGAGTGCCGCAAGGCTCGGTGTTGGGGCCGCAAGTGTTTACCATATATATTAATGATTTGAAAGAGGGAATTAGGAGCAGCACTAGCAAGTTTGCGGATGACACAAAGCTGGGTGGCAGTGTGAACTGTGAGAAGGATGTTAGGAGGTTGCAGGGTGACCTGGACAGGTTGAGTGAGTGGGCAGATGTGTGGCAGATGCAGTATAAGGTAGATAAATGTGAGGTTATCCACTTTGGCTGCAAAACCAAGGGGGCAGATTATTATCTCAATGGGGTTAGGTTAGGTTCGGTAAGGGGGAGGTACAGCGAGACCTGGATGTCCTTGTACACCGGTCACTGAAAGTTGGCGTGCAGGTACAGCAGGCAGTGAAGAAAGCGAATGGAATGTTGGCCTTCATAACAAGAAGATTTCAGTACAGGAGTAAAGAGGTTCTTCTGCAGTTGTACAGGGCCCTAGTGAGACCACATCTGGAGTATTGTGTATAGTTTTAGTCTCCTAATTTGAGGAAGGGCATCCTTGCGATTGAGGCAGAGTAGGTTCACGAGATTGATCCCTGGGATGGCGGGACTGTCATATGAGGAAAGATTGAAAAGACTAGGCTTGTTTCACTGGAGTTTAGAAGGATGAGGGGGCATCTTATAGAAACATATACAATTATAAAAGGACTGGACAAGCTAAATGCAGGAAAAATGTTCCCAATGTTGGGCGAGTCCAGAACCAGGGACCACAGTCTTAGAATAAAGGGGAGGTCATTTAAGACTGAGGTGAGAAAAAACTTTTTTACCCAGAGAGTTGTGAATTTATGGAATTCCCTGCCACAGTGGGCAGTGGAGGCCAAATCACTGGATGGATTTAAGAGAAAGTTAGATAGAGCTCTAGGGGCTAGTGGAGTCAAGGGATATGGGGAGAAGGCAGGCACGGGTTATTGATTTCGGACAATCAGCCATGATCACAATGAATGGCGGTGCTGGCTCGAAGGGCCGAATAGCCTCCTCCTGCACCTATTGTCTATGTTTCTATGACAGCCCAGGACCTCTGCACTCAGCCACACCCACAACTCCCCCCTTTTGTACACTGTAGCTGACAATTCCCTAATCAGCTCCAATCAAGCCAATGACCACATTAACCTTTTGCCCACCAGTGGCCAATCAATGTTTGCTGCACACATGATGATATCCACCTGGGGGCAGTAGTTGTCTGCGGGACAATAATTGCCCTCTGTTGATTCATTGCTCTTTGCACAAAGTGGCTGCTTGCATTTCCCCAAGTCAGAGACGACCATAAAACACAGAATCAGAATTAGGCCATTCGGCCCATCGAGTCTACCCCACCCTTCAATCATGGCTGATGTATCTCTCCCTCCTAATCCCATTCACCTGCCTTCTCCCCATAACCCCTGACACCCGCACTAATCAATAGTGGGAATAGTCTGAAGAAGGGTCTCGACCCGAAACGTCGCCTATCTCCTTCGCTCCTTAGATGCTGCTGCACCCGCTGAGTTTCTCCAGCTTTTTGTGTAACCCGCACTAATCAATAATCTATCTATCTCTGCCTTAAATATATCCACTGACTTGTGGCCTCCACCGCCATCTGTGGCAACGAATCCCACAGATTCACCACCCTCTGGCGAAAGAAATTCCTCCTCATCTTCTTCCTAAAGGAACATCCTTTAATTCTGAGGCTGTGCCCTCTGGTCCTAGACTCTCCCACTAGTGGAAACATCCTCTCCGCATCCACTCTATCCGGGCCTTTCACTGTCCGGTGAAGTTTCAATGCCCACCCCCCCCCCCCCCCCTCAATCTTCTAAACTCCAGCGAGTACAGGCCCAGCGCCGACAAACGCTCATCGTACGTTAACCCACTCATTCCTGGGATCGATCTTGTAAACGCTAACTCGTTTGTCTTGCTGATGTTGAGGGATGGATTGTTATCCTGACAATAGGTGCAGGAGTAGGCCATTCGGCCCTTCAGGACAGAAGGTTCTCAATGTCTTTCCCATACTCTATCTCATCTTTGTTGCTCATGTGGCTGAAATAGTGTTCTGACCAGTGGATGGACATTGTGGCTGGCAAGGTCATGACCCCAAGGGACATTGGTGGGGAGAATGTTCTGACCAATTCTAACGTCTGAGAAGTGAATAGTGATGATTTGTTAATTCATCGTGGCTGAAGCAGGTGGGCTCACTTCTGACTATACTGTGGACATTTAACCAGGGAAAGTAAACTTTCTTTATTAACAATGAATGACCCAGAGAAAGGAGAATGTTACTCTTGGAAGTTCATAGAGTCACAGCATGGAAACAGCCCAGCATGGAAACAGGCCCTTCCTTCAGCCCAACTTGCCCTCCCCGACCAACATGCCCCATCTGCACTAGTCCCACCCCGACCAACATGCCCCATCTACACTAGTCCCACCCCGACCAACATGCCCCATCTACACTAGTCCCACCCCGACCAACATGCCCCATCTACACTAGTCCCACCCCGACCAACATGCCCCATCTACACTAGCCCCACCCCGACCAACATGCCCCATCTACACTAGTCCCACCCCGACCAACATGCCCCATCTACACTAGTCCCACCCCGACCAACATGCCCCATCTACACTAGTCCCACCCCGACCAACATGCCCCATCTACACTAGTCCCACCCCGACCAACATGCCCCATCTACACTAGTCCCACCCCGACCAACATGCCCCATCTACACTAGTCGCACCCCGACCAACATGCCCCATCTACACTAGTCCCACTCTGACCAACATGCCCCATCTACACTAGTCCCACTCTGACCAACCTGCCCCATCTACACTAGTCCCACCCCGACCAACATGCCCCATCTACACTAGTCCCACCTGCCCGCATTTGGCCCATGTCCCTCCAAAGCTGTCCTATCCAAGTGTCTCTTAAACATTGTGATAGTCCGTGCCTCAACTACCTCGTCCGGCAGCTCATTCCATACACCCACCACCCTCTGTGTGGAAACGTTGCCCCTCAGATTGACATTATTAATGTGAACCATTTGTGCACAACTCTGCTGGTGTGAGTAATAAATGAAATGATAGATAGCAAAAATACACAGTGGTGCAGCGGTAGAGTTGCTGCCTCACAGCGCCAGAGACCCGCGTTCCATTCTGAATACGGGTGCTGTCTGTACGGAGTTTGCACGCTCTCCCCGTGACCTGCGTGGGTTTTCTCCGAGTGCTCCGGTTTCCTTCCGCATTCCAAAGACGTGCAGGTTTGTAGGTTAATTGGCTTCTGTAACATTGTCCCTAATGTGTGTGGGATGGAGCTAGTGTACGTGGTGATCACTGGTCGGCGATGACTCGTTGGGCCGAAGGTCCTGTTTCCGCGCAGTATCTCTAAAATCTAAACAATACCCGGTGACTTGGCCTCCACCGCCCTCTGTGGCAATGAATTCCAGATTCACCACCCTCCGGCTAAAGAAATTCCTCCTCATCTCCTTTCTAAGGGCATGGGTGGGAAAGGCAGAGAGGGTGAGGGGCCTGACGTGGACATGTGGGACTAGCTTCGATCGGCATGGCTGTGTGTTTCTGTGCTGTGGGACTGACGGGGCTCAACAGGGTAGTAGTTTGATGCGTCAGCCTGCAGCAACCCAGGAGAACTGTGTTCCAGATGCTTCATTAGTTTGTTGTTCTGCACATCGACCGGGAGGCGATGAAATCGCCCGTTCACACGCAGCCGCCAGAACAAACAGTGTACGTACAGTGATGACAAACGCAATAAATGCAATATCCAGTGCAGAACAGTGCAAGATTGTGTTGCAGAAAGCCCAGGGTAGCACGGACAAGAAGGGCCAAAGGGCCTGTCGCCAGGCAGGGCGACGACCGACGCTGTCCGTGTGGAGTTTGCTCGCTTCCCCCTCCATGGAGGACCGGATGCGGGTTGGGGCACGGGAGGGGAGCTCGGCCTTCCAAGCCTCAATCCAAGCTCAGCCTTCCTCCCGCGCATCCTAGCCCCGATGGGCCGAGTGTCGCCGTCTTCCTCCCTGGACAACAACCGAGGGGTAAAACACAGACGAATCCTCTTCCAATCCCCTGAATCCCTCAGGGAATTCCCGTCCTGTCTTTGAAATCAAGCCGTCACAATTGTGCACGATCAGTCAGCATTATCCTTTTATTTAATATATAGACGAAAGCTGATCAACTTCAAGTTGGAATTTATTGTCACCAATTAAGGTACAGTGATATTTGAGTTACCGTACAGCCATACTGAGTAAAAAGCAACAAGACACACAGCCACATAAAATAAAATCTAACATAAACATCCACCACAGTGGAATCCACATTCCTCACTGTGATGGAAGGTAATAAAGTCCAATCATCTTCCCCTTTTGTTCACCCGTGGTCGGGGCTGTTGAACCCTCCAGTCACCGCTCACTGCCGACACACTACATAAAAGTCCCTTTAAACTTCCATGATCCAAAGACCTCCTCATGAAGAAGGCCTCTGCTTGGACAGCTATCCAGCCAGAAGGTGCGAAAGCATTGCAGAAGTTTGCGATATTTCTTAGAAGTATGAAAGAAATGACTACCCTCTTAGACCACATGCAAGAAATGAATGTTGTCAGCAATATGAAAAAAACTGCCTTATAGACTTAGAGAAAAGATAACGCTGGTCTGTTAGAGGAAAATGAGAATCGAGAGGCCATGCTTCCTGATCTGGGGAACTTCATAGAAAAGGAAATACGGTTCATGACAAATTTACGCTATGGGAGTATTCAAGATCCTAAACCAATCGCAACTGTCAAAGGTTCTACCTTTACTATAACAAAAGGAAGATCAGAACCCAAGGGAAGTAGTTTTGATTCCGCTGTAAATACCTGCAGAAACGAAAGGCCAAAAGGAAGAAGATACATCTACTGTTACTCCAAGATGGTTCTGCTTGTCATCCAGCGAGAAGAAGACAGAGGAATGACAAAGAGACGGCCCACGAGGGAAGGGAAGGGGGGCTGTCGATGACTGGTCAGCTCGGACCTTGCATCCCATCCCAAGAATGGTCACCGCGTTCTCGACAGGGCCAAGGAGAGCTTCTCATAGGAACACTTCTCCATCCGTTTCTCACCACGGATGGCTGACCTGCTGAGTTCTACCGGCACTTCGGTGGGGAATGGACAGGTGACGTGTCGGGTCTGGACCCTTCTTTGGACTGATGGAGTCGGGGGAGAAAGCTGGGAAAAAGAGATGGGGTTGGGACAGACTCCAGGACTTGATTAGGAGGGGGAAGTTTCCTTAATTTGGAGAATTCAATGTTCATGTCATTGGGCTGTAAGCTATGAGGTGCTGTTCCTCCAGTTTGCGTGTCACCTCACTCTGGCAATGGAGGAGGCCTAGGACAGAAAGATCAGTGTGGGAGTGGGAAGGGAAGTTAAAATGGTTGGCAACCGGGAGGTCCAGTAGGCCTTGGAGGACCGAGCGCAAGTGTAGGGTGAAATGCACGCCTAGTCCTGATACATTAGACATTAGACAAGAGGCAATAGGTGCAGGAGGAGGCCATTCAGCCTTTGAACCAGCGCCTCCATTTAATGTGATCACGGCTGATCATCCACACAGTACCCCCTTCCTGCCTTCTCCCCATATCCCCATGACTTCGCTATCTTTAAGACCCCTATCTAGCTCTCGCTTGAAAGTATCCAGAGAACCGGTCTCCACTGCCCTCTGAGGCAGAGAATCCCACAGATTCACAACTCTCTGTGTGATAAAGTATTTCCTCGACTCCGTTCTAAATGGCCGACCCCTTATTCTTAAACTGTGTGTGACCCCTGGTTCTGGACTCCCCTAACATCGGGAACATGTTTCCTGCCTCTAGCGTGTCCAAACCGTTAATAATCCTGTATGTTTCAATAAGATCCCCTCTCATCCTTCTAAACTCCAGAGTGTACAAGCCCAGCCGCTCCATTCTCTCAGCATATGACTTCCGCCATTCCGGGAATTAAACTTGTGAACCTACGCTGCACTCCCTCAATTGCAAGAATTTCCTTCCTCAAATTTGGAGACCAAAACTGTACACAATACTCCAGGTGCGGTCTCACTAGGGCCCGATACAACTGCAGAAGGACCTCTTTGCTCCTATACTCGACTCATTGTTATAAAGACAACAGATTCGCTTTCTTCACTGCCTGCTCTACCTGCATGCTTACTTTCAGTCACTGATGAACAAGGAACCCCAGATCCCGTTGTACTTCCCCTTTTCCCAATTTGACACCATTTAGATAATAATCTGCCTTCCTGTTTCTGCAACCAAAGTGGGTCTCACATTTATCCACATTAAACTGCATCTGCCATGCATCTGCCCACGCACCCAATCTGTCCAAGTCACCCTGCATTCTCATAGCATCCTCATCACAGTTCACACTGCCACCCAGCTTTGTGTCATCTGTAAATTTGCTGATGTTACTTTTAAACCTATTAATTGATGTATATGGTAAATAGCTGCGGTCCCAGCACCGAGCCTTGCGGCACCCCAATAGTCACTGCCTGCCATTCTGAAAGGGACCCGTTAATCCTCTTTGTTTCCTGTCTGCCAAACAATTTTCTATTCATGTCAGCACTCGACCCCCAATACCATATGCCCTAAATTTGCCCACTAATCTCCCATGTGGACTGATAGTCCTGGTACACTACATCCACTGGCTCTCCCTTGTCCATTTTCCAAGAAACATCCTCAAAAAATTCCAGAAGATTAGTTAAGCATGATTTCCCCTTCGTAAATCCATGCTGACTCGGACCGATCCTGTTACTGCTATCCAAATATACGGCTATTTCATCTTTTATAATTGACTCCAGCATCTTACCCACCACCGATGTCACACTAACTGGTCTATAATTCCCTGTTTTCTCTCTCCCGTCTTTCTTAAAATGTGCGATAAAATTAGCTACCCTCCAATCCATAGCAACTGATCCTGAATCTATGGAACATTGGAAAATGATCCCCAATGCGTCCACGATTTCTAGAGCCACTTCCTTAAGTACCCTGGGATGCAGACAATCAGGCCCTGGGGATTTATCAGCCTTCAGTCCCATCAGTCTACCCAACACCATTTCCTGCCTAATGTGGATTTCCCCCATCACCTCAGATCCTCTGGCCACTAGTACATCAGGAAAATTGTTTGTGTCCTCCTTAGTGAAGACGGATGCAAGGTACCTGTTCAACTCATCTGCCATCTCCTTGTTCCCCATAATAAATTCACCTTTTTCAGTCTTCAAGAGTCCCACTTTGGTCTTAACTAATGTTTTCCTCTTCACAAACGTAGAGAAGGAACAGCAGATGCCAGTTTACAAAGAGAGACACAATCTCCTGGAGTAACTTGCACGTCTGGAGAGCATGGACAGGCAACATTCTAGGTCAGGAGCCTTCTTCAGACTGCTTGGTGTGGGGGGTGGAGAAAGTTGGAAAGGAGAGGTGGGAGTGGTCGCCTTAGATTCCCTTCCCTCTACAGATGCGGCCTGACCCACTGAGTTCCTCCACTGCTTTAGAGGGAATGGACAGACGATCTTTTGAGTCAGGACCCTTCTGGGACTGAATGGAGAGGGTGGGGGGAGGAAGCTGGAATAGAGAGATGGGGCCTGGACAAAGCCTGGCAAGTGATAGGTGGACACAAAATGCTGGAGTAACTCAGCGAGACAGGCAGCATCTCTGGAGAGAAGGAATGGGTGACGTTTCAGGTTGAGACCCTTCTTCAGATGTGATAGGTGGATATAGGTGAGGGCGGCACAAGAAACTGCAGATGCTGGAACCTTGCATAGAACACAATTTAGTTAGATGCACAGAATCTGTTGCCCAGAGTGGGGGAATCGAGGACCAGAGGACATGGGTTCAAGGTGAAGGGGAAAAGATTTAGAAGGAAACTGAGGGGTAACTTTTTGACACAGAGGGTGGTGGGAGTATGGAACAAACTGTCAGAGGAGGTAGTTGAGGCTGTGACTATCCCAAGAAACAGTTAGACAGTTACATGGACAGGACAAGTTTGGAGGGATATGGACCAAACACAGGCAGGTGGGACTAGTGTAGCTGGGACATGTTAGTCGGTTTGGGCAAGTTGGGCCGAAGGGCCTGTTTCCACACAGTATCACTCTATGACTAACAGAGTGCTGGAGTAACACCGGGGAGCGCCCCTACACCTGCACCCAGTGCGGCAAGGGCTTCACCCAGTCCAGTCACCTACTGTCCCACCATCGCACCCACACTGGCGAGCGCCCCTACACCTGCGCCCAGTGCGGCAAGTGCTTCACCCAGTCCAGTCACCTACTGTCCCACCATCGCACCCACACTGGCGAGCGCCCCTACACCTGCGCCCAGTGCGGCAAGTGCTTCACCCGGTCCATTGACCTGCTGTCCCACCATCGCACCCACACTGGCGAGCGCCCCCAACACCTGCGCCCAGTACGGCAAGCGCTTCACCCGGTCCAGTCCCCTGGTGAAGCACCATCGCACCCACAATGGCGAGCGCCCCTACACCTGCGCCCAGTACGGCAAGGATTTCACCCTCTCCGGCAACCTGCTGATGCACCAGCGCACGCACACCGGTGAGCGCCCCTACACCTGTATCTAGTGCGGCAAGGATTTCACCCTCTCCGGCAACCTGCTGATGCACCAGCGCACCCACACTGGCGAGCGCCCCTACACCTGCGCCCAGTGCGGCAAGTGCTTCACCTGGTCCATTGACCTGCTGTCCCACCAGCGCACGCACACCGGTGAGCGCCCCTACACCTGTATCTAGTGCGGCAAGGATTTCACCCGCTCCAGCAACCTGCTGATGCACCAGCGCACCCACACCGGGGAGCGCCCCTACAGCTGCGCCCAGTGCGGCAAGGGCTTCATCTGCTCCAGCCACCTACTGTCCCACCAGCGCCCCCACACTGGTGAGCGCCCCTACACCTGCGCCCAGTACGGCAAGCGCTTCACCCATTCCAGCACCCTGCTGTCCCACCAGCGCACCCACACTGGTGAGCGCCCCTTCACCTGTATCTAGTGCGGCAAGGATTTCACCCGCTCCAGCAACCTGCTGATGCACCAGCGCACGCACACCGGCTAGCGCCCCTACACCTGCGCCCAGTGCGGCAAGCGCTTCACCCATTCCAGTACCCTGCTGTCCCACCAGCGCACCCACACCGGCGAGCACCCCTTCACCTGTATCCAGTGCGGCAAGGACTTCACCAGCTCCACCAAGCTGCTGTCCCACCAGCGCACCCACACTGGCTAGCGCCCCTACACCTGCACGCAGGGCAAGGGCTTCACCCGCCCCTCCAGGTTGCTGTCCCACCAGCGCACGCACACCGGCGAGCGCCCCTACACCTGCGCCCAGTACGGCAAGGACTTCACCAGCTCCACCAAGCTGCTGTCCCACCAGTGGACCCACACCGGCTAGCGCCCCTACACCTGCACGCAGTGCGGCAAGGGCTTCACCCATTCCAGTAACCTGCTGTCCCACCAGCGCACCCACACCGGCTAGCGCCCCTACACCTGCACGCAGGGCAAGGGCTTCACCAGCTCCAGGTTGCTGTCCCACCAGCGGGTGCATGCCGTCGACCGCCCCTTCCCCAGCCCGGTGTGTGGAGAGCGCTTGGCCTCCCACACTCTGCCTCACCAGCGTGTGCAGACCAGTGGCCAGCCCTATGACAGCCCGTACTGCGGTGAGGGGGTTGACAGCTTGCGGGGGTTGCGGCAGCACCAGCGCACCCACACCGGCGAGCGCCCCTTCACCTGCGCCCAGTGCGGCAAGGGCTTCACCCGCCCCTCCAGGCTGCTGTCCCAGCGGGTGCACGCCGGTGACCGCCCATTCCCCAGCCCTGTGTGTGGAGAGCGCGCCTTACCACAGCCTCCCATGCCCAGTCTCACCAGCGTGTGCACACCAGTGGCCAGCCCTACGACTGCCCGTACTGCGGTGAGGGGGTTGACAGCTTGCGGGGGTTGCGGCAGCACTGGCGGACCCACGCAGGCGAGCAGCTGCTCCCACTGTGACGAGAGCATGTGGGCTGCGGGGGCACCAGCGGATACACACCAGAGAGAGACCTTTTGTGTGCGCTGAGTGTGGCAAGGGTTTCACCTACCTTGACCACCTCCTGGAGCACCGACGAGTCCACACCGGCCAGCGCCCCTTCACCTGCCTGCTCTGCAGCAAGGCCTTTGCCCGCTCCTCCAGCCTGCTAGCACACCACCACGTGGATAGATGGGCACTGTTTAGGTAGACACAAAATGCTGGAAGGAATGGGTAACGTTTCAGGGTCGAGAACCATCTTCAGTGTCGACCCGAATACGTCACCCATTCCTTGTCTCCAGAAATGCTGCCTGTCCCACTGAGTTACTCCAGCACTTTTTGTCTATCTTCTCCACAGATGCTGCCAGTCCTGCTGAGTTACTCCAGCACTTTGTCATAGATTCACAGAGTGATACAGCGTTGGAAAGAGGCCCTTCGGCCCAACTCATACTTGCACTCCTAGATCCCTCGACTCCACACATTCCCCCAGCCCCCCGCCGTTTACAGTGAAGACCCTGCCCTGGTTTGACCTCCTAAACTGCAACACCCTTCCCATCCCCAAACAATATGACCTCCTCCCTGTGGCTCCCTGCCCCTTACCCCTGCTGCTGCCTCCTGCTCTTTACCCCCCTTTGCTCCCCCCCTCCTCCCCACCCCCAAACAATGTGAACCCACCCCCACCTGGCTCCCTACCCCCTTCCTTGGTTCACTTGACCCCCTCTCTCCCCCCCCCCCAGTTCCCTGCCCCCCCATTCATCCCCCTTCCCTTTGCTCCCTGTTTCCCCCCGCTACTCATTTCATCCGCTTTCCAGCTCCAGCCTCTTCACCCCTCTCCTCCCTCCCTCCACACTCTCTCTCTGTATCTGTCTCTCTCTGACAGAAGCAATTCTGTTCCTCAGACGTTATTAATACATTTTAGGTATGTACTTTAACTACCTAGGCATTTACTTTTAATTTCTATTGCACATGAGATTTTTTTTGTCATAATTTAACCATTTAGCTCATACCTGTGGCCATAGTTTAATAAATGTTAGAGTAATGCTTTTATAATGTTTACTTAATTCAATGGAAATTTAATTTTGTCATGGTCCTTGCTGTCATTTTGTTTTCTTTTAGTATAAGGAATTATGTTTTTTACTTCAAGAATAAACATTTAAAAAAACCCACAATTGCACAGCTAGACTCAAAACTTTATGGACATGGGTTTAAAAGGCAGCCTGATGATTCATGTGGTTCTTAGGAAATGCCAACTTGCATAATGTCATCACAGCAGATTTAGAATTATTTTACCTAGGGGTCGGATGTTTGGGGAACGACTCCACAGCCCAGTTTATTCCGCTCCCCTGTGTGTTTATAACATTATTTACCCCAGATTTACAGGGTTCATTCCGCTGTCCTGTGTGTTTATAACATTATTTACCCCAGATTTACCAGGTTTATTCCCCTGTGTGTTTATAACATTATTTACCCCAGATTTACAGGGTTTATTCCGCTGTCCTGTGTGTTTATAACATTATTTACCCCAGATTTACCAGGTTTATTCCCCTGTGTGTTTATAACATTATTTACCCCAGATTTACAGGGTTTATTCCGCTGTCCTGTGTGTTTATAACATTATTTACCCCAGATTTACCAAGTTTATTCTGCTCCCCTGTGTGTTTATAACATTATTTACCCCAGATTTACCAGGTTTATACCGCTGTCCCGTGTGTTTATAACATCATTTATCCCAGTTTTACAGGGTTTATTCCGCTCCCCTGTGTGTTTATAACATTATTTACCCCAGATTTACCGGGTTTATACCGCTGCCTGTGTGTTTATAACATTATTTACCCCAGATTTACCGGGTTTATTCCGCTCTCCCGTGTGTTTATAACATTATTTACCCCAGATTTACCGGGTTCATTCCACTGTCCCGTGTGTTTATAACATTATTTACCCAGATTTACCGGGTTTATACCGCTGCCTGTGTGTTTATAACATTATTTACCCCAGATTTACCGGGTTTATTCTGCTCCCCTGTGTGTTTATAACATTATTTACCCCAGATTTACCGGGTTTATTCTGCTCCCCTGCATGTTTATAACATTATTTACCCCAGATTTACCGGGTTTATTCCGCTGCCCTGTGTGTTTATAACATTATTTACCCCAGATTTACCGGGTTTATTCTGCTCCCCTGCATGTTTATAACATTATTTACCCCAGTTTTACAGGGTTCATTCCGCTGTGTGTTTATAACATCATTTACCCCAGATTTACCGGGTTTATTCCGCTGTCCTGTGTGTTTATAACATTATTTACCCCAGATTTACCAGGTTTATACCGCTGCCCTGTGTGTTTATAACATTATTTACCCCAGATTTACCGGGTTGATTCCGCTCCCCTGTGTGTTTATAACATTATTTACCCCAGATTTACTGGGTTTATACCGCTGTCCTGTGTGTTTATAACATTATTTACCCCAGATTTACCAGGTTTATTCTGCTCCCCTGTGTGTTTATAACATTATTTACCCCAGATTTACCCCAGACCGGCAGGCACGTGCCGTCAGGGTAGGCAAGGTAGGCACTGCCTATCCTGACTAAAATTATAACATAGTAATAATTAAATATAAATAATAAAGGCATGGGAGAATTATGCCTATATAAGAGATCGATCTCATAGGGAGGCATAATTCCCCGTGCCTTTCATCCGCAGCGCTTGTAACACGGGAAGCTCTGTGCAGCCCACGTGCCGTCAGCGCTGCTTGAAGCCATCACTTTCAAGCGGGGCTGAAGGCAGCAGAAATTCTGCCTTTGCAGCACTGCGCATACGCATCAGTCTACTGTGCATGCGCAGCGCAAGTTTCTTGGTGGGGTTTTCAACTATGGTTTGTCGTGTACCAATTATGTGGTAAGTACATTTTGTGTTTATGTTTTTAAATACCGTATTTCCCGGGGTGTGGGGGGGAGCGCTCCTTTCACAGCGTTTGGGGAGTCTGGGTAAAGTTGCGGGGAGGGCACGAATGTTATGAATGAGTGGTCGGGAGCATCCACTAGCGATGCTCCTTGCACGGAGGCATGTAATGCCACCACTCTGAGGCCGGGGGTGGGGGGGGGGGGGGGTGGAGAGAAGCAGCTTGGGTGGCTGAGTGGCCGCCGGACCGGACAGCGGAACCAGCCGCCACCTTAGCTCCTTCTGCCGGTCCCCGCTCACATCTGGCAGCTCTCCGTCTTAAAACCTCTCTCCTGCCGCTCGCTGGCCTCACTCATGTCCTTAAATTCCGACAGCGTGATTGAGGTTACTCGGCTGTGGGAATTTAAGGGTTTGCAGGAAGCCGCTGACATGAGCGAAGTCGGCGAGCGGCAGGTGACAGGTGTTCCGATGGAGAGCACTGCCAAAGGTGAGCGGGCCGGCAGAAGGCGCTGAAGTGGTGGCCAGTTCTGCTGTCGGGTCCCGACGGCCGCTCGTAGCTCCCCGAGCTGCTTCTATCCCCAGCTACAGTGCGTGGCTTCGTGCCCGGAGAGCTGCCGTAGCGGTGAGTGAGTGAGTTACTGGCAGTATCCCCGACACCCTCCTTCTCAACACTCCTGCCCTCCCCACAACTTTACCCCTGGCACAGACTCTCCACACACTGTGAAAGGAACTGTTCCCCCAATTGGTCTAGGACTAGGAAGCCTAGGAAGGGCAAATTGAAATGTCACTGCTTTTATTTATTTATTTATTTAACGGAGCTTGCTGACTGGTTGCATCGTGGCTTGGTTCGACAACTTGAGCGCCCTGGAGAGGAAAAGACTACAAAAAGTAGTAAACACTGCCCAGTCCATCATCGGCTCTGAGCTTCCTTCCATCGAGGGGATTTATCACAGTTGCTGCCTCAAAAAGGCTGGCAGCATCATCAAGGACCCACACCACCCTGGCCACACACTCATCTCCCTGCTACCTTCGGGTAGAAGGTACAGGAGCCTGAAGACTGCAACAGTCCGGTTTAGGAATAGCTACTTCTCCACAGCCATCAGGCTATTAAACCTGGCTTGGAACTCTGAACATTAATATCCCTCCATCTGTTATTTGCACTTTATTAATTTATTAATTTATGGGTGTGTTTATGTATAGAATTGTAGTCAATGCCTACTATGTTCTGTTGTGCTATGCAAAGAAAGATTTTCATTGTCCTGTCAGGGACACATGACAATAAACTCTTTTGACTTTTGCGGAAAGAACAATCTGCGCATGCGCGGTTTAATTTTTTCGCCCACTCTGAGTAATTACTCATGGCACGTGCCTGCAGACCGGGTTTATAACATTATTCACCCCAGATTTACCGGCTTTATCCCCAGACGTGTCGTCTATTTGGTGATTTATTGATTATTTACAGAGAGGAGGGGGGGTTGTGAGCCAGAGAGAGGGAGATGTTTATAACTCAGGTGTTTTACCTCAGGACGGTGAGGAGTTTATATTATTGACCCACAGACGTGTAGTTTGTGTGGAGATTTGACGTCACATTTACCGGGTTTATTTATGTATTTATAAGGTTATTGAGGTGAGTTTGACACACACGCGCCGTGTACTTGACTGGACACTCACCTCACTCTCCCCCACATTTACCGGGTTTATTTATGTATTTATAAGGTTATTGAGGTGAGTTTGACACACACACACGCGCCGTGTACTTGACTGGACACTCACCTCACTCTCCCCCACATTTACCGGGTTTATTTGTGTATTTATAAGGTTATTGAGGTGAGTTTGACACACACACACGCCGTGTACTTGACTGGACACTCACCTCACTTCTCCCCCACATTTACCGGGTTTATTTGTGTATTTATAAGGTTATTGAGGTGAGTTTGACACACACACACACGCCGTGTACTTGACTGGACACTCACCTCACTCTCCCCCACATTTACCGGGTTTATTTGTGTATTTATAAGGCTATTGAGGTGAGTTTGACACACACACACGCCGTGTACTTGACTGGACACTCACCTCACTTCTCCCCCACATTTACCGGGTTTATTTGTGTATTTATAAGGTTATTGAGGTGAGTTTGACACACAGACACACGCCGTGTACTTGACTGGACACTCACCTCACTTCTCCCCCACATTTACCGGGTTTATTTATGTATTTATAAGGTTATTGAGGTGAGTTTGACACACACACACGCCGTGTACTTGACTGGACACTCACCTCACTCTCCCCCACATTTACCGGGTTTATTTGTGTATTTATAAGGTTATTGAGGTGAGTTTGACACACACACGCCGTGTACTTGACTGGACACTCACCTCACTCTCCCCCACATTTACCGGGTTTATTTATGTATTTATAAGGTTATTGAGGTGAGTTTGACACACACACGCCGTGTACTTGACTGGACACTCACCTCACTCTCCCCCACATTTACCGGGTTTATTTGTGTATTTATAAGGTTATTGAGGTGAGTTTGACACACACACGCCGTGTACTTGACTGGACACTCACCTCACTCTCCCCCACATTTACCGGGTTTATTTATGTATTTATAAGGTTATTGAGGTGAGTTTGACACACACACGCCGTGTACTTGACTGGACACTCACCTCACTCTCCCCCACATTTACCGGGTTTATTTATGTATTTATAAGGTTATTGAGGTGAGTTTGACACACGCCGTGTACTTGACTGGACACTCACCTCACTCTCCCCCACATTTACCGGGTTTATTTATGTATTTATAAGGTTATTGAGGTGAGTTTGACACACACACGCCGTGTACTTGACTGGACACTCACCTCACTCTCCCCCGCGGTGACGATCCCGCTCGCGCTCATCATTTATTCACCTCAGCTCCGTCGGCAGCGACGTCACCAACTGCCGTCTCTCCGCCCGCCCAACCGCCCGCCGCCATTTTCATGCGGTCGTTGGGACTGGACTGGCGGACGTCCATCTTCGTGAGGGCAGGTGAGGTCGGCGGCCATCTTGGTGAGGGCAGGTGACGTTGGTGGGAACAAGATGAAGATGAACCGGCGCTGAATGGGGGGGGGGCAGGGAACTGGGGGTGGGGAGGAGAGACAGACAGAGAGAGAGAGACAGAGAGAAAGTGCTGGAGTAACTCAGCAGGTCAGGCTGCATCTGTGCAGAAGATAAACTCAACGTCTAAATATGGGGTTGGCGGCGGCCATCTTGGTGAGGGCAGGTGAGGTCGGCTTGCGGGAGGCGGCCATCTTGGTGAGGTCGGCAGGTCGGGCGGGCGGCCATCTTGGTGAGGGCGTCGGTTGGAGACGTGGAGCGGGAACAAGATGAAGATGCTGCCTCCTCCCCTCAGCCCTCGGGCCCTGGCATTCCTTCTCTCTCTCTCTATCTCTCCCCCACCCAAGTCACACTAGCTTCTCATTTTCACACCACAAACAGCTTACAACGGCCCGTTTCCTTTATCATCGATATTTTTTGCATATCTTTCATTCATTGTTCTTTATCTCTCCACATCACCGTCTCCATCTCTCGTTTCCCTG
>CAUPSL010001534.1:0-55000 GCA_963514005.1 Raja brachyura | reverse complement strand
CTGTGAAGAGGATGTTAAGAGGTTGCAGGGTGACCTGAACAGGTTGAGTGAGTGGGCAGATGCGTGACAGATGCTGTATAATATAGATAAATGTGAGGTTATCCACTTTGGCGGCAAAACAAGGGGGCAGATTATTATCTCAATGGGGTTAGGTTAGGTAAGGGGGAGGTGCAGCGAGACCTGGGTATCCTTATACACCAGTCATTGAAAGTTGGCTTACAGGTACAGCAGGCAGTGAAGAAAGCTAATGGAATGTTGGCCTTCATAACAAGAGGATTTCAGTATAGGCATAAATAGGTTCTTCTGCAGTTGTATAGGGCTCTGGTGAGACCACATCTGGAGTATTATGTACAGTTTTGGTCTCCTAATTTGAGGAAGGACACCTTGTGATTGAGGCAGTGCAGCGTAGGTTCACGAGATTGATCCCTGGGATGGCGAGACTGTCATATGAGGAAAAATTGAAAAGACTAGGCTCGTAACCTCCCCCACAATAAAGGTAATTTCAGACTGAGGTGAGAAAAAACTTTTTCACCCAGTGTTGTGAATTTGTAGAATTCCCTGCCACAGAGACAGTGGAGGCCAAATCACTGGATGGATTTAAGAGAGAATTAGATAGAGCTCTGGGGGCTAGAGGAATCAAGGGATATGGGGAGAAGGCAGGCATAGGTTATTGATCAGCCATGATCACAATAAAGGGACGATCAGCCATGATCACAATAAAGGCTTGAAGGGCCGAATGGCCTCCTACTGCCCCTATTTTCTATGTTTCTAAGGGGTGACGTTCAGTTTCCACCGCGTATCTCCAAAGACTGAGTCCCATGCTGCTAGAAGTGTCTTCTACGGTTAGACATTCTCTTCCCATTATGTCAAATGTTGGCAGGAACTTGGGAAAAATCCTTCCCCATCACTGTTCCTCTGACTTAAGCCATTTAATTCAAAGTATTTATTCCAGTTGTAGAGTCTGAGCTGTCTGTCAAGTTCTCTAAATATTTTGAATTGACTGCATGTCCCTGTTTGTGTACAGGGTTTGATGCCCACAGTAAGAGCTACAGCATTGGGCAACTCAGTCAGAGAGTTCACTCTTTGTGTGAAGTGGTGTCTGTGATATAGCCGGCATGTTGCTGTGCCAGTTTGATTATGAAAGTAGTCAATGTATTCATCTACCCAGTAGGATTCGCTACTGCAAACACATTTGAATTTCACTGTACCTTAATTGGTACATGTGACGATAAACTGACCTTGAAACATTGGGCCTAGAGTTATTTTTCCAGGCCCTGTCCATCCAGTGTTTGATATTTTGGGGTGAATGTAGAATCTTCTCATCTTCTCACCTCTCTTTCTCCCTCTACAGTTACTCTACTTGTTTCTGGTTGATGTGCCAAGGTCTTTGGAGATCCTCTAATGTCCCCAATTTTCTATGGTGTGTGATAGATGGGCTTTGTCAACTGCTGTTCCAAGTACTACTTGTGATAGAGGGTGTGATCAAGGATGTCAGGAGATTTAAATCATTAAAGTGATCTGTTTTGTTTGTTATGACCAAGTCTATCTAATCTAGTCTTTGTGGAGATGGTATGAAGATAAGGCCCTGCACTCGCCAGCCCAGCAATCACTCGCCAGCCCGGCAAACACTCGCCAGCCCCGGCTCCCCGTCTGAATCTGTCTCCGCCGTTGCTTGTGCTTCCATCCCTCCCTCAGCCCCGGCTCTCTAACACCCGCGGCCCATGCAGTTGATATGCGTTTTTAAATTTTCGTTGATCACAGAATTTCTCACAACAGAGCGTGAGAATTTGTCGAAATGCGTGATTCTCACGCTCATTGTGTGAGAGTTGGCAGCCCTGCATTCAGGACATGATGCAAAATTCAGAGAAATGGTCAAGTCTGCAGGAAGAGCTGTCTTGCAATTTAACCACAACGATTCATCTATCTGACCTCTGGGCTGTTTTGCTTCCTGTTTTTTATCTCGACTAAATTTCACAATGTGTAAATAAACATCAGAAGTGTGAAGGACAAAGAAGACATCACGCCATCCTGAAACCTATTGAAACATGCAAAAGAGAATCAGGGTGGATTATTTGTCACTTTGAGCCTGTTCTATCATTCAAAACAATCTCATATTCCAATTCTCTCCCGATAAATTTGGATGCATTTTATGTCAAATAAATCTATCCCCTAGTTAACAAGATTCAGTGACCTGCCATCTACCATTTTCTGTGGAGTGAATTTCAATGGCTCCCCATATTCACAATGAAGAAATGTCTCAGTCCTAAATGTTTCACCCCTTATCTTGAGTCCAAAACCCCTTGTTCCAGATCCTACAGTCACTGGAAATATCATTATGTATCGAGTCTGTCTAGCTCTGCTTTGAATGTTGTTTAATTTAGAGAGGTCATGTTTAATCTTCCAAACTCCAGTAACTACTGGCTCAGTCAGCTCCTCCTCTCCTTACACATTAGTCCTGGCATTCCAGGAATCAGTCTGTTCAGCCTTTGCTGCATTACATCTGTGGCTGAAAAACCCTTTCTCCGTTAAGGAGAGCACAAAGACATGTTGGGAGAGACATGGGCCAGGCGCAGACAATTGTGATGGGGTCAGTTGGACATCTTGGTCAGCATGTGTGTGTTGGGTCGATGTGTCTATATCCATGCTCTACAGCTCTATGACTCTCTGCTGCATCTGTGTATATTTGGCAAGTAACTCAACTGACTGACATCACCTGGAAACGTCTTTGCATCCTCTTTGCTTCTCCTATTTACTCTCAGCTTCATGTCATCAAACAGAAACATTACATTTGTTTCCTTGTCAATACCATTGATGAACATTGAAAATAATGGACTCAAGAACTGGCTTGATTCTGGATCATTCATCACCACCTGCCACACTAACAAAGTCTCCTCTCTGTTTCCTGTCTGCCAAATAATTTTCAATTCATGCCTGTTTAATATTGCCTAATCCACATATTTAAAAATTCAAAGACCTTCTGAAAATTCGACACATCCACTTGTTCTCCCTGAAACAAACAAAAACAATCTGCTGGGGGCAGTCAGTGGGTCAGGCAACGTCTGTTGAGGAAAATGTGCAGATGACCCTGTATCGTGACCCTTCTTCAGTTGCGAATGGTCATCTATCCATTTACTTCCACAGATGATTCCTGATCCACAAATTCCCTCCAGCAGTTTGCTTTTTGCTCGTGTTTCCAGGATCTGCAAACTCTTGGGTCTCCACATCTTCTCCCTTATCTATTCTACACGGTACATCACATAAATTCAAAAAGACATTGTCTTATCGCATAAATTATTTTAAAATATCCAAACACTGTTTTGGAACCTGGAAACACCAAACCAGGTTGGAGATTGAAATATTTTTAAATTAATAAAGAGTAGTCATTTAGTAGAAAGAAACACCACTATTTTAGTTTTAAAGTAAGTTTATTGGCCAAGTATTCACATACAGGGAATTTGCCTTGGTGCTCCGCCTGCAAGTAACAACATGGCATACAGTGATAGTTACGAATGACTCAGAAAACACTAAACATTAATAATAATAAGACATTAGTGATAAAACACCATTGATCAAGCATGTGAACCAACAAAATACCAGATCAAAGGGAGGCTACAGATTTTTGGCTGTTGAGTAGAGCAGCTACTCGTGGATAAAAACTGTTTTTATGTCTGGCTGTGGCAGCTTTGACAGTCCGGAGTCGCTTTCCAGAGGGAAGTGATTCAAAGAGTTTGTGGCCAGGGTGAGAGGGGTCAGAGATGATCTTGCCCGCTCGCTTCCTGGCCCTTGCAGTGTACAGTTCATCAATGGAGGGAAGGTTGCAGCCAATAATCTTCTCTGCTGACCGGACCATTCGCTGCAGCCTCCAGGTGGCGTGCTTGGTGGCTGAGCTAAACCAGACCATGATGGACAAGGTGAGAACAGACTCTACGATTGGACCATCATTGCCTATGGCAGATTGTGCTTCCTCAGCTGCCGCAGGAAGTACATCCTCTGTTGTGCCTTTTTGACTGTGGAGTCGATGGTAGCCCCCCACTTAAGGTCCTTGGAGATGATGGTTCCCAGGAATTTAAAAGACTCCACAGATGTGACTGTGGTGTTGATGATGGTGAGTGGGGTGAGGGGAGGGGGAGCTCTCCTAAAGTCTACAATCAATTCCACTGTCTGAAGAGCATTGAGCTCTAGGTTGTTGCTACGGCACCAGTAGCAGTGGAATCAGTGGAAATTAGCAAAAATAAGCTATTTGGTCAAGACACCAACAATGCAATAGTTAGTTACTATCCTTATAATAAATGCATCCTCAGCACACATGCCCCATGTTCTGTTCTCACGTATTTAAAAAAATACATAAATAGAATTATACGGAATTTTAAATGTAAAGGGTAAATAGAGACGTTGATTCTAGTTGTCAGGATCCTGCCCCATAATAACAAGAATTAATCACCTTTCCTTTATCGATACTGCTTCTTAATGCTGCAACTCCCTACCTAGTATAACTGTGGGAGTACTTTCACCGGAAGGCATGGAAAGGTTTAGGAAAGCAATCTACCACTGTCTTGAGTGCAATTCACAATGGGGGGAAACCACTAACCTTGACAATGATGCTCAAATTGTAGAGAATAACTGAATGATTAAAGAAATGCTACACCAGTAAAATCAAGTACACCTGGATTAATGATATTCAAATGCTTACAAATACTTTATAATTTTGGAGGTTCCACAACACTTGTATACGGAGCAGTGTCAATAGAACCTCTTCTCAATCTCTCTTAAATCCCCACTACCCAGCTTCATAACAATCTCAAACTTTTCTTGACTTTTGTCAAATTCCACAGTGAAATTGTTCAGTTTTAAATTATCCAGGTTTCTCCTCTCCCTCTTGTTACTAACCTCATGTTCCCACATGTCACCTGACATAGAAACATAGACAATAGGTGCAGGAGGAGGCCATTTGGCCCTTCGAGCCAGCACCGCCATTCATTGCGATCATCCACAATCAGTAGCCTGTTCCTGCCTCTCCCCATATCCCTTGATTCCGCTAGCCCCTAGAGCTCTATCTAACTCCCTTTGAAATTCATCCAGTAAAACGGCATCTACTGTCTTCTGTGACAAAATCCTAATGGGAATCCCAAAAATCCCGACCACTCCACACTGCTGCTATCCGTTGTCTGAATCCCACATTCATAGAAACATAGAACATAGGTGCAGGAATAGGCCATTCGGCCCTTCGAGCCAGCACTGCCATTCAATATGATCATGGCTGATCATCCAGAATCAGTACCCCATTCCTGCATGGATTTACGAAAGGTAAATCATGTCTGACAAATCTGATAGAATTTTTTGAGGATGTAACTAGTAGAGTGGATAAGGGAGAACCAGTGGATGTGTTATATCTGGACTTTCAGAAGGCTTTCGACAAGGTTCCGCATAAGAGATTAGCATACAAACTTAAAGCACACGGTATTGGGGGTTCAGTATTGATGTGGATAGAGAACTGGCTGGCAGAGGGTAGGAGTAAACGGGTCCTTTTCAGAATGGCAGGCAGTGACTAGTGGGGTACCGCAAGGCTCAGTGCTGGGACCCCAGCTATTTACAATATATATTAATGATTTGGACGAGGGAATTCAATGCAACATCTCCAAATTTGCAGATGACACCAAGCTGGGGGGGTATAGTTAGGTGTGAGGAGGATGCTTGGAGGCTGCAGGGTGATTTGGATAGGCTGAGTGAATGGGCAGATGCATGGCAGATGCAGTATAATGTGGATAAATGTGAGGTTATCCACTTTGGTGGCAAAAACATGAGGGTGGACTATTATCTGAATGGTGGCAGATTAGGAAAAGGGGAGATGCAACGAGACCTGGGTGTCATGGTACACCAGTCATTGAAAGTAGGCATGCAGGTGCAGCAGGCAGTGAAGAAAGCAAATGGTATGTTAGCATTCATAGCGAAAGGATTTGAGTATAGGAGCAGGGAGGTTCTACTGCAGTTGTACAGGGTTTTGGTGAGGCCACACCTGGAGTATTGCATACAGTTTTGGTCTCCAAATCTGAGGAAAGACATCCTTGCCATAGAGGGGGTACAGAGAAGATTCACCAGACTGATTCCTGGGATGTCAGGACTTTCATATGAGGAAAGATTGGATAGACTCGGCTTGTACTCGCTGGAATTTAGAAGATTGAGGGGGGATCTTATAGAAACTTTAAAAATTCTTAAGGGGTTGGACAAGCTAGATGCCTTGAAGATTGTTCCCGATGTTGGGGGAGTCCAGAACAAGGGGTCACAGTCTAAGGATAAGGGGGAATTCCTTTAGGACCGAGATGAGGAAAACATTCTTTACACAGAGAGTGGTGAGTCTCTGGAATTCTCTGCCACAGAAGGTAGTTGAGGCCAGTTCATTGGCTATATTTAAGAGGGCGTTAGATGTGGCACTTGTGGCTAAAGGGATCAGGGGGTATGGAGAGAAGGCAGATACGGGATACTGAGTTGGATGATCAGCCATGATCACATTGAATGGCGGTGCAGGCTCAAAGGGCCGAATGGCCTACTCCTGCACCTATTGTCTATGTTTCTATGTTTCCTGCTTTCTCCCCATACCCCTTGATTCCGTTAGCCCTAAAGCTAAATCTAACTCTCTTGAAAAGGTCCAGTGAATTGGCCTCCACTGCCTTCAGTGGCAGAGAATTTCACAGATTCACTTCTCTGGGTGAAAACATTTTTTCTCATCTCAGTTTTAAGTGGCATCCCCTTTATTTTTAGACTATGGAAAAAAACTGCAGGATTTCTTTACTCCTATACGCAAATCTTCTCATTATGAAGGCCAACATGCCGTTAGCTTTCTTCACTGCCTGCTGTACCTGCATGTTTACTTTCATTGACTGGTGTACAAGGACACACAGGTCTCATTGCGCTTCTCGTTTTCCTAATCAGACACCATTGAGATAATAATCGGCCTCCTTGTTCTTGCCACCATAGTGGATACTCTCACATTTATCTACATTATCCTGCATCTGCCATGTATCTGCCACTCACTCAACCTGTAACATCCTCTTCACAGTTCATACTGCCACCCATCTTTGTGTCATCTGCAAATTTGCTAGTGCTACTTTTAATTCCATCAACTAAATCATGAATATATATTGTAAATAGTTGACTACATCACTGATGTAGAGCCCGAGCGATTGATGGCAGAATCCTTTCATGCGGACATGGACATCCCGAAGAGAGTTGCACTGATCACTAACTCCCGCATACTGCAGTATGGACACATACTGTAGCCTCCCTTGCCATCTCCAGCCGAGTTTGTTTATATTTTCATAGCCGGTATACAATTCGGAGATTAATGATCAATGATCAAGCAGATGGTATTTAGAAAATCAATCATATTCCTGAGCACTTTCACATTTTATAAAACCATTTGTCAGGATTGAACAGAATTATAACAGTTTGCGGGTCTATTTGTGCCACTCCGCTAACGTGACCAAGCATTTCTGGGTGTGGATTCTGCTTGCAGAAAGGGCATGTATTTTCTGGATCGGACAGACAAACATTGTGGCCATTCCGCATGCATATTTGTTTACTGAGACACTGGGAGCAATTTATCCACCAGTTTGCAGAGAGTATTACCTTGGGAAAGCACAGCTCAATGAGAAACTAATAGAGAGACTATAGAGACGACAGTGTTGATCGAGTTCTGGTGATTCAATATGAAGAGGGCTTGATTCTCCATCTGGAAATATGAATCCAAATCCTGCTTTGGAATCTGGGGAATTGAAATAAAAATGAATAATTAATTCATGAATTAAGTTCCAGATTCAATGATGTTGACTGTGAAGGCACCAGATTGCTAGCAAACCCACCTGGCTCACAACGCCACCTGGATCTGGTGAGGAACACTCACCTGATTTGACATCCACGTGATTCCAGGCCTATAGCAATGTGGTTGGCTCTTAACTGTCCTGTGAGATGGTCCCGCCCTCCACTATGTTCAGGGGGCAATTAGGGACGGGCAATAAATACTGGCTTTGTAGCAACCTCACATCCCAGGTATGAGAACTAAATGTCTGCAAGGACTTTGTGCGGAAAACTGGCAGAGTAAAATGGAATATATTTTGCAAATGATGTTTGTTCAGAGGGATTTTGCCATCAATAGATTTCTGAGAAAGAATAGTAACTGTTGCAAAAGCTATGAAAGTTTGGCTGTACACTGTTATGTTAGAAGCAAAGAGCAAATAATGATTGAGCTGATATGTGGAATGGTATAACTGTGCGGTCAATTTTTTCAGCTTTGTATGAATTCGACAGTTCAAAGAAAACAATGCCAAATATCAGAAGAGTTTCAAAACTGCTTTTATCCAAATTCTATCCAAACTCATTGGAATATCACTGACCCCAAAACATGCCTTGGAGCAGCTCAGTTGGACACACTTAAATGAATAAAGATAGTGCTTTCAGGAATATTACCCAATATATCTTTAAGGGAAATAAAAGCCACAAACTTTTGCAATAGTTAAATGCTTCAGTTTCCCGCATGAACCCATTGCCATGGTGACTGAGGTCCACCATTCAATGCTTGAACCCCAATCCTCCCCCTACTGCTCCCTGCCTTTCTGCAGCCCCAACTCCAGTCCCAGTTCAATGCAATGACACCATTTAGAGGTTGTTCGACAAAGTTATTCTTTAAGTTATTATGTGGTAAGCAAGCATTAGTACAAATGAAAACCAGTCTTCAAATGTAATTCAAGTGTAGGCTACATGCAGTAATCAGTTTTGAATTGAAAAGGATAGTTTTGTAAACAAACAGTGCGGTCTGCAGAGCATAAGTTACAGCCCCACAGCAGCAGACTGCTCGGGAGAGTTGGTTTGCAAACCAACTTGACCATGAGATCAAGGTTCAAGGTTCAAGGTTAGTTTATTTGTCACATACACCAATTGGTGTAGTGAAATCTTACTTGCCATGCAGCTTATAAAATAAAGAATACAGACATAACACTAATAAAGAGATTTAAACATAAAAAAACATCCCCCCACAAGGGTTCCCATTATGAGGGAAGGTACAATGTCCAGTCCCCAACCCATGTCCACCCATAGTCAGGCCTATTGAGGCCTCCATAGTCGCCTTCACGGAGGCCTGATGTTCCAGGCCGTTCTCGCCGGGTGACGGTGCTCCGGCGTCGGGAGAATCCTCACAGCGGTTTGGGACACCTGGAATGGCCGCTTCCTACTGGAGTCCACGGCTTCCGAAGCCGACAAGGCCGCGCTGAATGGAGCTCCCCCACTGGCTCCCGATGTTAAAGTTCAGCGCCGCCGCCCGCAGCCGGCCGCTCCACAGACCCGCGGCTCTGCGATGTTTGTCTCGGCGGTCTCAGCTCACCGGAGTTCCAGCGCGGCGACCCAGACAAGGCATCACCCACTCCGCCCCGCGATGGCGCTCCAGCGCTCTGCCGCTGCCGAAGCCGAGGTTCTGGGCGTTCCCCTCAGGAAACGCCGCACCAGGCCCGCTGGTAGGCCGCGAGGACGGGTCGAAAGTGCAGCCCGGAGAAAAGCTGCCTCTCCGACCAGGTAGGGACCAGGAAAAGCAGTTTCCCCCTTTCCCCCCCCTCACCCCCACATAAAAAAGAATAGGCTCCAAAACAAAACACTTTAAACACACTAAAATAAAGAAAAGGGTGAAAAACATACAGCTGCAGGCTGGGCAGCCATACCATACAGGACGGCGCCCCCTGAGATGTTTCAGCCTTCGTCTTCCCTTCTTGTGTAGGGCATGCACAGCCTAAAGTTGGAGGACAACTTGTTCTATTTGATCTAATTAGAATTAGTTAGATTTAGCTCTTAGGGCTAACAAAATCAAGGGGTATGGGGAGAAAGCAGGAATGGGGTACTGATTCTGGATGATCAGCCATGATCATATTGAATGGCAATGCTGGCTCGAAGGGCCAAATGGCCTACTCCTGCACCTATGTTCTATCTTTCTATGAATGTGGGATTCAGGCAATGGAGACAGCAGCAGTGTGGAGCGGCCGGGAATTTTGGGATTCCCGTTAGGATTTCAGTCACAGAAGACAGTAGATGCCATTTTACTGGATGAATTTAAAAGAGAGTTAGATAGAGCTCTAGGGGCTTGCAGAATCAAGGGATATGGGGAGAGGCAAGAACAGGCTACTGATTGTGGATGATCAGCCATGATCACAATGAATGGCGGTGCTGGCTCGAAGGGCCGAATGGCCTACTCCTGCACCAATTGTCCATGTTTCTCTGTTTCTAGGGCAGGTGAGATATGGGAACATGAGATTAGTCACAAGAGGGAGAGGAGAAACTTGGATAATTTTAAACTGAACAATTTCACTCTGTGGATTTTGACAAAAGTAAAGAAAAGGTTGAGACTGTTAGGAAGCTGGGTAGTGGGGATTTAAGAGAGATGAGAAGAGGTTCTATTGACACTGCTCCGTATACAAGTGTTGTGGAACCTCCAAAATTATAAAGTATTTGTAAGTATTTGAATATCATTAATCCAGGTGTACTTGATTTTACTGGTGTAGCATTTCTTTACTCATTCAGTTATTCTCGACAATTTGAGCATCATTGTCAAGGTTAGTGGTTTCCCCCCATTGTGAATTGCACTCAAGACAGTGGTAGATTGCTTTCCTAAACCTTTCCATGCCTTCCGGTGAAAGTACTCCCACAGTTATACTAGGTGGGGAGTTGCAGCATTAAGAAGCAGTATCGATAAAGGAAAGGAGATTAATTCTGGTTATTATGGGGCAGGATCCTGACACCACGACACCTCTCCATCAGCGGCAAGGCCCAATTCAGGAGGGTGCAATGCCTTGATGAATGTTACTCCAGTGATACTGAAGAAATGCAACATCATCCAGGACATAGCATGTCCCCATCTACTACAGTGATCTTCTTTGATCCACCACTTGTGTACAGTGTCTTCGGTCTCAATCAACCACCGCAAGGTGTCTCAATGTTCATTACCAAGGCTACTTCAATAACACCTCTCATATCAGTGATCCCAGCAACCAAGAAAGACAACGGCAACAGGCCCATGGGATCACCACATGCTGTGGGTGCCTCTCCAGTCATGACTTGGAAATCCATTGCTGTTCCTTCATTCCCATCAAGAGCACTGTGGGAGCATCATTCACTGGCTACGTAAGGATGTTCACATCCTCATGGGCTAAAAATGGAAGCCTGAGCAGTGAGGCCCACATCCTAAACAATCGATTTCTAGTCAAACAATCTGGATGGAATCAGAAAGGGCACCTCATCATCAGCTCAGCAGTTAGTCTTGTCCACATCGTGAGAAGAAATCTAATCAAGCTCCTTCCTTAATCCGGGTTAACAAATCATTTCCCCATATTGTGTGAATTCTGCAGAGAAATACAATTCATTTTTATTGCTGCTCACCCTCTGTTTTGATATTTTTCCCCAGTTCCTGAATCTTTCTCTTCGTAATTCATCTCATCTCCCCCTCCAACCCACACTGTCCGTCACTCTCACATTCTAAACACTGGGATCATTCCGTGTCTTATCTGGTGCAAATGTTTCCGTTGGGGCACTTGCTGAGTTTCACAGCAGAAGTGGAAACAGGACCTAACACAGATCCTTCCTCTTTTACGCTGACGTTATCTTCAGAAACAACTTCTCTATTTACCCTTTACATTTAAAAGTAATTCCTTATCATTCTATTTATATATAATTTTGTTTAAATACATGAAGCAGAACATGGGGCATGTGTGCTGAGGATGCATTTGTTATAAGGGCAGAGAAGCTCGAGTATCTTTGTCAGTGATTGGGATAATTGTGACAGATAATCTACAGTATGGTTCAAAGGAGAAGATTTATTTACAAATATCAGCATCAAAGTCAATATTTATTATCCATCCCTAACTGCCTTGGGGAAGATGGTGGTGAGCTGCCTTCTTGAAGTTCTGCCATACTGTTGGTGAAGATGCTCTCACACAGCTATCAGGACTTAGTCATGGAACCACAGGGGCGTACAGCACAGAAACAGCTGCAACTCGTCCATGCTGACCTAGTTTCCTCATCAAACTTAGTTCCATTTGCCCCATATCCCTCTAAACCTTTCCTTCCCATTAACCCGTTCAAGTGTCTTTTAATTGAAATGTTAGCACTTGCTTCAACTACCTCCTCTGGCAGCTCATCACATATACCTACTACCCTTTATAGACAATAGGTGCAGGAGTAGGCCATGCGGCCCTTCAAGCCAGCACCGCCATTCAATGTGATCGTGGCTGATCATCCACAATCAGTGCCCTGTTCCTGCCTTCTCCCCATATCCCCTGATCTACTATCTTCAAGAGCCCTATCTAGCTCTCTCTTGAAAGAATCCAGCAAACCGGCCTCCACCACCGTCTGAGGCAGAGAATTCTACATATTCACAACCCTCTGTGTGAAAACGTTTTTCCTCATCTCCGTTCTAAATGGCTTGCTCCTTATTCTTAAACTGTGGTCCCTGGTTCTGGACTCTCCCAACATCAGGAACATGTTTCCTGCCTCTAGCGTGTCCAAACCCTTAATAATCTTATTTGTTTCAATAAGATCCCCTCTCATCTTTCTAATTTCCAGAGTATACAAGCCCAGCCGCTCCATTCTCTCAGCATATGACAGTCCCGTCATCCTGAGAATTAACCTGGTGAACCTACGCTGGGCTCCCTCAATAGCAAGAATGTCCTTCCTCAAATTAAGGGACAAAAACTGTACACAATACTCCAGGTGTGGTCTCACTAGGGCCCTGTACAACTGCAGAAGGACCCCTTTGCTTCTATACTCAACTCCTCTTGTTTGAATCCTTTATCCTTTGAATGTGTAGAATGTCCTTCGTGTTCATATTAAACCTTATCATCTCACCTCAAACCCGTGTCCTCTGGTTCTTGATACCCCCACACTGGGTAAAAGGCTCTGTTCTTCAGCCTATCTATTCCCCACAATTATTCATCTATCTCAGCCTCCTGCACTCCAAGGAATAAAGTCTGAGGGAGAACTATGTTTCAGGCCCATACAGCTGATCCAATATTGGTCTCAACACCACCTTCACACTTTCCCCACGTCTCCTGACTTGTGTTGAGTTTATAGTCAACCATCCTCTATCTTGAACATAGTCAATGTCTCAGCCTCTGCAGCTCCTTTGGGAAGATGACATCAAAAACTGTTGTGCCAGTCAGAGCAATATGGGATGACTTTGGTAATGACAAAACATTGTCCTCAATGAGAACTATGCAATGGTCTTCTGATTTCTGCCAAAGCCATGGTCAACAGATTCACCTGTTGCAGGTGGACAGGAGAGGAAGAGGCCAAGTAGGTCAATCCCTTGTGTTGGCTCATTCTCTACCTGCTGTAGAAAGAGTCTGGCAGACACATCCTTCAGGGTTCGGCCATCTCAGTGAGTGGTCGTGTGACCAAGCCACTCCCAATGATGGATGCTGAGGTCCACACCCAGTGTACACTCTGTACTCTTGCTTCTTTTAATGTCATGCGAGATTTTGCTCAGCTGACCAATAATGGTGGGCATTCATTAGGACAGTGAAAGCTTCCCATGGTGACATCTGTGGGCTCCTTCCCATGAAGAGGCAAGTGAGGAAACAGTATGTTCTTTCTCCTTTCACCAGGGCCAATCCTCTCTCCGGGAATGGTTCAGTTTATCCTAATGGGTGCAATGGAATTGCCAGCATGTTTAATGAACACAACCCTCTATGGAGGTCTTTTTTATCATGAAATGGCAGGACCTCCCTGGATTGCATGTACTGTCTCGTGGAACATCAGGCCCAGCAGGATGCAGCAAAGCACCTGGAGCTCTCCCATTTGAGATCCATTAGAAACGTTCAAAATCGCAAAGGTGCAAGTTCGATTCCAGATGGAATCTTTATTAGTTGTATAATTCTATATCTTAACCCATTTGTATCGACACCAGTGGTGCCGGAACCCTGAGCTGGAGGGGGAGTGTCATTGAGTTTGACAAGATGCAGAGTCAGTTACTGTGTGGTGTGAGGGAACCTCAGCTTATCCTGTGCTGGGCTCAGAGCCACGTTGCTGCTTCTCCAGAATTCTACACAAGTTCCTCTGCAGAAGGTCGGGTATTCTTCATTGGTAATAGTGGATTAAATGATTGAAATGTAGTTGCAAAACTGATGTACTTCTTCAAATGTTATTGTGAAATGTGTTCCCCTATTACAATGATAGTGTCTTCACTAAAAATTGAACAAATGTCATTATTTTTGTTACATCCGACTGATTAAAATCTACAATAGCGGTGTTTCTCTTGACTATTCAAATGCACTTTATTCTTTCCCACATTTCAAATTTCCTGTTTCCCACCTGCTGTATGAAAAGATTTCAATATAGAACCTTATTTATTGCTTCTGTATTCCAAAACAATGTTTTGATCTTTAAAAAAAAGAAATTGTTGTATTAATAATTTTCCTCCACAGATGCTGCCTGAGCCACTGAGTTCCATTTAGTGATGATTGAGTATTAATTTTTCAATTAGTGATAATTTTTCAAAACTCCTTAGTTTCTGGAGTAGTTCCTGAGGATTGGAGGGTAGCTAATGTAACCCCACTTTTAAAAAAGGAGGGAGACAGAAAACGGGGAATTACAGACCAGTTAGTCTAACATTGGTAGTGGGGAAACTGCTAGAGTCAGTTATTAAAGATGGGATAGCAGCACATTTGGAAAGTGGTGAAATCATTGGACAAAGTCAGCATGGATTTACGAAAGGTAAATCATGTCTGACGAATCTTATAGAATTTTTCGAGGATGTAACTAGCAGAGGTGATAAGGGAGAACCAGTGGATGTGTTATATCTAGACTTTCAGAAGGCTTTCGACAAGGTCCCACATAAGAGATTAGTATGCAAACTTAAAGCACACGGTATTGGGGGATCAGTATTGATGTGGATAGAGAACTGGCTGGCAGACAGGAAGCAAAGAGTAGGAGTAAACGGGTCCTTTTCAGAATGGCAGGCAGTGACTAGTGGGGTGCCGCAAGGCTCAGTGCTGGGACCCCAGCTATTTACAATATATATTAATGATTTGGATGAGGGAATTGAATGCAACATCTCCAAGTTTGCAGATGACACTAAGCTGGGGGGTAGTGTTAGGTGTGAGGAGGATGCTAGGAGGCTGCAAGGTGACTTGGATAGGCTGGGTGAGTGGGCAAATGCATGGAAGATGCAGTATAATGTGGATAAATGTGAGGTTATCCACTTTGGTGGCAAAAACAGGAGGGAAGACTATTATCTTAATGGTGGCAAATTAGGAAAAGGAGAGATGCAACGAGACCTGGGTGTCATGGTACCATATAACCATATAACCATATAACAATTACAGCACGGAAACAGGCCAATCACCAATCATTGAAAGTAGGCATGCAGGTGCAGCAGGCAGAGAAGAAAGCAAATGGTATGTTAGCATTCATAGCGAAAGGATTTGAGTATAGGAGCAGGGAGGTTCTACTGCAGTTGTACAGGGTTTTGGTGAGACCACACCTGGAGTATTGCGTACAGTTCTGATCTCCAAATCTGAGGAAGGACATTATTGCCATAGAGGGAGTGCAGAGAAGGTTCACCAGACTGATTCCTGGGATGGCAGGACTGTCTTATGAACAAAGACTGCATAGACTCGGTTTATACTCTCTAGAATTTAGGAGATTGAGAAGGGATCATATAGAAACTTACAAAATTCTTAAGGGGTTGGACAGGCTAGATGCAGGAAGATTGTTCCCGATGTTGGGGAGGTCCAGGACAAGGGGTCACAGCTTAAGGATAAGGGGAAATCCTTTAGGACCGAGATGAGAAGGACTTTTTTCACACAGAGAGTGGTGGGTCTCTGGAACTCTCTGCCACAGAAGGTAGTTGCGGCCAGTTCATTGGCTATATTTAAGAGGGAGTTAGATGTGGCCCTTGTGGCTAATGGGATCAGGGGGTATGGAGAGAAGGCAGGTACAGGATACTGAGTTGGATGATCAGCCATGATCATATTGAATGGCGGTGCAGGCTCGAAGGGCCGAATAGCCTCCTCCTGCACCTATTTTCTATGTTTCTATGTTTCCTCCAGGAATTCTTTTGGGTTTTTTTGCTTCAGGGAGAAGAAGTGGATGTGTTGAATTTTCAGAAGGTCTTTAATAAAGCCATTCATAAAAGATCAACAAGGAATATTAAAATATGTGGATTTGGCAATGTTCAACTGGGATGGATTGAAAATTCTTTAGCAGGCTAGGAACCGAGACTTCTTTTGGGTGGCACATGGTGACTAATGAGCCATCATTGAAACCATTGCTTGAGTCTGTTATTTTCAATGTACATTAATGATTTTGACAAGGAATTAAATGTAATATTTCTAAGTTTGATGACATGAAACTGAGAGTAATTAGGAGAAGCAAAGAGGATGCAAAGCGATTTCCATGTGATCTCAGTCGATAGACAATAGGTGCAGGAGTAGGCCATTCGGCCCTTCAAGACAGCACCGGCATTCAATGTGATCACGGCTGATCATCCCCAATCGGTACCCCATTCTTGCCTTCTCCCCATATCCTCTGACTCCGCTATGTTTAGGAGCCCTCTCTAGCTTTCTCTTGAAAGCATCCAGAGAACCGCCCTCCACCGCCCTCTGAGGCAGAGAATTCCACAGACTCACCACTCTGTGAGAAAAAGTACTTCCTCGTCTCCGTTCTAAATGGCTTACTCCTTATTCTTAAACTGTGGCTCCTGGTTCTCCTGTGACTCCCCCAACATCGGGAACATGTTTCCTGCCTCTAGCGTGTCCAAACCCTTAACAATCTTATATGTTTCAATGAGATCCCCTCTCATCCTTCTAAACTCCAGAGTGTACAAGCCCAGCCGCTCCATTCTCTCAACATATGACAGTTCCACCTTCCCGGGAATTAACCTTGTAAACCTACGCTGCACTCACTCAATAGCAAGAATGCCCTTCCTCAAATTATGGGACCAAAACTGCACACAATACTGCAGGTGTGTTCTCACTAGGGCCCTGTCAACTGCAGAAGGACCTCTTTGCTCCTATATTCGATCCCTCTTGTTATGAAGGCCAACATGCCATTCGCTTTCTTCACTGCCTGTTGTACCTGCATGCTTACTTTCATAGACTGATGAGCAAGGACCTTATCAAAGGCTTTCTGAAAGTCTAGATACACTACATCCACTGGCACCCCTTCATCCATTTTACTTGTCACATACTCAAAAAATTCCAGAAGATTAGTCAAGCATGATTTCCCTTTCATAAATCCATGTTGACTTGGACTAATCCTTTTACTGCTATCCAAATGCCCCATTATTACATCTTTAATAATTGACTCTAGCATCTTTCCCACCACTGAAGTCAGGCTAACTGGTCTATAATCCCCCGTTTTCTCTCTCGCTCCTTTCTTGAAAAGTGGGATAACATTAGCTATCCTTCAATCCACAGGAACTGATCCTGAATCTATTGAACATTGGAAAATGATCACCAGTGCGTCCACTATTTCTAGAGCCACCTCCCTGAGGACCCTGGGATGCAGACCATCAGGCCCAGGGGATTTATCATCCTTCAGTCCCATTAGCCTACCCAATACTATTTCTCGCCTAATGAAAATTTCTTTCAATTCCTCAACCCTCTTAGATCCTCTGTCCTCCAGTACATCTGGGAGATTGTTTGTGTCCTCCTTAGTGAAGACAGATCCAAAGTACCTGTTCAACTCTTCTGCCATTTCCTTGTTACCCATAATAATTTCACCCATGTCTGCCTTCAAGGGACCCACATTTGACTTTGCTACTCTTTTTCCCGTAACATATCTAAAGATGCTTTTACTGTCCTTCTTTATATTCCTGGCCAGCTTCTCTTTGTACCTCATCTTTTCAGCCCGTATTGCCCGTTTTGTTTTTTTCTGTTGTCCTATGAAAGTTTGCCAATCCTCTGGCTTCCGGCTACTCTTTGCTGTGTTATACATCTTTTATTTTAGTTTTATTCTATCCCCAACTTCTCTTGTCAGCCACGGTTGCCTCCCACTCCCCTTAGTTGAGATAAAATCAGGAAGTAAAACAGCCCAGAGATCAAAATAGACAAATCGTTGTGGTCGAATTGCATGAAAGGTCTTAATGCAGCCTTAACCATTGCTCTGAATTTTGCTTCAGGTCCTGAATGTGATATGGGGAAACGCAGAATCCCTCATTGTTCTTGGGATCTGTCAGATCTATATCATCTTCTGAATGAGCTTGGAAAACACAACCATTACACCTTGAGCCCTTCTAACCTCACATTTCCTTTACATTTAAAAAATAAACTTTAGGCAGAATAAAAACAATTTACAAAACTATTTTTGAACAAAACGGTCCTGACCCAAAACATCACCTAGCCATGTTCTCCAGGGATGCTGCCTGACCTGCTGAGTTACTCCATTATTTAGTGTCTTTCCTCGGTAAACCAGAATCTGTAGTTCCTTGTTTTATACAAATCTAAAACAACATAAACACATCTTCAGACACTTTCAGTGTCTCTACATTCAACAGTGTCATACTCAATAGCATTAACATTTATCTTTCCAATAAAAACCCTTAAAGGGCCTGTCCTACCAGCATCCGACTCCATGCGATGAGCGCGATCAAACTAGAAGCGGGGGCCGCGCGGAGGTCGGGTGCTCCCTGTACAGGGCCGTTCCCAACAGCATGCGCCTGCATGCGGCAAGCGCGACCAAACCGGCAGCGAGGGCCGCGTGGAGGTCGGGTGAGTGGCGCAACGCAGCGCAAAGTGAGGCGAACTTGGAGCAAAGTCTTCAGGTAAGTTCGCCAGGACAGAGAGGGGCACACAGAGAGGGGCACAGAGGCACACACACACACAGAGGGCCATGGAGCCACACACATAGAGGGTCACGGAGGCACCTACAGATAGGTTCACGGAGGCACGATGTCGAGGCGGTGTGTAATGCGTCGAGGCGACTGCGAGCCGACAAGCCGTTGCCACGGGGAATTTTCGAACATAGTCAGTTTTTCGGAGCCCCGCGCAATGTCGGGACGAACTCCGCACAATTCCGCACAGCTCCAGCGATCGAAGTGGGACCGGCCCCGCGACGCCAGACGGCTCAAGCGACCACATTAGGTCGCGCTCATCGCATGGAGTTGCATGCTTGTAGGACAGGCCCTTTAACACTCATGTGGCCCCCTGTGGTGATATCCCTTCCCTTGTATGAGGGGTGTTCCCACCAGACTCATTCCTCAATGTCCAGCAGGAGAAGGTCCCTAGACTGTGGTCCTCCCCCACAGAGTTTGTGTGTGTGTTGGTTGCACCAAGCTTCAGTGCGTCCCTCAGCAGGTTTTCCTTCCTGCAGTCTGGAGTGGGTCAGGACAGGTGGCAACATTCCCTGATGGACCACACTTTGACATATCGTTGCTTCATTCCTCAGCACAGTAACAGTGTGTGTGAGATGGGGCAATGTCCCTGTCCTTATAATCCAGCCTTTGACCCTCAGTGAGCAGCACCAGAACACAAGTATTGCAATTGAAGTTTTATCTTTAGAAACAAAAGAGACACTTCCTCACTCGTACATTCAATGCCTTAGCATTGACGGCAAGCATACCATACACCTTCTTCACCACCCTAACTACTTGTGCTGCCACCTTCCGTGAGCTATCAACGTGGCCTCCAAATGCACTGAAGATATGTGTCTCAAACTGGGGTTACACAAAAAGCTGGAGAAACTCAGCGGGTGCAGCAGCATCTAAGGGGCGAAGGAGATAGGCGACGTTTCGGGTCGAGACCCTTCCTACTCCACTGTGTCTCAAACTGGCTCAGTCTAAAATTCTATCTTCTTTCCCACAGGGAATCCACAAAATGAGGCCGAGGTTTTTCTGCAGCAGTTTGCCAGCTGGTTTGATGTTCGGTGTCTTTGTTTTCCTGCTTCGACCTGTTTCCACACAGAGTAAGTGCTTACTCTTCACCGCTTACAATCACCTTGCTTTACTTTATCATTGTCCGTGTAAACCCACACACACCCCATTGTCAATCTCGCTTCCCTCTCCACGTCCCACAAATCCACCCCATCCTTGCTGGAGCTCCATTTCTGAGCCTCTCCCATTAGCTCCCTCCCTCCCCATCCCCTGCACCAACATGGTCCTTTTCAAAGTCAGAAATGGCCCCCAGTGAGCAGTGTGACATGGTTGTCCACACCGTCCTCCCCAACATCTTCCCACCACAGTCCAGGTGGGTGGAACTGCCCTTGACTTATCGATCCAGTCGCAGCCAGCCCGAGAACTACCCGCAATGTCTTCACTTCACGCTCCGGCACAGTTCCCTCGGGCACCCTCCGACAATCTACCATGGACCCCTCCTATTTCTCATCCTCACGCTGCCCTTCGGTGATATCAGCTGAGGTTTCACCGTTGCTTCCACAAGTTGACTGTGGACACCAGCTCGACCTCGCTAGCATCTCCCTCGACCCCTCCATAGTCTCCACATTCCCAGACTACACGTGGGACATCCAGGACTGGATGGGCAGAATTCCCCCACAACTGAACACTTTGAATCCCAAAGCCGTGTCTTCAGTCTCACCACAACCCCTTTCTCCAGCCAGCAATTCCATTCCATTCAAATCCCAGAATATTTGGGGGTCAGACTGGTGATTCAGTGGCAGCAAACCAGACTCCAGGATGGTGTGTTGCCTCCCTGGTGCCAGGGTCCAGGATGTCTCCCAGCAGCTGTGGGTGGGACATTCTCAAGGACGAAGGTGAACAGCCAGAAGGCGGTGGGCACTTTGGCACAAATGGGACGGGTAGGAAAAGGGATGAGGTCTGATAGTTTCCCTACCACTGCATGAGTCTCACTACATTAACAACTCTCCAACCCTTCCACAAACTCACCTGTGGCCAGAGAACACACACAGATCTTTATCCAGGCTGGCTGGGCTCGTCATCTCCAGATTCCTCCCGGTGCCATGTGTAAGTGAAGGTAGGAATAGGAAGAAAGGACAGATGAATGTATGGCTCAGGTCTTGGTGCAGGGGGCAGAGATTCAGATTCAGATCTTTCAGCCATTGGCATCTCTTCTGGGGCAGACGTCACCTCTACAAGAGGGATAGTTTGTATCTGAAATGGAGGGGACCAATATGTTTGCAGGGAGGTGCACTAGTGTTACCAAGAGGGCTAAACTGGAGAGGCAGGGGGGGGATGGGAAGGTGGAGATGAAGATAAGTCAGTCACAAAGGAAGGACGGACAGAGGGAGGTGAAGTTATACAGTGAAACTGATGGGTGGAGGGAAAAAAATGAAATAAAATAAAATATGTCAGTAAAAAGATGGGGTGGATTGTTTGGGGATTTGTTGCCTGAAAGTCAAGGATTCAATTTTCATACCATTAAGTTGTCAGATACCCAAGAAAAATATGAAGTGAGATTTCTTCGGTTTGCATGTGGCCTCACTGGCAATGGAGGAGGCCAAGGACAGAACGATCAGTATGGGAATGGGAGTTAAAATGGTTTATTTGTGTAGAGAGGGAATTCAGGGAATTAAAGAACTGTGAGTCACATGACTACAGTAGGGAACAATTGGAAAGGATTCTTTGGGATAGAATTGACTCCCATTTGGAACAAAATAGATGAGGGGATTAAAGACAGTAGGCATGACTTTTACGTGGCATTGTCTACAGTGATTTTAGTGAGGCACTTGGTAAAGTCCCCCGTGATAGACTGATGCTGAAGATTAATAAGCATGGGATTAACATTGAATTGTTTGTCAGCATTCAGAATGGGCAGACTAGAAAACAGAGGAAAAGGCAATATTCAGGCAGGAAATCTGTGACCAGTGGAATTCTACATGGGGCTCTGCCAGGACCACTGTCAGGCATGATTTATACAATGAATTTAAATGTAGATGGGTTGGTTAGTACATTTGTAGATGAGAACAAGATTGCTGCACTGTGAACAACGCTGTCAATGTATCAAAGTATGGTGTAAAGTAATGAATGGGATATAGACCAGTGACAGAAATGGGTGGACAAATGACAGATCAACTTTAATCCATGCATCTGTGAGGTGTTGCACTTTGGGAGGTTGAATATAAGGGGAAGATATACAATTAACGGCAAGGCCCTTAACAGCATTGATGTACAGAGGGAGCTTGGGATCCAAGTCCCAAACTCTGTGAAAATGGTAATACAGGTAGATAGAGTGGCAATGAAGGCAGATGGCACGCCTTTGGTTGGATCATTGGGTATAAGAGTCAGGAAGTCAGGATGTGATGCAGCTTTGTAGGACTTTGGTTAGGCCGGATTTCAAGCATTACATGCAGTTCTGGATGCCCCAAAAAGATGCAGAGGCTTTGGAGACAGGGCTGAGAAGGTTCACAAGAATGATGCCGGTGTTACTGGATATTAGCTACAGGGAGAGGTTGAATAGACTTGGATTGTTTTCTCTGGAATGTTTGACATTGAAGTGAGGCTTGATAGAATTTTACCAAATTATCAGCGGCAAGGTCCGTGTAGACAGGCAGAATCTTTTCCCCAGGATGGAAATATCAAATACAAGAGGGCATGGCTGTTAGGTGAGAGAGGCAAAGTGTGAAGGACATGTGAAGGACAAGTATTTTACACAGAGTGGTGAGTGGCTGGAACATGCTGATGGAGGGAGATGTGTGAATGGGATTGAAGAGACTTTTGGATAGGCACATGGACATGCAGGGAATGGAGAGATATGGATTATGTGTAGGCAGATAAGAGTTGGTCGTGGCATTATGCTGGACATAGACCTTGTGGGCCGAGGGGCTTGTTCCTGTGCTGAACTGTTCTAGGTTGTAAATCACTGTGGAATGAGGAGCAGGGAGGGAGGCAGGAGCATGTTTATTCTATTCCAGGTCTGTCCCACAAGGGCCGGGGATGCTGTGTGTACAGGATCGGCCTGATCTCCACCCACCCACATCAGGAAACCCCGTCCGTCACAGGGAACACCGGCTGGAGACCCGACACAGACGCCCTTCCACCTTCGTCTTTCTCCCACTCACTCTTCTCATGTCATGAAGTATCCCTGGATCAGGCCGGGTTATTCCAGCCAGCCATCTATTCACAAACTGTGTCCGTCTCACTGGAGGTTCTGTGGGAGATCAAAACATTCTGGAAATAAATGAAATTCAAAATTAATAATTACAGACATGGAGTGGAGGAAATGTGCTTAAAATGTTCATTCCTACATTTTTCCTATTTCCAACAGAAATCAGAAATCAGATTTATTTCTTGGATAATGAAGGCGACATTGTGTTAAAAGGACCGGACAATCCTGGGAGTGACACTGTTGTCTGGGAATGGGAACCACACTCAGGGTCGGGAAAACAGACAGTGGTAACTCTCCGCCTCCAGGACAAGGACAAGGGCACGTGGAGCAACCAGTGGGGCAATGACTGGGGAAACGCAGGCAAGAACCAGGAGGTGGATGTGGATATCCGTACTGGTAATCTGACAATAAAAAAACCCACATTTAAATGGTCAGGATTGTTCACTTTGACCGAAACACATCCGAGGAACCGAACCCTGAAACAATATGAAATATATTGGATCAAAGGTGAGTGGGCGAGACACGGATCAACAATATGTTTCTCTGTAAATAATGTCACGTGTAACGATGAAATGTGGCGGGAATTGTGAGACTTCTTCCACCCGATGAATCTCCCAATGAAACAATTGGGGGAAAGATTTTTCTTCATTGATTCTGTGGGCCTGGGGTGAGATTGTCCAGTGAGTGACACTGCTGCTCAATGCTACCCAGTGAACCAGGTCCATGCCTCACTTGGTTGGGATCCCAGAGGAAGTCCTTCATCTGTGGAACTTACACTGGTGGGAGAGTTCCCACCTTGAGGGCGGTCGGGGGAGACATGGCAGGGACAAATGGACAAACGTATCAATCCAGTTACATCTAAACGTTGTTTGCATTCACTGGTCAGAGTGTTGCCGGTTGCACCAGCAGTGTCACGATGAACAGCCGGCCGGCATTTACCTGTGTGAATATGAACAGCTTCAGGACTTCCACCCATGCGTTTCACAACGAGGAATTCCACAACTTGGTGCTGACAGTTCTTGCGGTGAATCTGCCAGCGCTCCCCTTCACTTCTCCACATGGAGACCAGGACTGGAGCAGGAATATGCTGATATTCCCAGAACTGCTCCCGGATCCGGTGCCTGGGTGGCGACTCTTCAGGAATCAAAACTAATCGTTATTGTAGAATTAGACTCTTTCATGATAAAAAAACATGAAATATGCAATATTAATAAATGTGTTTACTTCTAAATGTTGGTGCCACCCAGAACCATTCCAACAGCTTGGGAGCTTTAGCAGAGGATGAACAAGGCCTTTGCCTCCTGTAGATCATTCTCCACAGGTGTAAAGGGAATAGGATGTGTTCATTGCTCTAACGTTTGCCGAGATACAGTGAATGAGGTTGGATCCAACTACTTTGATCTTCATGTTTTCCCCAGTGAAATCTCCATTGCAGAATATTCTAGGCTGCAGGAGTACGTGCTGAGGGACACACTGAAGATCAGTGCAGACAAAGCAAAGGCATTGTGGAATAGAACTACAGTCCATGGACCTTCTGCCACCAGTCCCCGCCGAGCTAAATCTAATGTACAAACCTCTGAAACACTTGAATTCGTTTAATCTCAGGATGCAGCATGAGTGTCAAGAGTGTTATGTGCACAAAATGTGTGAACACTGTCAAAGTGAGGCCCAATAACACTATGTCTGTGTAGTCTGAACAATGTCACATTCAGATTTAGGTTCATATTAGTCCATTGTCATTTACATTTGGGTAAAACACATTAATTGTTCAGATAAACTAAATTATAATAAAAGGTAGATTAAAAAATGCAACAAAAGCCAAACAGCAGAATGGTGCAGAGATTGTAGTGCAGTCTGTAGTGATGCAAAATAAAACTAATGTTTATGTAAACGCCCCAGGGGGTGATTGGTTTAGCGTGTGATGAGTGTTTGTGGCTCTGGGCTTGGACTAGCTGGAGTTTAGAAGAATGAGGGGTGGGTCTAGGTTTCCAGTTGAGGTGAGATTGAGCCCAGCCATTGGACTTGTACACACCACTACTCTCTCTGGATCTCATTCATCTGTTTTTCACAGTTGAGGCAAGTCGACAGAACCCTCTGCTGGGCAGTGACGTCGCACTCAGCTGCACCATCTCCAGACTCTCAGATACAGTCAGTCTTCACTGGAGACCCATGAACTCATCCCAGCAGAACAGGAGCAACACTGATCAAATCCGCCTGGATAACACCGTCTATCTGATGGTTCGACACGTTACAGTGGAGGATGGGAAGCTGTATGTGTGTGATGTGCGGGAAAACGGGAACATTGTTCACACAAGTAACACAAGTTTTACTGTAGAAAACAGTGAGTGTAAACACCTCCCATTGGATATCAAGTAGACACTTGTATCACGGTGCTTCTTGTAATATTATGTGTGCGGCCTGTCCCTGTGAAGAACTGTGGCAGTGACCAACTGCACTCCAGTATAAAATGCTGCAATGATCAGGGAGAAGTTTCCAGAAAGTCTCTCTGTGGAGCAGCTGCCTGCTTGTCTCTGTGAGACAGACAGACAGACAGACAGACAGACAGACAGACAGACACACACACACACACACACACACACACACACACACACACACACACACACAGACACACACACAGCACAGCACAGGAGGGGGATGTCTTTCTGTAACCATTGCTCGGTAAAGTATTTTGTCAGTTTATCTTGCCATCAATGCTCCAGTATCTGAGACTGAGATACTGATACAGGACTCACGTCAAAGTGTCAGATAGAAAGTGTAGTGACCATGACAACCACCAGCACTTGCTGCTCACACTCACACTGGGGGTCCCGGCCCACACATCAGCACTGAACAACAATCCGTCCCCTCTCCCCTCACTCACCCTTCTCTCCCAGTCTGGTGTTGCTTGAAGTGATTCCAGCTGCTGCAGACTCGGGCTTCGGATCAGCATTCAGCTGGGAGCAGGACCCGGGAACAGGGAAGGACAGGGAATCAATGGGTGTGAATGGGAGCGGGATGGTGGGAATAATGGGAATGAAGGGACGGGAAGACCCGACCCACTTGAAGTGCCAACCTGTCCGGGTCAGTCAGTCAGTCCCCGCCCGCGCAGGCATCCTCTGGGCTGCTTCTGTCCGCAGCCTGAACCTGCACCACCTCCTGTGGACAGACAGACACACAGACAGACACACAGACAGACAGACAGACAGACAGACAGACAGACAGACAGACAGAGAGAGAGAGAGAGATTCACCTCCCAGACCGCTCTCTCTCGGGAGTCTCCGGGAGGTTTCATTCCATCCCGGGACTGAGATTCCCGGACAGTCCGGGTGTGGGGGTGAACCTAATGTTGAAATGTAGAGTGGAATATCCAAACTTCACTGCAATTTACTGCCCAATGTCCAGCTCATTGTATTTGATAAAGATCTGATGAGTTTAGTGCGGCATTCATGAAAGATGTTACATTTGAAACTTGATCAGCTGAACAAAACACCACGAATGTTTATAAGAATACGGTTGAGAATCTGTGTGTGTCACGGTAACTGTAATACTGAAAGGAGTTATCCTCTGTCTCTCTGATACAGATTTATCTAATGGGAGATACACACTTTACCGCTCCAGCACAGATCACAGTGAACTTCACCTGGTTTGTTCTAGTTATGGTCATGGCTATTCCCATGCTCAGTGGACCTGGACACCTCCTCACGCTCAACAGCAGAAAGTAGCATCTGCAGAACGTTCTCATCCCATCAATGTCAAAGGGACCGACTTCAGGAATCGACTGGTGACCTCAGAGAAACCCTTCGATGGCAAGGATTTCAGTGTGAGGATTGTCCCCGTTTTGTTTCAAGATGCCGGAATTTACGCATGTTTTCTGGAATCAAATCGATTTTCCACCATTGATCTAATCACAGTGAAAGGTAGGAGACAGAATGTTGCCACTGAGTTCACTGATGAACGAACTTATTGTTTAAAATGTAAACAACCTGCTTGTTTCCACAGTCACAGCTGAACCGTCTGATGCAGTGACTGAGGGAGACACCGTTACCCTGACCTGCTCTGTGTCTAACGTCCCCGAGTCAATGAGACTGGTTTGGATCAATGGCGATGGCAAAAGTGTTGGAGAGAAGACACTGACTGGGGAAGAGAAATCACAGAGTCTGGTTATTCAGAAAGCTGAGAGAGGCAGAGGGAACTGGAGATGTGGTTTGTTTCATCAAGACCTGCCCCGGCTTTTTGTCCCGTACTATCAGGAGCCCCGTGGTAAGTGATAAGGGTTTGTTCTTCACACTTAGAGTCATGATTGAGTTTTGATGTCGCTTATTGATCCTGAAATTTGAGTGGAATATTTTCTTCCAGTGTGAGTGGTCTTACTCTGTTATGAATACCGAATTCTCAAATTTCAAATAACACTTCCCGAACCCCACTTCTACCCCCCCCCCCCCCCCTTCATTGTGCACACATTTATCCCACCACCCAGTTATCCCATTCTCTTCCCTTCCTCTTTCAACTCATTTCCCACCCCTTCCAATTGCAGAGTTTTCCTGTTATGTTCTTGCTCCACTTCCACCCATATCCCTCCCTCTGTTACTGATGTGACAGTAGATCAGTCAGTATTAGCTGACCTGATCCATGTCATGTTTTACTGCATGCCGCTGTGTACTCAAACAGACATCTGGTTGAGAGTCTCATATTATCTAGTCTGTTAGTCCAGCCTCTGGTTAGATTTAGAATAGAATAGAATAGAATAGAATGCCATTTATTGTCATTCAAACAAACAAGGTTGAAACAAAATGTTGTTCCTGCAATCATAACAGCAAAAAACCCAAACCAAAACACACAAATAACACAATTCCACACAAACATCCATCATGGTGAATCTGCAAACACCTCCTCACTGTGATGGTAGGCGTAAAGTCTGATCTCTTCCCTGTTCTCTGTTCTTTATTCTTCTCCCACGGTGAAGCAGTGAAACTGCAGCATCGAGCTGATCGAGGCTCTTGATGTTGGAGCCCCCGGCGGGCGATGGTAAGTCCCGCGGCCGTTTAAGCCGTGCCGGGCAGTGTAAGGCCCTGCTCCGGGTCAGAGGTCACAGGAACACCTTGGATCAACATCTTCAGTGTTTTGCTGACCTTTCACAATCTTTAAAATGGAGTTAAAATGGTTTATTTGTGTAGAGGGAGAATTCAGCAAATTAAAGAACTGTGAGTCACATGACTACAGTAGGGAACAATTGGAAAGGATTCTTTGGGATAGAATTGACTCCCATTTGGAACAAAATAGATGAGGGGATTAAAGACAGTAGGCATGACTTTTACGTGGCATTGTCTACAGTGATTTTAGTGAGGCACTTGGTAAAGTCCCCCGTGATAGACTGATGCTGAAGATTAATAAGCATGGGATTAACATTGAATTGTTTGTCAGCATTCAGAATGGGCAGACTAGAAAACAGAGGAAAAGGCAATATTCAGGCAGGAAATCTGTGACCAGTGGAGTTCTACATGGATCTCTGCCAGGACCACTGTGGGGCATGATTTATACAATGAATTTAAATGTAGATGGGTTGGTTAGTACATTTGCAGATGAGAACAAGATTGCTGCACTGTGAATAACGCTGTCAATGTATCAAAGTATGTTGTAAAGTAATGAATGGGATATAGACCAGCGACAGAAATGGGTGGACAAATGACAGATCAACTTTAATCCATGCATCTGTGAGGTGTTGCACTTTGGGAGGTTGAATATAAGGGGAAGATATACAATTAACGGCAAGGCCCTTAACAGCATTGATGTGCAGAGGGACATTGGGATCCAAGTCCCAAACTCTCTGAAAATGGTAATACAGGTAGATAGAGTGGCAATGAAGGCAGATGGCACGCCTTTGGTTGGATCATTGGGTATAAGAGTCAGGAAGTCAGGATGTGATGCAGCTTTGTAGGACTTTGGTTAGGCCGGATTTCAAGCATTACATGCAGTTCTGGATGCCCCAAAAAGATGCAGAGGCTTTGGAGACAGGGCTGAGAAGGTTCACAAGAATGATGCCGGTGTTACTGGATATTAGCTACAGGAAGAGGTTGAATAGACTTGGATTGTTTTCTCTGGAATGTTTGACATTGAAGTGAAGCTTGATAGAATTTTACCAAATTATCAGCGGCAAGGTCAGTGTAGACAGGCAGAATCTTTTCCCCAGGATGGAAATATCAAATACAAGAGGGCATGGCTGTTAGGTGAGAGAGGCAAAGTGTGAAGGACATGTGAAGGACAAGTATTTTACACAGAGTGGTGAGTGGCTGGAACATGCTGCTGGTGCTGATGGAGGGAGATGTGTGAATGGGATTGAAGAGACTTTTGGATAGGCACATGGACATGCAGGGAATGGAGAGATATGGATTATGTGTAGGCAGATAAGAGTTGGTCGTGGCATTATGCTGGACATAGACCTTGTGGGCCGAGGGGATTGTTCCAGTGCTGAACTGTTCTAGGTTGTAAATCACTGTGGAATGAGGAGCAGGCAGGGAGGGAGGCAGGAGCATGTTTATTCTGTTCCAGGTCTGTTCCACAAGGGCCGGGGATGCGGTGTGGACAGGATCGGCCTGAACTCCACCCACCCACATCAGGAAACCCCGTCCGTCACAGGGAACACCGGCTGGAGACCCGGCACAGACGCCCTTCCACCTCCGTCTTTCTCCCACTCACTCTTCTCATGTCATGAAGTATCCCTGGATCAGGCCGGGTTATTCCAGCCAGCCATCTATTCACAAACTGTGTCCGTCTCACTGGAGGTTGTGTGGGAGATCAAAACATTCTGGAAATAAATGAAATTCAAAATTAATAATTACAGACATGGAGTGGAGGAAATGTGCTTAAAATGTTCATTCCTACATTTTTCCTATTTCCAACAGAAATCAGAAATCAGATTTATTTCTTGGATAATGAAGGCAACATTGTGTTAAAAGGACCGGACAATCCTGGGAGTGACACTGTTGTCTGGGAATGGGAACCACACTCAGGGTCGGGAAAACAGACAGTGGTAACTCTCCGCCTCCAGGACAAGGACAAGGGCACGTGGAGCAAACAGTGGGGCAATGACTGGGGAAACGCAGGCAAGAACCAGGAGGTGGATGTGGATATCCGTACTGGTAATCTGACAATAAAAAAGGCCAGATTTAAATGGTCAGGATTGTTCACTCTGACCGAAACACATCCGAGGAACCGGATCCTGAAACAATATGAAATATATGGGATCAAAGGTGAGTGGGCGAGACACGGATCAACAATATGTTTCTCTGTAAATAATGTCACGTGTAACGATGAAATATGGCGGGAATTGTGAGACTTCTTCCACCCGATGAATCTCCCAATGAAACAATTGGGGGAAATATTTTTCTTCATTGATTCTGTGGGCCTGGGGTGAGATTGTCCAGTGAGTGACACTGCTGCTCAATGTTACCCAGTGAACCAGGATTGGGACTTGTTCATTGCTCTAACGTTTGCCGAGATACAGTGAATGAGGTTGGATCCAATTACTTTGATCTTCATGTTTTCCCCAGTGAAATCTCCATTGCAGAATAGTCTAGGCTGCAGGAGTACGTGCTGAGGGACACACTGAAGATCAGTGCAGACAAAGCAAAGGCATTGTGGAATAGAACTACAGTCCATGGACCTTCTGCCACCAGTCCCCGCCGAGCTAAATCTAATGTACAAACCTCTGAAACACTTGAATTCGTTTAATCTCAGGATGCAGCACGAGTGTCAAGAGTGTTATGTGCACAAAATGTGTGAACACTGTCAAAGTGAGGCCCAATAACACTATGTCTGTGTAGTCTGAACAATATCACATTCAGATTTAGGTTCATATTAGTTAATTGTCATTTACATTTGGGTAAAACACATTCATTGTTCAGATAAACTAAATTATAATAAAAGGTACATTAAAAAATGCAACAAAAGCCAAACAGCAGAATGGTGCAGAGATTGTAGTGCAGTCTGTAGTGATGCAAAATAAAACTAACGTTTATGTAAACGCCCCAGGGGATGATTGGTTTAGCGTGTGATGAGTGTTTGTGGCTCTGGGCTTGGACCAGCTGGAGTTTAGAAGAATGAGGGGCGGGTCTAGAGATTGAGCCCAGCCATTGGACTTGTACACACCACTACTCACTCTGAATCTCATTCATCTGTTTTTCACAGTTGAGGCAAGTCGACAGAACCCTCTGCTGGGCAGTGACGTCACACTCAGCTGCACCATCTCCAGACTCACAGATACAGTCAGTCTTCACTGGAGACCCATGAACTCATCCCAGCAGAACAGGAGCAACACTGATCAGATCCGCCTGAATAACACGGTCTATCTGATGGTTCGACACGTTACAGTGGAGGATGGGAAGCTGTATGTGTGTGATGTGCGGGAAAACGGAAGCATTGTTCACACAAGTAACACAAGTTTTACTGTAGAAAACAGTGAGTGTAAACACCTCCCATTGAATATCAAGTAGACACTTGTATCACGGTGCTTCTTGTAATGTTATGTGTGCGCCCTGTCCCTGTGAAGAACTGTGGCAGTGACCAACTGCTCTCCAGTATAAAATGCTGCAATGATCAGGGAGAAGTTTCCAGAAAGTCTCTCTGTGGAGCAGCTGCCTGCTTGTCTCTGTGCGACAGACAGACAGACAGACAGACAGACAGACAGACAGACAGACAGACAGACAGACAGACAGACAGACAGACAGACAGACAGACAGACAGACAGACAGACAGACAGACACACACACACACACACACACACACACACACACACAGCACAGGAGGGGGATGTCTTTCTGTAACCATTGCTCAGTAAAGTATTTTGTCAGTTGATCTTGCCATCAATGCTCCAGTATCTGAGACTGAGATACTGATACAGGACTCACGTCAAAGTGTCAGATAGAAAGTGTAGTGACCATGACAACCACCGGCACTTGCTGCTCACACTCACACTGGGGGTCCCGGCCCACACATCAGCACTGAACAACAATCCGTCCCCTCTCCCCTCACTAGCCAGAAACAGCAGCCTTCCAGAGGACTGGGAGAAATTCACAGTCCAGCAGAGGAGGACAAAGGGCTTAATTAGAAAAGTGAAAATAGATTATGAAAGAAAACTGGCAGGGAACATAAAAACTGACTGCAAAAGTTTTTATAGATATGTGAAGAGAAAAGGATTAGTTAAAACAAATGTAGGTCCCTTGCAGTCAGAAACTGGTGAATTGATCATGGGGAACAAGGACATGGCAGACCAATTGAATAACTACTTTGGTTCTGTCTTCACTAAGGAAGACATAAATAATTTGCTGGAAATAGCAGGGAATCGCGGGTCAAATGAGATGGAAGAGCTCAGTGAAATCCAGGTTAGCCTGGAAGTGGTTTTGGGTAAATTGAATGGATTAAAGGCCGATAAATCCCCAGAGCCAGATAGGCTGCATCCCAGAGTACTTAAGGAAGTAGCCCCAGAAATAGTGTCTGCATTAGTGATAATTTTCAAAACTCTTTAGATTCTGGAGTAGCTCCTGAGGATTGGAGGGTAGCTAATGTAACCCCACTTTTTAAAAATGGAGGGAGAGGGAAAACAGGGAATTACAGACCAGTTAGTCTAACATCGGTAGTGGGGAAACTGCTAGAGTCAGTTATTAAAGATGGGATAGCAGCACATTTGGAAAGTGGTGAAATCATTAGACTAAGTCAGCATGGATCTATGAAAGGCAAATCATGTCTGATGAATCTTATAGAATTTTTTGAGGATGTAACTAGTAGAGTGGATAAGGGAGAACCAGTGGATGTGTTATATCTGGACTTTCAGAAGGCTTTCGACAAGGTCCCACATAAGAGATTTGTATGGAAACTTAAAGTATACGGTATTGGGGGTTCAGTATTGATGTGGATAGAGAACTGGCTGGCAGACAGGAAGCTAAGAGTAGGAGTAAACGGGTCCTTTTCAGAATGGCAGGCAGTGACTAGAGGGGTACCGCAAGGCTCAGTGCTGGGACCCCAGCTATTTACTATATATATTAATGATCTGGATGAGGGAATTGAATGCAACATCTCCACGTTTGCAGATGACACGAAGCTGGGGGGCAGTGTTAGCTGTGAGGAGGATGCTAGGAAGCTGCAAGGTGACTTGGATAGGTTGGGTGAGTGGGCAAATGCATGGCAGATGCAGTATAATGTGGATAAATGTGAGGTTATCCACTTTGGTGGCAAAAACAGGAAAGTAGACTATTATCTGAATGGTGGCCGATTAGGAAAAGGGGAGATGCAACGAGACCTGGGTGTCGTGGTACACCAGTCGTTGAAAGTAGGCATGCAGGTGCAGCAGGCAGTGAAGAAAGCGAAAGGTATGTTAGCATTCATAGCAAAAGGATTTGAGTATAAGAGCAGGGAGGTTCTACTGCAGTTGTACAGGGTTTTGGTGAGACCACACCTGGAGTATTGCGTGCAGCTTTTGTCTCCTAATCTGAGGAAAGACACTCTTGCCATGGAGTACAGAGAAGGTTCACCAGACTGATTCCTGGGATATCAGGACTTTCATATGAAGAAAGACTGGATAGACTCGGATTGTACTCGCTAGAATTTAGAGATTGAGGGGGGATCTTATAGAAACTTACAAAATTCTTAAGGGGTTGGACAGGCTAGATGCAGGAAGTTTGTTCCCGATGTTGGGGAGGTCCAGGTCAAGGGGTCATAGTTTTAGGATAATGGGGAAATCTTTTAGGACCGAGATGAGAAAAACATTTTTCACACAGAGAGTGGTGAATCTGTGGAATTCTCTGCCACAGAAGGTAGTTGAGGCGAGTTCATTGGCTATATTTAAGAGGGAGTTAGATGTGGCCCTTGTGGCTAAAGGGATCAGGGGGTATGGAGAGAAGGCAGGTACGGGATACCGAGTTGGATGATCAGCCATGATCATATTGAATGGCGGTGCAGGCTCGAAGGGCCGAATGGCACCTATTTTCTATGTTTCTGTGTTTCCCATCTCCTACCTGAGAAATGTCAGCTGATTGTAACCAAGAAATAGAAACGTGTGTGAATGTTTACAGTCTCTAACTGATGGCTACCGAGGCAAGTTGTGGCTCTCTGATCTTTCTGAGTAACGTCAATTAATCTGGAAAAAAAAGGCACAATGTGCTGGAGTAACTCAACGGGTCAGGCGGAATCTCTGGAGAACATGGATCGGTGAGGTTTTGGGTCGGGACCCTAAAGGGCTGCGACCCGAAATGTTACCTGCCTAACCTGCCGAGTTTCTCCAACACGTTGGTCTTTTATTGGTAAACTATCATCTGCAGTACCTTGTGTCTCAGTTAATCTGGATCACAAGTTAAACTCAAGACTTCTGGTCTAAATTAGTCAGTCTGAAGAAGGGTCTCGACCCGAAACGTCGCCTATCTCCTTCGCTCCTTAGATGCTGCTGCACCCGCTGAGTTTCTCCAGCTCTTTGTGTACCCTTAGTCAGCGTGGTTAATGCCTGGTCTTTGGGGGAGCTTTTGAATTATGTCCATTTATTCTACAAATGTGAGCTCTGTGTTTATTATTTTGACAGGGAATCACACTTTTATATTCATCATTGTTGTAATTATCGGGAGTCTGGCTCTTCTCCTCGTTATTATACTGGCAGTGGTGTTCTGTCAAAGAAAGCGCAAGCCTACAGGTAAAGTACATGAAGACATCCTTAATGCAGCACAGGTTCCCCAAATTATCAATGACAATGTTATCTTTGTTACAAGGAGAAAACAACAATATATTTTGGATAAGAAAAGTATCTGTTTGTGCTTATGTTGTTGAGAAATTGATTTCAGACTTGCTGTGGTCAATTAAAGCATTATTTATGCAATGTGGATTGTCCCGTCTACCTGCGTTGCCATGAGGAGTCTGCTGTATGATTTCAGGTGCTGTTCTGCAATGATCTGACCACGTGGTGATTGTGTCACCATCCCCTGTGTAAACCATGATCAAATAAACATGCCGGAAGTTGAAGTATAGCTAGCGTAGTCATGTAGAAAATATGGTCTCCAATTTGCCCCCAACATGTCCCTATTTACTGAGGGGTAAATATTGGCCAGGAAACCAGGAGACCAAGGTATCTCCACTGCACTTTGGTGGTTCAAACCTCAAGTGAAAACTTTGCCTTGTGTACCATCCTAATATGGTCATAATTTAGGGAACACTGTGTTTCCATGGACACATGGTCTTATCCCACCATTAAATGTATCTGACGTACATCTGAAGTCATGTTCCTGGTCATTCTGGTGGATCTCATTATTAATGGGGTACAGTTTAAACACTGGATTGCTGCTTTTCTCAAATCAAGCCGGATTAAAGTCTTAATCAGAAAATAATACTTATTTTCCAGAAATTACCGTGACCCCAGTACCTGAGATGAGCCATGTTACTGAATATATGTCTGTGAGTAAGAAGACAAAGCAAGAAGGTAAATAGATGACTCAGTCAATGAATCTCTAGTTGTAGAGGGGTTGTATTTGATGAAGCAACCTATTTCACATTTCACAGTTTTGTAACATGAATGTGAGGAAGGGAACTTCAAGCACACAAACTAATTGATCAATTCAACAGTCTCTCTTGTGTCAATTCACCCCTCAGCCCAATCTTCCTCGTCCAACTGCAGGTCTTACTCTGCATTGGTCAATTGGCTAATTTTCACTGGACTATCATGGTCAACCCATGAATGTTGAGGCATCACCATGAACAACATATTCACGCTCCTAATTTATTGTTGATCCCGATTAACAGCTTGGTTAGCGGCTCTCTAAAGAATGGACAACACTTGCCCTTTCAAAAGTCACCATCCCTTCCACAAAATATCATCTAGCATTAAATGCCTCCAATTCACTTTGCCACTAGTTCAGATTTTATTCTAAAGTGAAAATACAACAACATTTCAGAATGGTTTGAGCATCATTAATAGATGGCGGATAGGTGATGTTTCGGTCCGAGACCCTTCTATTGAGTCTGAAGATGGGTCACGACCCGAACCATCACCTATACATGTCCTCCAGCAGAGGTACTCCAGCACTTTCTGTCCCTTTGTGTATTAACCAGCATCTGCAGTTCTTTTTTTCTACCTTAGACAGAATTTTATTCGCCAAGTATGTTTTGCAACAAACGAGGAATTTCACTGGCCAGGTCAGTCATACAATTAAAAAGCAACAGACTCAAGAACACATTTTAACATAAACATCCACCACAGTGACTCCTCCACATTCCTCACTGTGATGGAAGGCGAAATAAAGTGCGAGTCCTTCCCTTGTGTTCAAGTTCTTCCTCGGTCGTGGGGCCTCGAGCCCCCGTTGACGGGACGATCTTGACTCCCGTAGCTGGCGGCGTCCGTGCCCTCCGCGTCGAGGCGTTCAGCTTCCGCATCGGGGGATGTCAGCTCCCCCGCGTCGGGCGGTCGAACCTCACGTCGGGGCTGGTTGAACCTTCTGCGACGTTGGAGCTCCCGACTCGGCCTCTCCCGAGACTGCGAGCCCTTGACGGTAAGTCCGCAGGCCGGGGTGGGAGCCATCCCAGGCAAGGGATCTGCTCCGATGTTAAGTCCGCGCCCCGCGGTGGGGCGCACGACAGTCCAAGGCGGCTCCCAGCTCCAGCGATGGTAGGCGGCAGAGCCCGGAGAATGTGATCCAAAAAATCACATCTCCGGGAAGGTAAGAGCTTTATAAAACGTTTCCCCCGAACCCCCCCCTTCCCCCGCCCCCCTCCTCCCCCCACATAAAACAAACTGAAGAAATTAAATCAAACTTTTAACAAACACTAAAATAACAAAAAGATGAAAAAACGAACAGACTGCTGGCGGGGCTGGCATCACCCTGATGGACAATTGGTGGACAGTATTGTTTTGGCCAGAATTTAGACCACATTTCTGATGAATCTGATGAACAACAGAGTCATCTTTCTTGAAAAATCTGAAGGAAACTTTCAATAAATCAGACATTGCCCAAGTTTTAATGAGGAATATATAAATTAATTACCTTGTTCCACAGTATGGATCAACTGTACTCCACTGTGTTCCACTGTAAAGGGATCGGTCGTATTCATATATTGTCTTTCTGCTGATGCAACAAAAACTTTTCCCTGAACCTCGGCACACATGACAATAAACTAAACTGAACCTCAGCTGATCATATCTCCCCATATTCCTTGATCTTAGTCCACATATGACTGGTCTCTAATCTGTGTTTTGCAGACTTTTTTTCCACTAACTTGTGATGTCTGTAATTTATGCTTCATTTATGTGTTGTGTTGCTTTAGTCAAAATGCCTGTGATGCTGCTACAGGCAACATTTTCACTGTACCTGTACCTCGCCATTGTTGTGTATCTGTCAATAAATTCAACATCTCCTAAAATGTACTGAATGATTTGGCTCCTGCCGAATGTGTGGTAGAGAATGTAACAGATTCTTTGTTCTCCTCATCTTAATCCTTATTGTCTCTTGTCTTAAACCTTTACCCCTGGTCATGGTCTCCCCCAACAGGGAACATCTTTCCTCCATCCAGACTGGTCCAACTGTTGCAATTTTCTATTTCCATGAGAACCATTGTCATTCTTCTAAAGTCCACAAGCCAAATTAAGTCAAATTCTCTTTGTAATTTCCACCATCCCAGGAAGAAGTCAAAACAAGGAGGTTAGGAGATGTGACTTTTCATGGAGGGTTTTTCAAACTGCTGGAGGTGATCTATGGGTCGAGCAGCATCTATTCAATTCAATTCAATTCAATTCAATACAATTCAATTCAATTCAATTCAAGTTTAATGTCATTGCACAAATACAAGTATAGGTACAACGAAATGCAGTTTAGCGTCATTCGTAGTGATAGCGATATAAAAAAAATAAATACAGAGTGTAGTGATAGCAGTACGGAAATAAATAAATACAGGGTGCAGACAAGTCTATCAGCTGGGCTCCGAGTTCAGCAGTCTGATGGTGTAGTTGAAGAAGCTGTTCTTCGTCCTACTGGTGCGGGACCTGAGGCTCCTGTACCGCCTCCCTGATGGGAGGAGGGCGAACAGTCCATGGTTAGGGTGTGAGGGGTCCTTGATGATCTTCCCGGCCCGCTTCAGGCACCGTTTTCGGTGGAGGGCATCCATGGCAGGGAGCGGGGCACCGATGATGTACTGGGCGGTTTTCACCACCCGTTGTAGTGCCTTCCTGTCTGCCACGGTGCAACTGCTGTACCATACCGTAAAGCAGGTGGTCAGGATGCTTTCAATGGTGCAGCGGTAGAAGTTCGTCAGAATCCGGGGGGACAGGTGGGCTTTTTTGAGCCTCCTCAGAAAGTAAAGGCGCTGCTGTGCCTTTTTGATCAGCTTTGAGGTGTTGAGGGACCAGGACAGATCCTCCGAGATGTGTACCCCGAGGAATTTGTAGTTGGAGACCCTCTCCACCTCAGTCCCGTTTATATGGATGGGGGTGTGTCTGCCCCCTCTGTTCTTCCGAAAGTCAACAATTATTTCCTTCGTCTTCTGGGAGTTGAGGACGAGGTTATTGTTGGCACACCAGGTGGCCAGGAGCTGGACCTCCTCCCTGTAGGCTGATTCGTCATTGTCGCTGATCAGTCCTACCACCGTGGTGTCATCGGCAAATTTTATGATGGCGTTGGAGCCATACTTGGGGATGCAGTCATGCGTGAAGAGGGAGTAGAGGAGAGGGCTGAGCACACAGCCCTGTGGCACGCCGGTGTTCAGTGTTATAGTGGAGGAGGTGAGGTTGTTGACTCTAACAGACTGTGGTCTGTTAGTGAGGAAATCCAGTGTCCAATTGCAGAGGGAGGTGGAGATGCCAAGACCGCTAAGTTTGGTGATCAAGCTAGCGGGTATGACAGTGTTAAAGGCGGAGCTGAAGTCAATAAACAGCAGCCTGATGTAGGTGTTGTTGCTGTCCAGGTGGGTCAGGGCAGAGTGTAGGGCCGCCGATATGGCGTCCTCTGTAGACCTGTTTGTCCGTTAGGCAAATGGTGGGAGTCCAATGTGGGGGGGAGGCTGGCTTTGAGGTGAGCCAAGATCAGCCGCTCAAAGCACTTAGCGATGACAGGGGTGAGGGCCACTGGCCGGTAGTCGTTGAGGCTCCCTGTCGCTGAGTGTTTGGGCACTGGCACAATGGTAGATGTCTTGAGGCAGGTGGGGACAACACCCTGGGCCAGTGACAGATTGAAAATGTCAGTGAAGACCAGGGATAGTTGTCCAGCACATGCCCTGAGCACCCGCCCGGGGATGCCATCGGGGCCTATGGAGGGAAAGCGATGGTCAGCGTTTCGTATCGTGACCCTGCATTGACCTAAATCATCCTTTTACAAATACAAATAAATTCTTTGTTTCCAACTTATTTCCACAGATACAGAGGAAGGTATTCATTATGGATCCATCTCCTTCCAGCCAAAAGCATCTGGTGGTAAGATGACTTTATTTAAATATGTTTTAATCTTTTATCACAGTGAGGATTATTGGCACTGAGTGGTCTGAAACCCTGCTGTCTTTGGCCACCTTACAACAGCATCAGGCATTCCTGGGATCAAGTCCCTCACTCTGTCCATCGACATGAAGTGGGACAGTCAGCTGAGGCTCAGTTAGGAGCCCAACCTTCTCTGGGTGTGTTCAGCCTCCCCAGCTTTCTCCAAGTGTGTTCTGGTCCCCTAAACTACAGGGAGTGTGTTCTGGTCCCCTAACCTACTCTAAGTGGGCTCTGGTCCCCTAAACTACAGGGAGTGTGTTCTGGTCCCCTAAACTACAGGGAGTGTGTTCTGGTCCCCTAAACTACAGGGAGTGTGTTCTGGTCCCCTAAACTACAGGGACTGTGTTCTGGTCCCCTAAACTACAGGGAGTGTGTTCTGGTCCCCTAAACTACAGGGAGTGTGTTCTGGTCCCCTAAACTACAGGGAGTGTGTTCTGGTCCCCTAAACTACAGGGAGTGTGTTCTGGTCCCCTAAACCACAGGGAGTGTGTTCTGGTCCCCTAAACTACAGGGAGTGTGTTCTGGTCCCCTAAACCACAGGGAGTGTGTTCTGGTCCCCTAAACTACAGGGACTGTGTTCTGGTCCCCTAAACTACAGGGACTGTGTTCTGGTCCCCTAAACTACAGGGAGTGTGTTCTGGTCCCCTAAACTACAGGGAGTGTGTTCTGGTCCCCTAAACTACTCTAAGTGTGTTCTGGTCCCCTAAACCACAGGGAGTGTGTTCTGGTCCCCTAAACTACAGGGAGTGTGTTCTGGTCCCCTAAACTACAGGGACTGTGTTCTGGTCCCCTAAACTACAGGGAGTGTGTTCTGGTCCCCTAAACTACTCTAAGTGGGTTCTGGTCCCCTAAACTACAGGGACTGTGTTCTGGTCCCCTAAACTACAGGGACTGTGTTCTGGTCCCCTAAACTACAGGGAGTGTGTTCTGGTCCCCTAAACTACAGGGACTGTGTTCTGGTCCCCTAAACTACAGGGAGTGTGTTCTGGTCCCCTAAACTACAGGGAGTGTGTTCTGGTCCCCTAAACTACTCTAAGTGTGTTCTGGTCCCCTAAACCACAGGGAGTGTGTTCTGGTCCCCTAAACTACAGGGAGTGTGTTCTGGTCCCCTAAACTACAGGGACTGTGTTCTGGTCCCCTAAACTACAGGGAGTGTGTTCTGGTCCCCTAAACTACAGGGACTGTGTTCTGGTCCCCTAAACTACTCTAAGTGGGTTCTGGTCCCCTAAACTACAGGGAGTGGGTTCTGGTCCCCTAAACTACAGGGACTGTGTTCTGGTCCCCTAAACCACAGGGAGTGTGTTCTGGTCCCCTAAACTACAGGGAGTGTGTTCTGGTCCCCTAAACTACAGGGACTGTGTTCTGGTCCCCTAAACCACAGGGACTGTGTTCTGGTCCCCTAAACTACAGGGACTGTGTTCTGGTCCCCTAACCTACTCTAAGTGTGTTCTGGTCCCCTAACCTACTCTAAGGGGGTTCTGGTCCCCTAAACTACAGGGACTGTGTTCTGGTCCCCTAAACTACAGGGACTGTGTTCTGGTCCCCTAAACTACAGGGAGTGTGTTCTGGTCCCCTAAACTACAGGGAGTGTGTTCTGGTCCCCTAAACTACAGGGACTGTGTTCTGGTCCTCTAAACTACAGGGAGTGTGTTCTGGTCCCCTAAACTACAGGGAGTGTGTTCTGGTCCCCTAAACTACTCTAAGTGGGTTCTGGTCCCCTAAAATACAGGGAGTGGGTTCTGGTCCCCTAAACTACAGGGACTGTGTTCTGGTCCCCTAAACTACAGGGAGTGTGTTCTGGTCCCCTAAACTACTCTAAGTGGGTTCTGGTCCCCTAAACTACAGGGACTGTGTTCTGGTCCCCTAAACTACAGGGACTGTGTTCTGGTCCTCTAAACTACAGGGAGTGTGTTCTGGTCCCCTAAACTACAGGGAGTGTGTTCTGGTCCCCTAAACTACTCTAAGTGGGTTCTGGTCCCCTAAAATACAGGGAGTGGGTTCTGGTCCCCTAAACTACAGGGAGTGTGTTCTGGTCCCCTAAACTACAGGGAGTGTGTTCTGGTCCCCTAAACTACAGGGAGTGTGTTCTGGTCCCCTAAACTACAGGGAGTGGGTTCTGGTCCCCTAAACTACTCTAAGTGTGTTCTGGTCCCCTAAACTACAGGGAGTGTGTTCTGGTCCCCTAAACGACAGGGAGTGTGTTCTGGTCCCCTAAACCACAGGGAGTGTGTTCTGGTCCCCTAAACTACAGGGAGTGGGTTCTGGTCCCCTAAACTACTCTAAGTGTGTTCTGGTCCCCTAAACTACAGGGAGTGTGTTCTGGTCCCCTAAACTACAGGGAGTGTGTTCTGGTCCCCTAAACTACAGGGAGTGTGTTCTGGTCCCCTAAACCACAGGGAGTGTGTTCTGGTCCCCTAAACTACAGGGAGTGTGTTCCAGTCCACTAACCTACTGTAAGTGGGTTCTGGTCCACTAACCTACTCTGAATGGGTTCTGCTCCCCTAACCTACTCTGAATGGGTACAATAGCCACTGCAGAGATCCAACCAGTGACATCCAGGCTGCCGTTACAACACTGTTGTGCATTGTCATTGGCGTTGGGAAGTGAAACCAAGACACCAATTATGTCATCTGAAGAACATTCTTCTGCACAACTCCTGACTGAGCTAGAAGTGATCAGCACAATCTTCCTTGAATTACAAAGATGTCTTGTTCATGCTGACTATTCCTGCAGCTCACTGTAAATGCAGAGTTTCGTGGAATTATGGGTTTTCTGGAATTCAATGTCATGTTAGTCTACTGTCAGGAAGAGCAAGATGCAGTAAGCTTTAGACTTTTATATTCCTTTTGTCATTGCCTTTGTCAACATAATCCACCAGTGTCATTTTTAATTGTGATGTTTGCATTTATTACAGGCAACAGCGATAATACACTGTCCTCCAATCAAGCATCAGGCACTGTAAGTATATTGATTCTTGTTGGTGAAATCCCAGATCGTACAAGTATGAATTCAAGCTGTAATCAGTTTACTGATCTAAACAGCGACGGTCTTAAATACAATTGGTATTTCTTTCTCTTTCAGAACCTTGTTTCTTCAAAGGAAGATGAGTCATCTGTCATCTATGCTCAAACAGTACCAACAAAAGCATGAATACTCTGAAGAGAGTGGAAAGTAAAGACTTGGACTTTGACAAGTACAACGTTGCAATTTTTGGAATTGAATTTTTTACTTTATAATTTCTACATACTTTCACGAATGTACTTCCTGAGATATCAAAATCATCACATTCATCATCTATGTTACTAAAACTAAGATCTTAACCACTTTCTTACTTTCTGTTTTGTGATTTCTGAAAGTACGCCGCAACTTACGGCCGTCATTTTTGGCCACCTCGCTCGGAGTCCACCTCCGCCGGATTGGACCGGAGGATTTTTCCCATCTATGAAAAATCTGAGAGTTATTAATGTTTTAAAAAATGTGGCCATTCTCTCTGCTGCCCCTGCTGGCGGCAGGGGGGAGGGACTATAAAACCTGTAAGTGTCGTGCCTCACTCAGTTTCTGCGAGACGGAGGAAGTGAGAGGGTCACGGCTCTCTAACCTGCGAATAACACTGAACGCACGTCTCCTCGACAGTGAGTCCCCTTGATGTGGTTGTAAACGTTTTCCAATTTGTTTGTCTTGGCTTTTTAAAAAATGGTTTCAGAAAATATATCTATATTACTAAAACTGAGATCGTATTTATAATATTTTTATAATAGGATACATTAAGAATAATATAATACATTTCATATACAACTTTTGTTTTTGAATTTAATAATAAAAAAGTAATATAAGCAAAAAAGAGAGAAAAAGAAAGTTAGGTAAGGTGGTGAAAGTGATAGTTCATGAAAAGTACAAGAAAAAGAGAGAAAGGAGAGAAATTAAAAAAAAAAAATTAAAAAAGGATAATATAAGGAAGATAAAATGGAAGGGATATACCTACTTCATATCTTTGCGCACCCCTCACCCGGTTCTGAAACAGTTTATTTTCAGGATTATGTTGCACCATATGCTTGTAATAAATCGATAAAGGGAGACCAAATCTTTAAGAATTGGTCTGATTTGCCTGCTGGGATGAATCTCATATCTTCTAGGTGTAACAATTCAGACATGTTTGAAATCCACATTTTAAGCGTTGGTGTTGGTGCATTTTTCCAGAATTTTAATATGTTTTTTTGCCGTTATTAAGCCATAATTAAGGAAACTCTCTTGGAATGAAGTCATCTCAGAGCCGGTCTCCATTGTTCCAAAGATAATTAATTCTGCATTGGGGTTCATTTCTGTTTTAAATGCTTTTGTAAAAATTTCGAAAATTTAATTCCAAAACTTCTAAAGTTTTATGGAAAAGACAAAAGAGTGTGCTACAGTTGCATCTTGAGATAAGCATTTATCACAGATGGGTGAGACATTTGGAAATATTTTATTCAATTTAGTTTTTGAGTAATATAATCTATGTAAAATTTTAAATTGAATTAAGGTATGTCTTACATTTATCGAGCATTTATGTACCAATAGCAAATATTTATCCCATCTGTCTTTGAAGATATTTATAGATAATTCTTGTTCCCAGTCTCTTCTGATTGCATCAGATGGTGGTATCTCTATGTTTAAAATAATATTATACAAATATGATATGAAATTAGTAGAATCCGCCTTTCTGTTCATAGCTTCATCTAGTATATCTGAAATCAAAGTTTTATGTTCTTTTGTATGTGTTTTCAAGTAGTCACGGATTTGAAGATATTGAAAGTACTGATTACTTTTCAGGTTATATTTAAACTGTAGTTGTTGGAATGATAAAAGATTTCATACATTTCTCCAAAGGTTTTAATTCATATTCTTTCCCAATGTGTAAACATTTTATCGATAGTAGATGGTTTATACAACGGATCATTAACAATAGGAGAGAGACGCGATAGATTTCTTAATTTGAAAGTTAATTTTATTTGTTTCCACGTTCGTATTGTACTATGAGTAATTTGATTTTTCTTGTTTTATTCAGTTTTATCGGTGAGAGAAGGATCGCTCCTATATTAAAAGGAGAGCAGTCCTCTCTCTCCATTGCTATCCAATCTACCTGTTGGGCAGAATTGTCCAACAAGTAAATTACATTTTTAATATTCGTTGCCCAGTGATAGTACAGAAAGTTGGGTAGTGTCAGTCCACCGAATTCCTTGGGTTTACACAGGTGTCTGCTTTGAATTCTATGGGACTTATAGTCATATATATCAAATTTGTGATATCAGAGTCAAGTTTTTTTTTAAATTTTTTAGGTAAATATATTGGTATTGATTGAAATAAATATAAGATTTGTGGCAGAAAAATCATTTTTATGGCATTTATTCTGCCTATTAAAGACATCGGTAGTGTTTTCCAAAATGTAATCAAAGCATTTAATTTAGTAAGTAAGGGCATATAGTTTGCATTGAATAAAGATTTATATTTATATTTTCTAATAATTTGAATACCCAGATATTTAAATTTTTCTGTAGCAATTCTAAAGGGGAATTTTAAAAGGTGTGTCGGTTCTTGAGGTTTTATCGTCATAATTTCACTTTTATTCCAACTTATTCTAAACCTGAAAAGGATCCAAATCCCTCTATTAAGTTTAATATATTTGTTATGTTGATTTGCGATTTTGTAATATACAATAATACATCGTCTGCATATAGTGATATTTTATTATTTGAATGTTTTGTATTATAACCATGGATGTTCAGATGCATTCTTATACTTTCTGCTAAGGGTTCTATCACAAGAGCAAATAGCAGGGGTGATAGTGCACATCGCTGTCTATTGCCCCTGGATAGTTGAAATTTTGAGGGGAGTATATTATTAGTCAATATTCTAGCAGCCGGCTTGTCATATAATAATTTTACCCATGAGATAAAATTCTCTCCCATTTGAAATTTTTGCGATACTTTGAAGAGATATTCCCATTTCACTTGGCAAATGCTTTTTCTGCATCCAATGAAATAATTGATAAGTCTTCCACTTTAGTATTATGTGAATACATTATATTAAACAGACGTCTCAGATTGTTGAATGAGTATCTCTTAGGTATAAACCCCGTTTGATCCGCATTTATTAATTTACTAACATATTTGCTCAGTCTTCTTGCTAGAATTTTCACTAGAATTTTCTAATCTGTATTTAACAATGCGATGGCTCTATATGAACCGGGATCTTCTAGATCGTTATCTTTTTTCAGTATGAGTGTAATAGTTGATTCCACTAGCGTTTCTGGTAGTAGTTGTTCTTTAAAAGCGTGTGTGTACATTTTTTGTAGACGTGGTGAAATTGTCTCATAGAATCTTTTATAAAATTCATTACTAAATCCATCTGGTCCTGGTGTTTTACCGTTCTTCAGTGAGTTTATTGTCTCTTCTATTTCCTTAATTGAGATCTGAGCTCCTAATTCCTCTTGTTCCAGCAGATTAAGTTTAGGGAGGTTACAATTATCCAAGAAATTTATGTTTAATGTTATCTGTTGATGTTTTGATGTGTATACATGTTTATAAAATTCAGCAAATCTTTTATTAATGTCTTTAGGCATTGTTAACAATTCGCCTTTATCTGTTTTGATTTTTGAAATCGTATTGGTCCTTTTCGTGTGTTTTCAGTTGACGTGCCAAGAGTTCATGTGGTTTATCACCGAATTCAAAATTTTCCTGTTTTGTAATTTAAAATAGTCTTATACCTCTCGTGGATAAGATTCTGTTTAATTTAAATTTCAATATTATTATTTTATTATGTTTGTCTATGGTTGGTTCTTTAGCGTTATCTAAGTCTAATTGTCTAATTTGATCTTCTAACTGCAATTGTTCTTCCTTTTTTAAAATTTTTGAAAAGCCTGATATGAAATTATGGATCCTCAAATAAATGCCTTAAAATATTCCCATAATAGAGGGTGAAATGCCTGGCGTGTCGTTAGTCTCAAAACAAATTTCCATCTGTTGTGTTAGATGTATACCACCTTGTGGATCGTTTAAAATTTGGGGATTAAACCTCCAAAACGATTTTTTATTGGGCATTCCTTCTAATTTTAAGGAGAAGGTTAGCTGAGAGTGATCAGAAATAATACTATTATGATACTTAGGATTCGATGTATATGGAATTAATTTCGTATCAACTAAAAAATAATCATAGCAACATAGAAACATAGACAATAGGTGCAAGAGTAGGCCATTCGGCCCTTCGAGCCAGCACCACCATTCAATATGATCATGGCTGATCATCCAACTCAGTATCCCGTACCTGCCTTCTCTCCATACCCCCTGATCCCTTTAGCCACAAGGGCCACATCTAACTCCCTCTTAAATATAGCCAATGAACTGGCCTCAACTACATTCTGTGGCAGAGAATTCCACAGATTTACCATTCCCTGTGTGAAAAATGATTTTCTCATCTCAGTCCTAAAAGACTTCCCCCTTATCCTTAAACTGTGTGACCCCTTGTCCTGGACTTCCCCAACATCGGGAACAATCTTCCTGCATCTAGCCTGTAAGAATTTTGTACGTCTCTATAAGATCCCCCCTCAATCTTCTAAATTCCAGCGAGTACAAGCCGAGAGTATCCAATCTTTCTTCATATGGAAGACCTGCCATCCCAGGAATGTCTTTCCTCAGATTAGGAGACCAAAACTGTAAGCAATACTCCAGGTGCGGCCTCACCAAGACCCTGTGCATCTGCAGTAGAACCTCCTTGCTCCTATACTCAAATCGATACATGAATACGTTTTATGTACCATTGAGTAAAAAGAGTATTCCCTTCCAACTGGATTAGCGATCCTCCATACATCTGTTATATTTGTATTTTTGATACATGTATTTAGGAGTTCACTAGCTTTTGATTTTATATTAAGCCTCTTTTGTTGTGCAGATTTATCCAGGTATGGATCTAAAATGCAATTGAAATATCCCCCAATTATCACATTTTGATAATGAAACTCTGCAATTATATTCAGTATTTTGTTAAAAAATTGGGGATTGTCGAAATTAGGCGCATATATATTTACCAAAGTAGGTGGTGTAGCGTTGATTTCTCCCGTAACTATAAGATATCTCCCCTCTTTATCTGTTATGATATTCTTTAAATTAAATGGTATACCTTTACGAATGATAATTGCTGTGCCTCTAGATTTAGAAATATATGAAGAGTAATATGTTTGGGAAATCCAATTTGCCTTGAGCTGGTCTGAGCTTGAAGTTTCAGGTGTGTTTCCTGTAGGAAAATGATTGAGTGATTTTAATTGTGCAAATATCTTACCCCTTTTCATTGGCTCGTTGGCACCCCTTATATTCCAGCTACAAAACGTGATTCCTCCTAGTTTCTTTTTATCGTCTTGCATTATGAATTACTTTAATACCTTTAAGTCATATGGTGCAACACAATACCTCAAGCCTCTAGGTGTAGGGTGGGCACTCGCGGTTGCCAAGTTCTTTTTGTATATCCCCTTTATACTTGAAGAAAAAATCAGATGTAAAGTGATATAAAAATAAAAAAGATTATATTATAGCATCTAAAAATAAGGATACTATACAAAAAAACCACCTAGTGGTGGTAGCTAAATTCTTAAGAACTTCCGTAGATGTTAATTTACATTAAGCTCAGCTCCCTTGACCAAATATTGTAAAAAGGAAGAAAGGCCCGGTCAAAACCAAGTTATAAATATAAAAAGTAAAAAGAGAAAAAAAAAATTTGGGCTTGTATATCTAAATGTATCTTCAAGTAATCTAGCATTGCATATATACTACCAATTATTACATATTACTTCCCAGTTAGGCCCCAGTCTCTTATATTAGACAACACCAGGTTGGAACGGGTTAACCAGAGTCAGACTCCTGACTCTCTGCCAAGTGTCTGAGTCTCCTCCCCTCGTCTTACACACCACTGGGGCCGAATCTGTTATATCTGTTTTAGTTTATTGGTATAATATATATCTATATCAACATATTTAACTCATTATCCTAACTCTAAAAATTAATTAACAGTATGAAGTAAACCCCCCGCCTCCCCCCCCCCCCCCCCGGAGGAGTTAATCATTTTTACATTATACTACTTCATATTTTGTTTCTATTGCTATTGCTAATTTAATTCAATTACTTGATTACTTATATGTTAGTATTAGATTATTAAGAACATTTTTAATTCATCAGTTTTTATTTTAAAGTCCCTTTGTATTAGTTTTCCATGCTCCACAGCTCTGCTTTGTTTTGTCCTTCATTCCAAGTGAAACATAAAGTGAAATGGCCTTGAATTAACATTCCAGAGAGATAAAATGTCTGGCCACCACCTCGTGTAAAATTCTCCCATCTTAACGAGAGCATTGTCATTTTTGCAGGGTACATTATGCCATATCTTACGTTTTGGATTCCTTTCAGAATCTGTCTTGTCTTTGTGAACATGTCCCGTTTTTTTAGCTATTTCTGCAGGGTAATCTCTGAAGAATCTCAGATTGTCCTCTTCAAACGTCAGATTCTTTCCGTAAGGAATTTGTTTCATAACATCTTCCAGAGCAGAAATGTCATGAAATTTCACTATGATCTGTCTTGGAGGGGCTCCTGGCTTTGTTTGAACTCTTCGAACCCGATGAGCCACATCTATTTTCGGTTTGTCAGACAGTTTAAATACTTGTTTAAGTAAGTTGGCAGCGATCTCCCAAGGGTTCTTTCCAGATTCCCTTCCCTCTCTCACTCCAACTATTCTTAAATTCTGCATTCTTGATTGTGCTTCCAAATCCAGGCATTTGTCAGTCATTTTGGCCAGTTGCCCCAAGACACAATCTTGCTCCTTCCTCAATCTTGTCATCTCTTCAGACATATCGTTCATCGCAGTTTCCATATCTTCCATAACCGTGGAGAATGCTTTAGTGGTCTTGAGAACAGCATCAAACTTCTCGTTGCAATCTTTTTCAACTCGTTTGATTTCTATATTTAAGTATTTTTCAATTTCTGCAGTAAGCTTCCTCAGAGTAGCTATTTCCTCAATGACTTTCTCATTACCACATTTAATTTTTTTAGACAGATTTTTCTCCAGATTTTTATTCAGTTCTTTCCTCATATGACAGTCCCGCCATCCCAGGGATCAATCTCGCGAACCTACGCTGGGCTCCCTCAATCACAAGGATGTCCTTCCTCAAATTAGGAGACCAAAACTGTACACAATACTCCAGATGTGGTCTCACCAGAGCCCTGTACAACTGCAGAAGAACCTCTTTACTCCTGTACTGAAATCCTCTTGATATGAAGGCCAACATTCCATGAGCTTTCTTCACTGCCTGCTGTACCTGCACGCCAACTTTCAGTGACCGGTGTACAAGGACACCCAGGTCTCGCTGCACCTCCCCCTTACCTAACCTAACCCCATTGAGATAATAATCTGCCCCCTTGTTTTTGGTGACCATGTGCTCCACTGTCTGTGTTGGGTCCCCACACTCGCAGGAGGTGCTGTCCACAAGGCCCCACCTCTTCATCGCTACTCCATAGCGTCCGATGCCTGTCCTCGAGCGGTTGAGGGTTGTCCACAGCTTTCGGGGCAGGTCCTGGCCATGGACGTCCATGGGGTCATCGATGTAATGGTGTAACCTAGATGGTTCCGCTGACTTCCACTGGTCTCTCCATCTCGTCTTGACCCAGGCAGCCTTGGAAACATCAGCCGGTGTTGTGCAGAGCAGCTCTTGGGCTTGCGTGGCAAAGGGGCGCGTGACTTGAGGCGCACACGTCGTGGTGTCTCTGTGACGATCTGATGGAGGAGGTGGGATTCACTGGTCTGTGCCTTTCGAGAGAGGGCCAGCGTGGCTGCTTGTCTTCTCGTCTGATGTTGGCCGGGGCGATGCCAGCGAGGACGGGCAGTTGGTTTACTGGGGTAGCTCGTAGGCATCCGGAGATGGTCAGTCCACAGAGCGCTGTTGAGGGCAGCATCCAGCTTCTTGGCGTGAGGGCTACGGCACCAGACCGGGGCGCAGTACTCGGCGGCTGAGAACACCAGGGCCACTGTGGACATGCGCAGTGTCTTCATCGTGGCTCCCCATGTGGTGCCGGCTAGGGGGCGAATCAGTGCGGCACGGGCGCTTGTCTTTGCTTTGGCATCTTCCAGGTATTGTTTGAATGACAACGTTGTGTCGAGCTTCACACCGAGGTACGTGGGGACGGGCTGGGACTGTAACCGGGCGTTATACATGACGTCCATCTCGCGGGCTGGGACTGTAACCGGGCTGGGACCGTAACCGGGCTGGGACCGTAACCGGGCTGGGACCGTAACCGGGCTGGGACCGTAACCGGGCTGGGACCATAACCGGGCGTTATACACCATGACGTCCATCTCACGGGCTGGGACCGTAACCGGGCGTTATACACCATTTCACGGGCTGGGACCGTAACCGGGCTGGGACCGTAACCGGGCGTTATCCATGACGTCCATCTCGCGGGCTGGGACCGTAACCGGGCTGGGACCGTAATCGGGCTGGGACCGTAACCAGGCGTTATACATGTGGCAATGGTACCAAATTTTGAGATTTTAAAAATCAAGTCTGCAATTTATCCCATCAGATAAAGCATCAAAATAAGTTTAATTTGACACCTAATTCACTTTCATATCTTCAGTATTAAAAAAGTTATGGCCATTTTCATACTCGGAAATTAGCAACTTGCTTCCTATTGCTTTCTATAGACTTAACACAAAAGTTGTGATCGAGGACAGTCAAAAGCCCATAACTTCCTTAAAATTTAAGAGAACTGAAAGAAATTTTCAGTTATTATAGATTAAAGTATTCTGAAACAATCTTACTTGGATGACCTGAAATTCAAGTATATAATTAGTTAGTTACCCAATTGTAGCCAATTACAAAATACAATAACTAGATCTAAACATTTAACAATTTCTTAAGACAAAATTTAAAAAAAATTTAAAGCCTAAGTGTCCAATTAACAGTCACACAATAATTCACAATATAACATGATTTTTAAATCTAATTGTCATTAATTTATAGGCCAAATTGAAGGAATTCAGTGTTTAATGCCTGTAAATTAATGGGCATTTTAAACAGCTTGCGAGTGGGATTTTCTGGAACGCGATGTATTGGAACATTGCGGTTGCGGTGAATTTAAACCTAATATCGGCAGGAAAGATTCTGCCGGTTCATATGGGGGCTAAGTCACCGTTTCGCAACATGAAATATTGATTAAAGTCCCCTAAAAAAACAAGTTTATATGTAAAAATAAACAGCTTTCACTTACCTGTCCCCTACGTAAAATCCGTCCCGTTGTCGGTGTTCACGGCATTGGGAGCTAATTTTTATTTTACTGCAGTGATGAAGTAGTCGGGCTATTTATTTAAAAAAATGGACTTACTGGCAGTCGGAACGAATCTCCACAAATAGCTCGCACTCCGATAAAATAAAGCTCCGGATGGCAAGGGGGAAACCGCATTTTAACCCCGCCCCCCCCTTAAAGGCGCCAAAGTCGCGCACACGGCCAGCGGCAGAACTGGAGCGCCGCTAAAGGTAAGTTTTGTAACATACCTGCTACATGACATTCATCTCCCGGGCTGGGACTGTAACCAGGCTGGGACCGTAACCATAACAGTAACCGGGCTGGGACCGTAACCGTAACCGGGCTGGGACTGTAACTGGGCTGGGACTGTAACCGTAACCGGGCTGGGACTGTAACCGTAACCGGGCTGGGACTCTAACCGGGCTGGGACCGTAACCGGGCTGGGACCGTAACCGGGCTGGGACTGTAACTGGGCTGGGACTGTAACCAGGCTGGGACCGTAACCAGGCTGGGACCGTAACCGTAACCGGGCTGGGACTGTAACCGGGCTGGGACTGTAACCGGGCTGGGACCGTAACCGGGCTGGGACCGTAACCGGGCTGGGACCGTAACCGTAACTGGGCTGGGACTGTAACCGGGCTGGGACCGTAACCGTAACCGGGCTGGGACTGTAACCGGGCTGGGACCGTAACCGGGCTGGGACTGTAACTGTAACCGGGCTGGGACCATAACCGGGCTGGGACCGTAACCGGGCTGGGACCGTAACCGGGCTGGGACCGTAACCGGGCTGGGACTGTAACCGGGCTGGGACTGTAACCGGGCTGGGACTGTAACCGGGCTGGGACTGTAACCGGGCTGGGACCGTAACCGGGCTGGGACTGTAACTGGGCTGGGACTGTAACCGTAACCGGGCTGGGACTGTAACCGGGCTGGGACTGTAACCGTGACCGGGCTGGGACCGTGACCGGGCTGGGACCGTGACCGGGCTGGGACCGTGACCGGGCTGGGACCGTGACCGGGCTGGGACCGTGACCGGGCTGGGACCGTAACCGGGCTGGGACTGTAACCGTAACCAGGCTGAGACCGTAACCGGGCTGGGACTGTAACCGTAACCGGGCTGGGACTGTAACCGGGCTGGGACTGTAACCGTAACCGGGCTGGGACTGTAACCGGGCTGGGACTGTAACCGTAACCGGGCTGGGACTGTAACCGTAACTGTAACCGGGCTGGGATAGTCTCGGCTTGTACTCGCTGGAATTTAGAAGATTGAGGGGGGATCTTATATAGAAACTTACAAAATTCTTAAGGGGTTGGACAGGCTAGATTGTTCCCGATGGCAGGAAGATTGTTCCCGATGTTGGGGAAGTCCAGGACAAGGGGTCACACAGTTTAAGGATAAGGGGGAAGTCTTTTAGGACCGAGATGAGAAAAACATTGGGCGGCCATCTTAGCTGCTGGCAGTCTCCCATTGAAGTCAATGGGAGTGAAGCCAGAGGCGGCCATCTTAGTTACTGGCAGACATCTTCACACAGAGAGGGTGGTGAATCTGTGGAATTAATTCTCTGCCACAGAGGGTAGTTGAGGCCAGTTCATTGGCTATATTTAAGAGGGCGTTAGTTAGATGTGGCCCTTGTGGCTAAAGGGGTCAGGGGGTATGGAGAGAAGGCAGGTACGGGATACTGAGTTGGATGATCAGCGCCGCCGCCCACTCTCCGTGTGTCCGTGTGTCCAGGCGGTGACGTCACGGCGCAGGGAGGGCAGGGCGGGGCAGGGAGGGCGGTGACGTCACGGCGCAGGGAGGGCAGGGCGGGGCAGGGAGGGCGGTGACGTCACGGCGCAGGGAGGGCAGGGCGGGGCAGGGAGGGCGGTGACGTCACGGCGCAGGGCGGGCGGGGCGGGGCAGGGAGGGTGGTGACGTCACGGCGCAGGGCGGGCGGGGCAGGGGAGGGAGGGCGGTGACGTCACGGCGCAGGGCGGGCGGGGCAGGGGAAGGAGGGCGGTGACGTCACGGCGCAGGGCGGGCGGGGCGGGAAAGGACGTTCTTGTTCCCGCTCCACGTCTGAAGAAGGGTTTCGACCCGAAACGTCGCCCGTCTCCTTCGCTCCTTAGAGGCTGCTGCTGCTGCTGCACCCGCTGAGTTTCTCCAGCTCTTTGTGTGTAAATCTGCAGTTCCTTCTTTAACACCGCGTCTCCAACCGCCGACCTCACCTGCCCTCACCAAGATGGCCGCCGCCAACCCCCATATTTAGACATTGTGTTTATCTTCTGCACATATGTTGCCTGACCTGCTGAGTTACTCCAGCACTTTTTCTCTGTCTCTGTCTCTCTCTCTGTGTCTCCCCCCCCCCCAGTTCCCTGTCCCCCCCCATTCAGCGCCGGTTTCATCTTCATCTTGTTCCCGCTCTGTCACCTGCCCTCACCAAGATGGCCGCCGGCTGCCGACCTCACCAAGATGGCCACGGACCTCACCTGCCCTCACCAAGATGGCCGTCAACTGCCGACCTCACCAAGATGGCCACCGACCTCACCAAGTTGGCCGCCAACTGCCGAGCTCACCTGCCCTCACCAAGATGGCCGCCGACCTCACCAAGATGGCCGCCACCAACCCATCTTTAGACATTGTGCTTATCTTCTGCACAGATGCTGCCTGACCTGCTGAGTTACTCCAGCATTTTCTCTCTGTCTCTCCCCACCCACCCAGTTCCCTGGCCCCCCCCCTACATTCAGCGCCGGTTCATCTTCATCTTGTTCTCGCTCTATGTCACCTGCCCTCACCAAGATGGCCGCCGCCCTCCGACCTCACCAAGATGGCCGCCGACCTCACCTGCCCCCACTAAGATGGCCGCCCGCCGACCTCACCTGCCCTCACCAAGATGGCCGCCGCCAACCCCCATATTCAGTCTCGACCCGAAACGTCGCCCATCTCCTTCGCTCCTTAGATGCTGCTGCACCCGCTGAGTTTCTCCAGCTTTTTGTGTAACCCCCATATTTAGACATTGTGTTTATCTTCTGCACATATGTTGCCTGACCTGCTGAGTTACTCCAGCACTTTTTCTCTGTCTCTCTCGCTCTGTGTCTCCCCCCCAGTTCCCTGTCCCCCCCATTCAGCGCCAATTTCATCTTCATCTTGTTCCCGCTCCACGTCACCTGTCCTCACC